>WWET01001550.1:273172-293689 GCA_011038615.1 Limnodynastes dumerilii | reverse complement strand
TATATTATATTTATTATTATTATTATATATATATATATTATAGTCATGAAATATAGTTGTGTATAGCTTAGTTTTTATTAAAATTACCTGTGCAGACTTTTATGTGTATGTAATATATACATACAAAAGGGATACGGATCCGCACTCAGCATATTAAGACCATCCAGAGAGTGCAGAGCTGAGTAAATGTAAAGTCAAATAGGGCATAAATTACTATTCAAAGCCAGAACTGCTATATTTTAAGTATTGATGTTTGGTTAATTATAATACACATAGACACTCTGTTGTTTTCTCTTCAATACATTAAAGACTAATATATATGATGGAATCTCTAAGTTTTATTAATATGAAAACCAAATGACTGATATGAAAATTAAAACTTTAAGTGCCATTCAACTTCATGGTGTGTATAGATGGGTATCTATAGATATAGCTATCAATGTTTTGTTCATCAATAAAGCAGGTTGGACTTCCCATGCATATTGGGTATATTTTTTTCATTGCTCTTACAATGATGTAAGTGTTAAGATTATAAAAAATGAGTATTGGAAACAGCTGGATGTAAATCCTTAAGGTGCTTTTTGGAGCAATCCCACAGTCAGCCAGCATATCTGGGAGGGAGGAGTGGTGCAGATCTGGGCTCTGGGAGTAGAGACAGGCCAGTAAAATATTGCACACCAACAGGGCAGTAATTGTTCCAAATTCCCTGACAAGTGGGCACTAATAGACAAAAGCACATACATAAGACTGATCTGGGAAACAAAGGAACACAGTGTAATGAATATAATATTTGTCCTTTCTGTTTTAGAGCACTTTGTGTGCCTGTCAATGTTTGCATTTAATTTCCATCATTTGAACATCAAGACAAGATACTTAAAATTTAGGTACAAGTCATATAATGTATATTTGAAAATGCTTTTGATTTCAGTATTTTTTTGCTACTAAATAGTTCCTTTTTTGTAACATAATACCATTCCATGCTTTCTACTGAACGTTAATGATCTATCTAGAAGCAAGCCAAGAACATAATATGCTTAATTTGACACAGCAAATATTTAGTGTGCATAAAATAAATTCTATATATTTTTCAAAAATAAGTGTTTAAAAAATGAATTGTGTGTGTGTGTTAAGTATACAAATTTCAGTAAAGTTGTACAAGGGATCGTATACAAGCTGTACACGGACTAAACATAGTAACTGTTCAGAAACACTGAACTGGAATTGAATTTTGTGTTATTTTTTGTTACACATATAAGTTAAGCTGGCCATACACTAGTGCGATTATCGGCCTGATTCTCCAATTATGGCACGATTGGCCGAATTATCGCTCAAGTGTATAACGATTTTTGCGATGATCATCCAATAATTTTCCTAGAACCCTTTTAGAACGATGATTTGATCTTTTAACATGTTTGATTTACAGTTGACAATAAAATGTAAAAGCGAACAATTTATGGACAAGTCTTCGTTGATATGTTTCTGATGGCATTATTACTTTCCTAAATCTCACATGATACCTTGCCATTTCCTCTTCTTGTTTCCTATCCTTTATTGAAATAGCCAGACAAATTTGACAACTAAACATGGGGCAATTGTATACACAGCAAAGGATTTTAATTTAGCCTGCATGTGGACCCTGGACTGCGGAGTAGTAATGGAGCCTGCATGTGCATTTGCAGTCTCCATTAAAATGCAAAGTACATGTGGCCATCTCTGATGTAAACAATGGACAACAGGAAGTTTATTACGACTATTTCCTGCAGTGAACGTTAGCTTTGCCCCATGTTCAGGACAGTTAGTTATGTAAAAAAAATTTTAAGACAATCATACGACAAATACAAAATATCAGATGGTGTATGGGCAAATGCGTTTTTTCTTTTTTGATAAAAAAAATTATGAGAAATCAAATTTTTTTAAGTGATTTTTTTCTATACATTTTTTGACTATTGGCTGAAAATAATGTAGTGTTTGGCTCTGATATAGTTAAGGAGACTAGTAGAAAAATTGTTGAATTTATAGAATTTTTCATAATCGCTCTTGTACAGTGGTTCCCAAATTTTCTCCGTTCGAGGCACCCTTAGGGTATCCATATTATTTCAAGGCACCCCAAGACAAAAATAGAATAAAATAGAAAATAGAAACATTCCACTACACCCCGGTGAAAGCCATGTGGCACCCCAGGGAGCCGCGGGGCACAGTTTGGGAGCCACTGCTCTAGTGTATGGCCAGCTTTAGAATGTATTTTGGTGAAATTAACTTTATACACATTGGAGGGATATTTGATGATTATCCTTCCGATCATATAATAACTGTCAGATAGTTATAACATCTTACCAGTGTGTACTGTCCCACAATGCTGCAGAATCATCTGAAACTGCATCGCATCATGGGTTTTGATTTTTGGGAGATCCAAAATATCAAGATCGACTATGTCCCAATTTCTGATTCTTTCCTTGGTGTATGCTATTTTTGGCAAGAGGTACTGAATGATCCATTGGCCAATCGTTCCATTGTGGGCAGTACAAAGATCAGGAGCAGAATTGTGAGTAATCACAGTAACCATGTCGGTCTTTAAAAAAAAAAATTTAAGTGTGTGGAGTAAAGCTTTGTATATACTGTTAATAAATAGTTGTGTTTTACTTAGTGCTGTTCATTATACAATTATATAAACATATTTATATATTTAAATGTCTGGGTCCCCTTTGTGAACGGCCCTATTTCGATAGGGCTGCTCTCTCCTAGCCAGTTCCGAACTGGCTGGGATATTGATTGCTTATGCCTCGATTGAGGCAAAGCAATCGATCTGAAAGCGGTGCTCCGATAGGTAAGAGGAAAAACTACTTTACTTTAACTGTTTCCCTAATTCTAACCCTCCCCATCCATTACCCAAACTCTCCCTAGCCTGACCCTAATACTCTCTTCTCCATAGCTGAACCCTAACCCTTCCTTCCTAAGAGCAAACCCCCGCCCTCTACGGAGCTTGTCTGTGCTGGGTCCCACGAAAATGAATGGGTGAGTATGCCGATCGGCGTACTTGCCCATTCATTAAAAATAGGTTGCATATTCTAAATAGACAGCTGAAAGTTCCTTTCGGCTGTCTCTATTTCTAAAAGCAGCCCGTTGCAGCGGGGACTGAAACGGTATTTAAATACACATACCTTTAGTGAATTTGGTCACATAGGATGGGTTGCATGTGCCGCTGCGAAAATGGCATTTTTGAAATACAGCTGACAGCTAATTTTCAGATGTGTCTCTTTCAAAAATGTCAGCAACTACAAATTTATGCCACAGGACTTAACGGGATCCTATGCACCGAGAGTTTTGAGCAGGGTAGTCTTGTGGTTAGGCTGAGGCTGGGAGAAGGGAAGACTTTGGGTTAGGCTGTGGGGAGGGGATAGATTGGAGAAGGGGAAGGTTAGGTTAATGGAAGTGGAGGGTTAGGGTAAGGATTAGCATAAGTGTTAGGGAAATGGGGATCAGTGCTTACCTGTCTGAGGCAGTGCAGGAAGTTTTGGTTCAGCTCTGTCTTTGCAAATGTGTCGTTTCTAAGTGAAAAACCACACCCCATAAGACACATGATTGTATATATTATGTGGAAGCAATCACAACCACACATGTTAGCAATCTTTAAAATTAGTTTGGTTCCAAATTTATTTTTATGGGATTAATGCAAATTATTATGTTTCAGTACTACATTTTGTACCACTGTTAGTTTTGTAAATATATTTTTAGAATTCATAAAGTAATTTAAAAAAGGCTTTATATAAAGAGGTTTTTAATACTAAGCTTGCAAAAGTTGATTAATCTTTTGCCTATAGTTAATGTTTGATACTTCATTTTGGAATCAATAATGAAATAGTAGCCCCTTATTGAGTCAGTCTCTCTCTCTCTCTCTCTCTCTCTCTCTCCTAATGAGTCAGTCTCTCCTTTGCCTCTTTTGTTTTTGCTCTTTCCTTTGGCTGTTATTTAGCATTTTTTCCTTCCTCACCTCCTCCGACATTCTCCCTCTCTCTTTCTCTCTATCTATCTATGTGGTGAATCAGACCTCAGATTCCACTTCTCTCTCTCTCTCTCTCTCTCTCTCTCTCTCTCTCTCTCTCCTATCTATCATCTGATTTATACTGTATTCTCTGATTGGATAAAAGCTTTGCCTAATAATTCTTACCACCTTGTTTTATATTTGGCTTTTCCTCAAGGCACAGACTTTGATGTTTTGTGTACTGTAGCCTCATATGTTACACATTCAGAGTGCATACATTCTCCTAAGAAATTCCAAAATTTATTTATGATCTCTTCCACTGATCCTTCTTGGTGAGAGAGAGATCAGGGTCAATCTCATATTATACCACACTTATTAAGAAGTTTTTTTTTTCTGGTGTTGGATTCTGCTCTTTGCATGTTAGTTTTAATAATGTCATAATTGTATATAGTTAATTTTTCTGTTTTTGGCATCTGTTTATTTTTGGTATTAAAATAACAAATCGTAACCTGAATTCACAGCTGACCTAGTGTAAATTTCTATTTTGTACATATAATGGAGGTAGAAACATGGCGTGTTACACTAATAGAACTCACAGCAGCCATTCACTAGAAGCCAGTATCACTTGTATCCTAGTCACAAATATTAAGAGACTGTTTATAATATGTATGTTTACATTGTTCATGTGTTAATGCTGCTTCTGTAGGTACTTCATATAAACCAGTATTTGAGACATTCCCCCCACCAATTCTGAATTTACATTTTTTTTTTGTAGTCTTTGCAGTATTTAATTGATGATTCATTTAAAGATGTAGGGCCTGATTCAATTAAACTAATAAAAATAACGGCGCTTCACTCGACCCAGTCAATGCAGCTGCCTCATCAGGACCCACCCTGAATAAAACATTTTTTTACACACAATATCCTCAAAAGAGAGGAGAGGCAGCGCTGTAGTCTGGAGCCCAAAAAGATATGAAATAATCTCACTGTGATCACTGAATACTAACAACACCAAAGTAAAATATAAAATTTTTTAATTTTATAAGATAAATAAAAATCATCACAAAAACGCCAATAGAATCCTATTGTGCAAACAAGAAATATCAGTTGCCGCAAGCAGAGGTAGCTATATAAAATACATTTAATCTTCACATTGCATATCAGTGAAATATAAGGACGGAATAATAGGAGAGAAAAATCTCAAACGGTCAAAAAACTTGCAGTTCAATTAACTGGGGGAGAGATCTCTATTTATCCAGAAGATGGATGTAATTCAATATCAGTGTGTACCGGGTGGCCAGCCCATGTACAAACAATTTAGTAAAGAATAAATGTTTTTGATAATACCTTGATTGCCGTATTCAGCGATCACAGTGAGATTATTTCATATCTTTTTGGGCTCCAGACTACAGCGCTGCCTGATTCAATTGGCCTCGCATCCGCGTTTTTTGCAATTTTTTTTTTTATTTGCACCACAAAGAGGTGCACATAAAAATTGGCTACTGTAATACCGCGTTCACATTACCACTGCCTAAAAAGCCGGCTTTTTAGGCAGTGGGCAGAATTTAGAAAATTTCATAGTGGTGCGTTCAGACTGAGCTGAACGCACCGGCTTTTTTTTAGACCCGGCTAGCGTAATGCACGTCGTTTTTTTTTTTTTTTTTTTTTTTTTTTTTAGAAGCCGGCAGCAGGGAAAATAGCCGGCTTTTTGGCTCAATCTGAACGCGAAAAGCCGGCTATTGAAAAAGCCGGCAAAAACCCGTCTTAGACCCGGCTAGAGAGACCCGTGGTTTGCGTTCAGATTGCCAAAAAAAGCTGGGGTTTTCATGAAAACCCGGCTTTTAGATGGGGTAATAGATGGGTAAAAGCGCACTGCACGCTTTTTCCTGTGTATCGCGGTGTGCAAACGGAATTGAATCGGGCCCATACTGTGCTTTTAAAAACATTCAGTAGCATCTATGAGGGTGAGGAAAAGTTCAGGTCACAATCAGACCTTGGAGCATTGCATTGGGTCCACAACAAGTTCCACTTACCTGGTGTAAAACTGGGTTCTCTTTTGAAAAGCAAAAACAATAAATCTCCATACAACCATCGTTACCCTAAGACTCTTACATGCTACATTGCCTCTTTTAATATGTTGTATGGTAATGGTTGTGCAGTAATTATTCCATACCACCAATTTACCACTGGTACATGAATGCTCCTGTTTGTTTCTTTCAAAATGATCTGCTGAATGATATGAATGTTTGTTTGTAGAATGAATAGTACAGTCATATGATATTCTCTTTGTTAATATACAGAAAGCCCTATTTTCTGTTTTGCATGCCAGCTACTGTAAAATAATTCTAGGAAAGTATCAACAATATATTTTAAAATAGGTGCTTTTGCAATACAAACCTAGAAACATGCAGAAAAACCTTGTTTATTAATGTTGCATAAGAGCTTAGTTTTAATAACGCTAACAAAAATATAAGTTATAATTGATGTTCTTAAAATTTTAAAATATTTATTCAATAGGTTTCTATATGTTGTATTGATTTTTGTCTTCCATGAATAGTCTTTCTAACATTGATAGGTAAAATGCTGTATTATATTCAGTATTATGTTTTATAGCTGTATAAAACCACTAGCCCCATTGCATATCCCTGATCCTTTAATTATTACGATAATTAGTATAGCTAATGTGGATTACATTAAAACTAATAATTGCCATTCATAATCATTAGTTGGTCAGAGATGATTGTCGTCTTGAATTTGTGTGCTAATTGGAAGACTTGGCTTAAATATAGATAAAGTATCTAACTTACTTTCTTCCAGTCTCTCCCTTTTTTTTTGCTATTCATACACTTTACTAATTCCATACTTTTTCATTTAAGATATACAATGTTTAAATGTTGCTGAATGTCATGGGCACCATGCTGCATGCATTTATTTGTAAACGTCTTGTATGCAACAGTGAGATAATGCAAAAATATATAGTCACAGACGAGTGCTTCCTGATTTGATTTTCAATACAGATGTAATAAACTTTTATCAAAGTTTTTCTATGGCCATGCATTGGGTGTCTTATTGACAAGTAGATTTTACATAAATCTCTTGTCAAGATTAGCAGGGATTTTAAATGAAGAAATAGACACAGAAATAAATAAACCATTTGCTAATTATGTTATAGAATACCTAATCTAAAAATAAATGATTTATTTTGTTCAAAAATAACTTTGCTCCCAATGACATGTTCATGCTGGGTACTGTGAGACTGGTAGACATTTGTTCATTGCATAGATTGACTGCCCATTTCCATTACTGGCGAGTCAGGTTTTTGGTTCATGTTGCCTGCAGTAGTATCTGTAAGACGTTCTTTGGGTTTTCATTACTTCAAAAGAATCTTAAGGGGAAAAAGGCTTGTTAATGCCTCTGAACAATAAAGCTTTAAATTAGTCATCAGCACCATATTTTATTTTATATTGAAGTTCTAGATATATAATTTATGATGGCATACTTGTGTTTGTATCACAAGTGACAAAATTGATCCTGGAAAATATTGTGGTTCTTCAGTCATTTGTTTTTTGCAAGAAGTACTTCCTTTTTAAAAAAAAAAAAAATGAAGTTCAGTTTGTGGTTTATTTACTTCTTTCATGCACAACTAAAACTAAGGATGATGACTTAAACCTTCTGGAGAGCATCATCAAAATTTCAGATAGTCCTGAAATGATACCTTTTGTATGTTGAATAGATTAGGTCTTAAGTTCTTTATAAACATTTTTTTTCCTCTTCTAGAGAATGATACCAGAGCTTCAGGAGGAGCCCGGCACTGCCCCCGGGGCTACCCACTAAATAGTACCTCCCTTTATTACGATCCCTCCCGTTATGGACGGCCGGGAATTTGTCCCCCCACCTCACTTGAGTCACCGTGGACCTGGACGGATGAACCCGCCTGCGGGCCACAGTACGGTGCAGCACCCAGGACACTTCCAGGCCACCAAGTACTTCTCATCACCCTTGCCCATGGCGACTCACTCTGGTAAGTTGTATTTCATTGCTTGTTATTTATATCATTGTCCTGCTACTGAAAATGAAAAAATGCTTTTCTGGATTTTGTTTGCTTTGTTTTTTATAACTTATTCAGTGCTGGAATAAGCTAAATTGTGCAATAAAATAAAGAAAACGCTTCTGATTGTTTTATATTTGGATATTGTTAAACTTTATTTTTAAATGACCTCCCTGTCATTACTGTTGACTTCTGAAATTGATGTGGATTAGCCATGCAATTTGTCGGTTATAGAAAGTAATACTTGTGAAGTAAAGCCAATATGATATAGGCTCTGCTTACTATTGGTCTTTCAACAAATGATATAGCAGGAGAATTGGGTTGAGGGGTGGGTATAATTTCCCTTTTTATAGTAAGTAAAACCAGAATTTGATAGTATTACTTAACTGGTTAATGTTTGTGAAATAAGTGTGTGTATATATGTAATTTGTTTGTTTATTTTTAATATATGGTTTTGTTATGTAACCACTGTAGCGTTTATATAACTTAATTTAAAGAATAAATTTTTTTTAAATGAGATTGTATCACGACCTAGGGCTAAATCCAGACTTAAGGTCGTTTTACGTACACAAGTGTACCAGAGTTACGCACTACTAAGTATAATACACGCACGTAACTTAGCTGTTTTACGTGTTCAAAACCCTACCTTTACTTTTCCCTGCGGATATCTGGTCATATGTATCGCCTTGTCGTACGTAAATGCCTAACCCAGCCCATATTGTACAATTTAAATGGCTCCCTCCTCCCACAATGCATATAATCAGCTTGTGTAGGGATGTCACACCCTTTCTTATGGAGTTATACGATCAAAGTTAAAATTTGTAATATCTGCCTTGCGCATGCACAGTGCCTTCCCACAGCCAAATTTACACATGCAACATGCGTCATTTAGCTGTCTCTATTAAGTCAGGCTCTGAGCCATAGTCCTGAATATGTGTAAGGAGTTAAATGTATTCGCAATAGACCAGGAAAGTGTTACTTTTTAATGAGTTATTTATTAATAACTAATATTTTCAAAAATATCTTGATGTTCAACTTAACTATACTATACTTCCATAGTAGTTTTTGGTTGCTAACAGTCATCAATGTTGCAAATTACAAATGTTTTCTCCCCTTGAAGTCCACAGATGTGTCTGTAAGGCAAGTGACGAACTCCTCTAATGTGTGGTAGCCCTAAGTTAGCTATGAAATAGTCTTTACATGTGAATTATTAAAAACAAAGCCAACTTTTGAGAATTCTTTTAATGGAAATAATATTGGCCATACTATTAAAATGAAGGAAACTTACGAAAAGAAATATCAAAACAGTGTTTAAGTGCTTGTATATTCCAGAGAGCACGGAAGGAAATGTGAGGAAATGGAAGCTGTACCAAGGCATTGCTTAGAATCCAGCACTGTCCTTAAAACTCCGTAAAGTCTTCTTATTGCTCACAGAGAGGCCAACGATCATGTTGAACAAACTACAGAGATCAATAGAGATGCAGCTATCTCCCATATCTAGGTTCTTCCATAAAACTGTCTTATATGTAAGGATGTCTAAAAAGAAGCTCACTTGTTACTGAAATTAAAGCATCTTTGGAGTTTGCCAGAAAATGCCAGTGGTTAAGCAAAAATGTGGAGCAAGTTTTTGTGTTCAGATATAATAAAAACTGAGCCTTTTGTCCCCATTTAAATATGTGACATAACTTTGCCATTACTCAGAAAACACAATCCCAATGGTTTATTATATGGCCTATGTTTACATGAGAAGATACAATTGCTGAAATAATGTGCTTTCTCTTTAAGTGAAAAATTCTATTTTACTGTAATACAATAAGACACTGTCATTTCCTGTAGCTACAATGTACAGTTTTGATAAACCAAACAAATACGTGAACCAGCCTGCTATCGTCGTTAGAAAAAGTTGTATGAAAAAATAAATATTATAGCTATGGTTACCTTTTAATCTGTTTGTTGGTGTGTATGTATTCTTAAAGAAAGTTGGGAATATCTAATCAGATATTTTTTATT
Source organism: Limnodynastes dumerilii (assembly GCA_011038615.1). Classification (NCBI taxonomy): domain Eukaryota; kingdom Metazoa; phylum Chordata; class Amphibia; order Anura; family Limnodynastidae; genus Limnodynastes; species Limnodynastes dumerilii. The sequence goes on along the minus strand of WWET01001550.1, from coordinate 283,652 downwards.
TTTACCACAAAGGCAGTAGTATCTAATTGTACTACTACTACTAATAATAATAATAATTTTTCTTCTTCCTCCTCCATCTCCGCACTAACATATGGGTATGTTTCTTCTCCTTGAAGCCAGGACAGGAAATTAAGGAAAAACTGGCAATATATAAGTGCTACACATCCTGCTTCCTGTGTCTTCTCTTTTATGGTCCTGGATTCCTGGAGGAGTGTTTAGTGAGTGTAGTAGGCTTACCTTTTTAATTTTTGTTCAGGCTTACCTGCAGCAGCCTCCGGACCCAGTGATGCATGAGCTCTCCACCGCTGTGCTGGGGCAATCTGGCAGGGGAGTAAGTGGAAAAAACTGATCTTGCTAGTCTTCCTGTACAGGACGCAGACTTTCCAAAATCTACGCCCCTTCTCTGCAGAGGGCGGTCAGGAAGGGATGTTGGCAGCACCAGAGCTGCTAGGGGCACTAGAAGAAACCTATGTGCTGTCGTTTTCCTGTAGGCTGGTTAATCTGAGATGCAAGTGGGCAGAGTGATGTTATAAGCAGTGTGCAGGATGATTCAAACAGAATTTGGTGTTTTTTGTGGAGTTTGGCTTTATCTGCTACAGAGCATGGCTCTGCGCTTTTTTCACTCAGGGCTATTACTGTTTCTATACCTACATTGTGCTGCATTACTTTGCATCAAGCTTGCATGCTGCAATGGAAGAAACGCCATCCCAGAAAATAGAATAACGTTAAGCCTCATTTTTTTAATAGACTTTTTAATCTTAGTGTTGTTTCTAGTCAGTTGTTTCTTATACAGGTCTCAGACCTGTAAGGTAAGAATGGAAGGGCAAGCATAAGAAACTGCATTCTGCTAGATGGTCATTTTGTGACAAACCTTTGCCAGTAGGTGTATCAGGAATTACTTGTTCAGTATGTGTGGTTAAGGAACAACCTCAAACTTCAGTGAAAATGGTAGATGATTTTAACATTTTTCTCCCAAAAGAGCAGATCACTAATGAGTAAGGTTCAGCGTTGTCCCTAGTGGAGGCCAACATTAATTCGGATCTAGTATATAATTACTGAAACCAATTAAGAAAATCACAAAATATTGAACCGAATAAGGAGAGATGAAGTTGCAAGATTACTATTTAAGGCGGAAAAATAATGAACATTCTCGTTGTCTCAAGTTCTGAAAGATACGATAGCAGGAAAACGGAACCACCCTGAGAGGCTTGCTGAGTCTAACAAGTTTTGCAGAATATATCCATTTTCACAGGAAGAAGTCTAAAACTGGGAATACTGCTAAAAGTAGATAAAATATAGCTTGGATACAAAATTAACAATGCTCCTGCTGGTAGATGTCGTCTTATTTACAGACCATATGGGGGAAAAAAAATGGAGAAACAAAATGGTAACAGTAAGAGTACTAAGGGGATAATGCAATAACTTATAAGGGAACATCTTAGACAGAGTGAAACATACAGAACTCTTAAAGCTAGTACAATATATAGCTGTAGATTCATCTGCAAGACATCCCAGGACTCAGTGAGGTTTGCTGCAGGGAAGGAGTGACAGCAGCAACCAGAAGCTTTGTGGTTAAAACCATATTCAGTGAATTCTCATTAAATAAATAAATTTACATATATTTACTTTTTTAGGGCAACTACTTGGCAAGGAGCTAATTCTCAGGTAGAAAATCAGCCTGGGTACGTACAAATAAATCTTGCAGAGTGGGGTCATCAAATTATAAAGAGACTATTTATACAAATTAGTAAAATGTTTCAGAAGAGGCCAATGAGCTACATGCAGGTACAGACTTCATGGCCAAAGGAAAGGATATTAGATCCGCCTTCAGACAGTTTGCACAATGATGCCAGAGGCAACAGTTTGGGATATACAGTAGGCGGAAGGTAATCAAAATATCTTATCATATGAAGCCTTAGCAGGTCAGACAGATGTGTTATAGACATAATTGCAGAAGGATACAAACTAGAATTTTCCAAATTCTCCAGGGAATTCTTCATGGAATCTCCAATGCCAATGGGGAACGAAGAAAAAAATGGCACTCCAATCCAGTCTGGACAACTGAAGTGGTGGTAAAAGCTTCTTGCGGTATAGAGTCTAGGATTTTGTGACGAGAAAACTATCCAGAGGGTTCAGGACTGTCTTGGAACGAAGAAGGAATTCCTACTTACATATTCCAATATACCAAAACCATGTGCATTTAGTCATTATGCACAGCCCTTCCTTTTTGGACTTGCTCTTACTGAGCCTTTGAAAAGATTCTAGTAATCATTATAGTGTATCTATGCCAAGAAGGAATATACCTGTGGCTTTTTCTTAAGGGCAAATTATTCATTATTCTTTTGAGAACAACAGGCAAAAACACATACATTAAGAGTTGTACATACCCTGACTAGCTCATACAAAAACAAAAAAGACCCTTCACATCAGTAACACTGATCAAATATTTAGGTGTGCTCATAGATACCAGAATTATAAACATTAATAATAATGGCAGGTCAGAAGGCACTTCAGAAGACTTGGGTAACAGTGAGAGCTTGCCTGTGTGCTGTGTGCTGAGACTCATGAGCGCAATACAGCTTTGTTTTCTTTCAACGCATAGTCCTATGAGAAGAAGTAAAAGCAGACTTGCAATGGAGGCAAGCAAAAGGATCTTGAAAAGAAAAAGTTTTCCACAGTAAACACACCCAACGTTTTCACCACGGACATAAGCAGTTGTACGTGAATCTGTCTGCCATCAACAATACGCTCAAGGAAGATGGACCAAAGAATGCCGTTGTGTAAATAAAGTAGGCTCCATACATTCAAATATTCTACCTGGTGGGATGATACAATCTATAAGCAGGTGGCGCAGCGACGGGGCACGCCACAGATGAGTTTGATGGCAACCCACAACAACAGGAAGGTACATTAATATTGTTCAAGACAAGAGTCCCACGCACTGTGGTGATATCATCCTAACAGTGCCTTCTGTTTTTTTTTATTTTTTTATTTTTTTCTTCCTCCTCTCCTGCTCACTCTCCACATGTTCTGAGGAAAGAGCGAAGGAGCAGGCCACAGTAATAGCAATGCTCCCATTTTGGCTAAGAAGGTCCTTGTTTCTCAGGGCGCTGCAACTGTCAGTAGACAGACTGACACTTGATGCTGAAAGTAACATCAGACTTGTTAAATCAAGGGTGGATGATACACCCAGATCCAGCGTCCCTGAGACTAAATGGCCTGGCTGTTGAAATAGAAACCTGAGGGAAAAAGTTAAAAATAAAGGTATTCTTCAAAAGTCATTCATATATTGAGAGCAAGGGAAAATTCTATTCCAAAACATACTATAGTGTATGGGAAACATTTGTCAGCTGCTGTGTATCCGGTACTCAAGTTCCTACAGTACTGGAAATTTTTTGCAGGTTGTTCAAGACGAGTCAAGCAACTAGCTCTTTGAAAGGACAAGTGTCAGCATTAAACACAGAGCTGGATACAGAGTTTGTAAAGGAGAAGTATGTATTTCTGTTCTTGCAGATGGCAGCTAATTAAAATGCACGATATAGATGTCCAATGGTGCCTTGGCGCCTTATCCTAGTTCTATAAGCTTGTAATGAAGAGTTGTATGAGCCCCTACAGGATATACAGTTAAGTTTTTAACTTAAAAAATGTTCTATTTCTAGTTGCAGTAACTTCGGCTAGGCAGATCTCAGAGCTACAGGCCTTGTGTGTAGAAGCACAGCCCATTGCCTCGCAAAGTTCCGTCCGATTGTCTATACGCTAGGGTTACTATAGTAACCCTAGCACAACATCTAGAGGGCGCGTGCGCCCTCCAGTGAAGTCAGGCACCTTGCTGAATTCTGAATCCGGTCCTATGTTTTTTCGAAAATGTCGCTATTTAGCTTTTGGCTTTGTCTATAATCTAAAATGGCATTTTCTCAGTGGCGATTCCCACCACACAAAAGGATACATGTGAACATATATTGTGGGACAGTCCACAGAACAGCATATTGTACTGTCTGTATGTATGTATGTATTTGAGTTGAAGGGGAGGGTGGAGGAAGGATGTTTCAAAAAGGTACAAGTCCAATTAGGAGTTATTTGCACAGGCAAAAGAATGGAGCACAAAAGTATTGCGCATAATTGTGATAGGCCTTGGGTGTCATATAAAAACTTTGCATTGCAACTGTGTTGCGGTGGCGTTCATAACCCACCCCTGGTACAAGTGGTAAGTCGTCAATTTACTTACAGCTTTCAGCCTTTGAGATCCATTCTGGATTGGTCAGAGAGTGTGCGGATTTCCAGTTTAATGGATTAGTAATTTAGCTGCATTAAGGTGTCCGGGCCAGTGACTGTCAGGGTCAAGTGGAGCCCAGGGCGAAAAATTTATTTGGTGCCCACTCTCCCACCTCTAAATAAAAAATTTATATCTGGGCTGTCAGTAGATATTTATCTATATATAAGCCATTCTTCTCTGTTATACGCATAGCACACGTTGGGAAGCTACTGTGCATGTCCAACGGTGAGGGGCAGAAAAAAAATTAGAAAACAAACACACCCCTCCCCACTGAAAGTCCCCTTTACTTACCTTTAGCGGTGGCAGGAAGCTCCCAGCATTGGGACGCGCCGCCCTCTCTTCTGCCCGCACTGAAGAAGTTCTTGCCATATCCAAGATGTGGAAGGAACTTCCAGAATGTAAGGCAAGGAATTTGTTAGGTGTGGTTGGCAGCAGGGGACCCTCCTCTGCTACTTAACAGGGACAGGCGGTTTTTAGGTAGCAGAGGAGGAACTCGCCACCGGCATCTTGAGAATACTAGGGGATGGAGACACATAGTGGGGGATACTGGAGGGGGCTGTAGACATGATGGAGATGATGGGGATACTGGGGGGTTGGAGGCATGATGGGGATTACTGAAAGCTGGGGAAACATGATGGGGACTACTGGGAGCTAGTAAGATATGATGGGGAATACTGGGAGCCTGGAGATACATAAATAAAATAAAAAAAACATAAGATTTAGGGCCTAATTCAATTAGAAATACGCACTGCAATAGACGGGAAAAAATTTGCGCATTTTCCTGACTATTACGGTATCTGATTTTTATGCGCACCTCCATGAGGCTGGCACAAAAATCTTTGCCGAAAAACACGCGGGCTGGAGACATGGCCAATGTTTTTCCCATCTTTATGACTGGTTTTAGACTAGTACAAAATAAGTAGCCAACATTCCTTTCAGACCTCCCCACATGCTTGGTTTCAGTTACTCTGAAACAGGCATTGCCTCTCCTACGGCGCATTGTGGTTTTAAATTAAGGGAAATGCCTGTGTGTCTGATACATACAGCAGCTGAATGTGACTAACCACTGCCTGCAGTCGTAGAAAAACAAAAAAACACCTATTGCTCCACACTATGTAGACTGATGCGCTCAATAATACAAATTAAATAAAACAGTGACTAATAAAATAAACAAATATATATAAATAAACTTTTATCCTAGGGTAGCAATACTGCAGTTGCTGAAAAAGGTTCTCCACCCCCACAAAAATACATATACAATGGCAAGACTGCGCTAATTTGCTTCCTCTTAAAGCTTCAGAGAAATTTAAATTCAAAATTAAGGAAACCTAATAAAAACTCAATAGTAAACTATCCAGTGCCTATCCAGTATTTCTGACCAATCCTTGTTGTCCATCCGTTGTTTCAGCACCTGTGCCCATTCTGTGTTTTTCCCACATTCTGTGCTCATTCATTATAAAGCGCTGCCAGTGGTCCCTGTTTCATTATGGACACCACTGGCGCCGAATGATAGACTAAAGCTATAGTACAGTCTATACTATGTGACTTCAGCCGCCACTGGTGACTGGGCAGTATTCAGACCACCGGGCGTCTTTAAGACCGCATACATGCAATCTACATACCGAAAAGATACGTAGATTACGTTAAAGAATTACTACGCATGCGCAGTATACAGTTTCGGTACACACGAGACATATGCAATATGTCTGGTGGTCTGAATACTGTATTTGTAAATAGATTGCTCTAAATGATTAGAGCCAGAAGAATTGACGGTCAGGGTCATCCTCTTATGATTTCCTCTGATAATGACTATTGCTTTCCAGTATGACCTAATCTGCATGCAAAGACACCAAATTTGTGGGGGTTTCCTGTAGCATTATTATATAGTCACCACAGATTGGAGTAAGATGGGATGAGTTTATGAAGAAGATCAGCATTTGTACCACCGACATGGCAACTTGTATGAGCTTTCTTTTGCGCTTTGTGATATTAATCATATAGCTGAACAGAGCGGGACGACACAAGAAGCAGGATGTATAGTGCTTATACTGCTGATGTCTTCTTAATTTCCTGTCCTGGCTTTGAGGAAGAGCAATATACCCATATGTTAGTCTTGACATGGAAGAGTCAAGGAAACCATATTGTGGTTTTTGGAACTGAAGCGCAAGGATTCTTTCCAAGACGTTAACTGGGAGGCTAGTGTTTCTACACAATCTAATCTATGCATGAAAACTTTGCCTTTAGAAAAAAAAAGCCAAAAGCCTTTATTGTTACCTGTTCACAAGACTACTAGACAGGTGTGATCTAGACTTAAGGTAGACTTAAACTGGGCATACACCTTTTCACTCAATAATTAGTCCACTCAATAATTAGTCCAATCATACGATGAAAAGATCAGTTCAAACAATGTTGTACAAGTGTGTGCATGCACGACTAAACGATATCCTGTGATCGCTTACGGTATCTCGAACTTTTTTTTTTATATAGATGGTCTAATTTGAACGATGGCAAGTGCTTTTTTTTTTTACCTTGTTTTTTAGTTTCTCCCGTTTCCTCTTCCTGCATTTGCAGGGGGTTATGGGACAGCTCATCCTGCAATTCTAGTATAGTTTGTAGTACCGAATTTTTTAATCTGTCGGTCATTAGAAAAAGAATTTTACTTTGTATGCAGCATTAGACTTTATGGCTCAGAACATCTCCATGCCATTACTCATGATTGAGTGGATCCTGATTCCTTGACTGGTCAATGTGAAGCAGAAAGTGGTCTGTCTGGTTTTATGGTTTTGTAATGTTGGTAAACAATTGTAATGAAAGTTTTATATGAGGCTTTAAATATTTTAGTATTTAAAAGTATTCATGTACAAGGGAACTCGGACTACTGCAAACACGGACAGTTCCACATAATTGTATTAAGATTGTATACCATAATAGTTGTGTGGTAACTATACTAAAGAGACTGGAAAGTGTCCTTATCAATCTATTTTGACATAACCTTTATATCTTTTGAATATGGGTTATATATGTAGAATGTTTTATTTTTTTTCATTTGTGAATAAGGGAAGCTGTCTACTTATAAATAACTCAAATGCATGTCTCCACTTAACTTTATGTATTTTTTATTTTTTTTTGTAAGAGCTGCCTCTCTCACCCTAAAAATTAAACGTACAGATCAACCCGGCATCTCTCCAGAGCAGACCTTGGTTACCCTTAGAAATTGTATATGCAGATTGTGTTTTTGTAATGTATATAATTTGTACCATTTGGATTTGGCTGATTTTGTGCAATATATTAACCCTTCCTGTTTACTGCTTGCTTTTCAAATGGTTGTCTATTTTAGAATAATAAAGTAACTATTATTGCTGCTAGCTTGATGAACTGTGAAATCTTATGAATTTCTCTACTGTAATGGGATTACAATTAGCGCTTGGATTATATGCCATGTAAATCACCAACACTAAGTATTATAAACAATCTCCTGTGAGCACAGCCAATCCACATTATTCGTTCATTTTCCATTGTAAACTGTTTTGTAGATGAAGTTTGCTGCTTGTAAGTTGAATAAACCCTTTAACAATGTTTGTTTGGTCTTGTGTAGTGGATGTAATGCACTTGTTTTACCTGACACATTTTAGAGATTTAGGTGCTGTCCAAATTGTCAGCAATTTTCTTTATAGTGGGTTTATGTAGCTAGAATGCTTGCTGAGATGAAAGATGTTTTTATCCTTAAGGCCACCAATGCCTTATAGTTCCCAAGTGGCATACTGAATGGACTATGGTGAGTAATACTGGTAAGAAGGTTCCATTTGCGCAAGGACACATTTCACAAGCTGTGTCCTTTGAAAAACTTGTATGTTGCCCTTGGGAGGGCTGTGTGTGCAACAGGTAATGCAGAACATGAGGTGGTGAGGAAATCTGGTGGCAGGAAAAGGGAATCCCCAAGAAGGACTACACTTAGTGTTGGGGGTATTAAATTGGAAACAGGTTCTGTAGTTAGGAATAAGGTTAAGTGCTTGCCAGAAGCTACATCTCCATGGTATATAAAGTATATTTTAAGTATTTTAAAGACTGCGAGCAAGGGGCAAATAACCTGGCCATTGCTGGAGTTATAATGGTGAAAGATGAATTTAGAAAATTAGAAATTAATTTTTTTTTAAATACTGTCAGTACACAGGTTTGAAAAGGTAGAATGATTGCATTAGTTACTTCAATCTGTGGCTTAAGAAGTGTAATGAGGATTGACTTGGTTTTGTAAAACGGAGCCATAGCATCTGGAAAAAAGAAATCTATACTAAAGGTTTGACTTGCACCCATCTTCAATGGGAACTGAAATTCTAGAGAGAAGTTTAATTAATTAGGAAAAATATGCCTCACCCACCCAAAAAGTGAATAACCATAAACAGAAGAATTAATATTCAAAACACAACCTCTTATAGTTATGTGCAAATGCAGAAGATTAGGAAGTTAAATCCCTGAACGAATTTCAATAATGACAAGGGATCATTGGATATTGGGGGTATCACTGAATCATGACTCCTTGAGTCCTGACTGGGGCCTAGCTATTAAGGGATATACAAAAAAAGAAAATGAAGCGCTTCAAGATTCTAATATTGTTTATTATAATAGAAAAAAATAATTGATAAAATTAAAAAACAATTAAACAAAACTATAACTCTGCACTACAATATTAGAAACATAGAAAGTGACGGCAGATAAGAGCCACATGGCCCATCTAGTCTGCCCATTTGTTTATTGAAAACTATACTGACCCTAGACCCTATTTACCCTCAATTTGGGTTTCAATTTAGGATACCCTTATATTTATCCCAAGCATGTTTAAATTGTTCTACTGTATTGGTCTCAACCACCTCAGATGGGAGAATATTCCACTTATCTATCACCCTTTCAGTGAAGTAATTTTTCCGCACATTTCCTTTGAATCTACTACCCTCCAATTTGTATTCATGCCCTCGTGTTCTATTACACCTTTTCTTTTGAAAAATGGTACCCTCCTCTAGCTGATCACAACCATTGATGTATTTGAAAGCTGCTATCATGTCCCCCCTCTCCCTTCTCTGCTCCAAGCTATACATGTTTAGTTCCTCTAGCCTTTCTTGGTATGATTTGTTACAAAGGCCATGGACCATTTTAGTTTCTGATGAATTCTGTTGATCAGGCAGTTCAGTAGATAGTGTTTTGCTGTACCAGAGCTCCGATTTTGTGCATGCAATCTGTTCACACACAAATGGATAGCGCTTAGATTGACTGTAAATAAAGTGTCTTGATATGAAAGCATCAATAAGTGTCCCGTGGCAAATTATTTCGATGGCTTGAATAAATAGTGCGATCACCGATTTGTTTTGCATAAAAGTAATCTTCAGGTGGCTGAGTTTTTTTGCAGTGTGATCAGTTGTCATATGGAGACAGATTTCTCCTTTAACTGTCACAACTTAAATGAATAGAAGCTGGTAACTGTAAATATGGTGTGCTCACCAGTAAGCAGGATTTTCACCTGACGTTCGTGGTCTTGGAGGCAGCTATACAGAGGTTCGCTGCATGGGTCTCTCAATGTGTTGCCGTAGTGCTGAAGGTCTCCTGCTGTCTCCCGCTATCTGCACCCCCGCCAGCCAGCAAGCATGGTCTGAGGGTGCGAGATGTATCGACGGTGAATGAGACACGACTTTAGCCTTGCCCTGGTGTCTCGGAGATGTGCGTGTACACGGCTCCTCCTTCGATAGCAGCTTTGTTTTCCACAGGTAATTTACCAGCTTGCTTCAAGTATTAACCACCGTTTTTAGTCAGAAGACAGCGCTTCCAGATAGTATTATGGGATGCAGAGATTTAGTTTCCACTGGTCCTCTTCGCGTTTCTCTACAACTGTAGTTTCATCAGGAGGAAAGTAGGAGTTGTAGGTTCAAAGTGCCTTATTTAAGCTTGATTATAATTGATGCAGGTGTTAAATTAACTCATACTGGATTAGTTCATTTCATTAACTCATTGAGAACATTTCTAAGGTTTGATACTTAGTAGCAGTGAACGGTACATATACTTAAAATTATTAGTGTTTACTCAACATAATTGCTAAAAATAAAATATTAATAGTCTTATGTAGATGAATATTATAAAGAGGACATAATAGTGATGATAATAAATACATATATACATATATAAAAGTTGATTTCTAATATGTCCCACATATTTTAAGTTCAT
>WWET01001550.1:242867-259715 GCA_011038615.1 Limnodynastes dumerilii | reverse complement strand
ACTTGGAAAATGGGGGGGGGGGGGAATAACTAGTGTAAATAGTGTATTTCAAACCACTTTTATTAGAATTTTCATAACTATGAAAGCTTTGTCTTTTTAAAACCCTAAACCCTTGTATTTTTCTGTGATGATACACAACAGTGTTATATTATCCCCATGACTGTTGTATATGGATGGCCTCTCTATGCAAATAAAGTAAAAAAAAACAAATTTTACTTCTGAAGTAAACCTAATATACCATCAAGCATGCAATTTGTTATTTGCGCTTTAGTTGCTGTCACTTGTTTTACATCCAATTCATTATTAATGTTGGGTCTTTCAATTTCCAGATCATCAATGCACCCTAAAGCTAATCTGTATTTTTTTTCTATAAATTATTTTATATCATGGCTGAATAGTCCTGATTAGGACTGTACTGGTAGCTGATTACAGCTTATGCCAGTCAAGCACAAAAATATGACCCTTATATGTCATGACTTTTACGATAGGTTTAATTGTACTCTGCTGTTATATTTTTAAATTGACCGTTTAAGACATTGTTAAATTACCTTTACCACCTTTCACATAGTCGTGTGTGTGGATGTGTGTAGATAGAGACATAGATATAGATTTATAGAATTAAACCTGTGCAATACAATACACAAAGGCTAGCACTCAAATAACAGTATAAAAAAGTTTTAATGTCCATCAGTAGAAAAAAGTAGTACAGACCAAGAGTAAATAGTGAGGAAAATGCTCTCCAAAACACAGAAAGACAGACCCAATGAGGTGGAGCTCAGCAATAGCGAGAAAACAACAAGCCAAAAAGTAATGTCTAATAATAAGGGCAAAATACTAATAGAAGCTGAGTCCATGAGGTCCATAGGGTCAAACTCATCACATAGTCGACTCCTTCATCAGGGCATGAGCGGAACAAAGGCAAATAAGTCAATATCGGGTCAAGCCTAACTGTGTGTGTGTTGTAGATAAAACCTTTACACACTATACATATTAAAAATGCATACTTACCTACTGAAGTCTTCTCAGATCTACTGTTTACCTCTTGTGGCAAGCGCACTGTCTGCCTGATGTTGGCCACTGATCCCAGGCTCGGCCACTGAAACTACAGGTACAGCCAGCATTATGCTTCTGTCCCAGTTGTTTCAGCAGGCCAGAAAGGGAGAAAGAGGCTGCGGGTGGACCTTACTGGCGATTTCTCCTTCATGGAACTCTGGTTTCCAGGTCCCTAATACTAGTCTCCACGACGACCTGTATTTGGTGACAATGGTATGGATACGTGTGTGTGTCTGTATGTATGCTTGTATATAGAGAAATAGCCAGATATGTGGCTGTACAATGTATGTGTGTCTGTAAATGTATATTTTTATTTATGTTAGATATGTCTATATATACCTGTATAGATATGTATGTACATATGCACAGTGCTTAGAACGCTTTTAGAATGCTTTTCAACGGATTTTCCGAGTTTTAAAAGTTTTGCCGGCAAAATCATTAAAACAGCGCATGTGGGCTGTTTGTGTGTCGTCCGATGCATGCGTACTTCATCCGTGCTGGTTGTGATGGCACGGCTCTGCTTGTGATAGTTTGTGTGGTCGCGCGTGAGTCGAGGCACTTTTTTTTGTAAAAAAAAAAAAAAAAGCTGTATGTATGGACAGACAGCATATCTCCACATGGGAGCAATGTGGAGAATCCTGACCAGGTTTTAGAGCAGCAGCAGAGAACCTGGGTGTGATCAGGCTTGGGCTAATTAACAGCACCTGTGCTGTCCTGATATAAATGTTTCAAATACAGAGGGTCGGGACTCTTGACGGTGGAATAGTTGCCCAAGGGTTGGGGTATGATAGGAACACCTATGACTGGAACACCTAAAGAGTCGTGTGAGCTATGCTGTGACACTTGTATGCTGCACTACAAGAACAACTTGCTGTTGGTGATGTTGCTGACCTGTTCTGCTGTCTACCTGATAAAGGAACTTGACTTTATTTCCTCCATGTGATGTGTGTCTGTCTGTCTTTCTGTCTGTCTGTCTGTCCTATCTATCCATCCACTGCCACTCCTGTGTATTGATGACTTGCTGTTTATTGCTGTAACCCTGAGGAAAGTCATGTTATGATTGAAACGTCTGTGCTGTGTCCTATGCCTCTTATGGCATAAATACATTTTTTACACCGTTTTGAATCCACGTAAGTTCTGTGAGTGCCTTTCTTTCTGAGACACACACACACACACACACTCGTGTGTGTGTGTGTGTATATATATGTATATGTATGTGTGTATATATATATATGTGTGTGTGTGTGTGTGTGTGTGTATATATATGTATGTGTGTGTATATATATGTATGTGTATATATATATATATGTATGTGTGTATATATATATATATATATATATATATATATATACACGCCCACACACACACACACACACACACACACACACACACACAATGCACTTCATACACACACATACACACCAAGCACTCCATACACACACATACACTCACATGCACAGTACACTCCATACATACACATACACACACACAGTGCAACCACTTTAAACCACATATCCAAGATGGAGGCAGCTACAAAATCAGTTTATAAAGTAATATATATGACCGGTGCACAAGGCAAGGGGAATTTGTACAAAAAACAAGACATGGCCTAGCACTCTAGCCATTACTCAGTTACTAATCATGAACTTCTATCTTTAAAATAAAAATCAGAGAATTAGTTACAAATATCATGCTCTTGGTTTAGAAAGATATTGGATATGTGACCCAAAGTTGGGGCTCTATTTAGAGTTAAGATTAGAGTTAGAACTGTTCAGCAGAGAAGCCTTGTAAGTGGCGAACAGCTTATCGCGTATCTGCAGATATTTGTAACTAATTCTCTGATTTTTATTTTAAAGATAGAAGTTCATGATTAGTAACTGAGTAATGGCTAGAGTGCCAGGCCATGTCTTGTTTTTTGTACAAATTCCCCTTGCCTTGTGCACCAGTCATATATATTACCTTATAAACTGATTTTGTAGCTGCCTCCATTTTGGATATATATATCTTCAGTATTGTTGCTAGTCCCCGCTGCGATGTATCACATTGCGAAATAGGGACAGCCAAAAGTTGCTTGAATGAGAGCCACTGCAAAAGTTTTTTTTATGAATGGGTGAGTATGTGATTTGCATACTCACCCATTCATTTTCGGAAGCACCACCGCTGCAGGACCACCAGAGAGCTGAGTAACCCTCTCTGGGGCCTTAGGGTTAGGCTGCAGGTGGGGGGATTTTGGTTAGGCTGTGGGGGGAGGGAGGGAGACTTAGTGTTAGGGAGTGGGGTTGCTTACCTTTTGGAACATCATGATCGGTGCTCCGGTGATCGATTTTTATGCCTATCTAAGCATAAGCAATCGATATCCCAGCCAGTTCGGAAATAGGGCCGTTTGCAACGGGGACCCACAGTCCTTCAGTATATACACACTGTTCTGACAGATCTGGCAGTAGTTTCTGGATAACCAGGGACAGCTCAAGTAAAACGTTTCATATTTTTCATTCCTTGCAAGACATTGGTTCCTCTCCAAGAACCGAGTGCTCCACAGAAATATGAGAGTAATCAAATCCAACACTCTCCATAATAGGAGAATACAGCTGTTTAACGTGTGCACAGTACACTATACAGTATGGTTTTACCGCTCCTATTTTTGGCTTAGAACCATATTGCAGTTTTGAGTGTGGACTGGATTCCAAATGATGTTAAAAGTGGATGTAGACCTGACCAACACCCTGTTGAAATGTGAGTTGTGCAAATTCATTTTCATTGTTTTACATGCAGGAAAGCTACTTTGCTTTTGCACGTAGAACAGGAAGTATTTGCCACTGCGGCAATCTCTATTTCATCACCGATGCAGCCGTCCGCTTAATCGCGGCTTTGTCAATGCCGATAGCTTTCTAATAGAGAATACTTTCATTATGGAACAGGTGCATTGGGAATGTTCCTATTTCGACAAGGTTCTTGTTGCCAATTCCAAATTGTACTCTGCCCCGATGGGGACGAATAAGGTTGGGGTGAAGGATGGAAATGGTTAAACTTAGGTTGCTAGAAGGTGATTATTAGGGTTAGGCTTCAAGAGGGGAATGTGAAGACTTGGATGAGGGAAAGGGGAGGGCTAAGGTTAGGCTCTAGTACAGGGCTGGTTAGGGAAAAGGTTAGTCTCCTAGAAGGGGAAGGTTAGGCACTAATACAGCTGCGATCGCAATCTATGGGCCTGATTCAATCAAACACAAAGACCGCGTTATTTTAAACGCAAGTGCGCAAGTTTTTTGAGGATATTAATATGCACCTGTTACATGCTGCATATGGCAGCAGCGTGTAAGTGTGTCTCTCTGCTGTAGCAGGGTACTCCGGTCCTGGTTTCTGCTGCAGCATTTCTCCCTGCTAGGAAACCTGCTTAATTGACCTGCAGCTGGGATTACCTGAGCTGCCCTTTGCCATGTGCAATCAGCAGCCAATGGGGATGTGGTTCTTCCTTTAAATAGCTGCCACCTGTTCGCCTCTCTGCCGCTCATAGCTTCCTGCTCCAGCGTCTCTGTCTGCTGTTCGTGATCCCTGTTATTTACCATTTGTGTGTTTGCCTTCCAGTCTCCCTCTGTGTCCATTCTGCTGCCCAGCCTTCCCTCACCTGCCTACCTTCTGTCCTCCCTCCTGGATGTGAGTGTGTCTGTCTCAGCATTGCCTGTCTGTGTATTACCTGGAATCTGTTACCTTGTACGTGTATAACCTGCCTGATATTTGTTTATTCACACCCGTGTATTACCTGGAATCTGTTACCTGCAATAAACCTCTTTCTTTCATATTGGCTTCTGCATTTCTTGTACCAAGCCTCAGGTTTTCATAACAGCACATCTAGTGGTGCGCATTAAAATCAATGTATTTCGGTTATCGTAATAGCCGGTTTTAAGCGCCCTTACCCTCCCCCCTAACAGTGTCGAAGAATGAAATCATCGGAGCAGCAACAAAATCCCCACTTCACCCATTGTAGAAACGCCAATGCATGGAGAACATACAAATATCACACATAACATCATCGCTAACTCCCATCCAAAATGGTAGATGGCGAATGCACAATACTTAAAACATCCCCTCGGTCATCTCTTTCTATTGCAGTCAATGACAGATTCAGAAACGATGCTGGGTGGTGCAGAGCTTACACAGTAATATTCCATTGATAGTTGCAGGCAGTTATTGCAAGGTACTTTGTACAGCAATACATACACCCGTATTCCTTTCCTTTTGGCTTACAAGGGACATTGCTTCGTCATCTCCCCAAGTCCCAGGCAGATTAGCTCTCATAACGGGGTGGAAAATTTCCCACGATCACAGCAGCATTTTTGGTGACTGATCTGCAAAATTCTATGATGTGGCTGAAGGATCCAAGTTTGTGTTTATACAGAGGGGAATGTGTGACCGAGGCCATTAGAAATTTATCATGAAGTCAAACATATTACAGACAGCATTGTTTCACAAGCAGAACTTCCCCCGTCTGGGGCACTTTGCCACAATATTAGAGTTCACAGAGAAATTAACACAATGGGGTAAATTTACTGAAGGTTCTAAAGAATGTTACCCATAGTGACCAATCAGATTGCAGGTGTGTGTGTGTATGTATGTGTGTGTGTGTATGTGTGTGTGTGTATGTATGTGTGTGTGTGTATGTGTGTGTGTGTATGTATGTGTGTGTGTGTATGTGTGTGTATGTGTGTGTATGTGTGTGTATATGTGTGTATATGTGTATATAGATGGATGTACACATAGATAGATAGATAGATAGATCTGTGTGTGTGTCTGTCTGTCTCTGTCTCTGTCTCTGTCTCTGTCTCTGTCTCTGTGTCTCTCTCTCTCTGTCTCTGTCTCTGTCTCTGTCTCTGTGTCTCTCTCTCTCTCTCTGTCTCTCTCTGTCTCTCTCTCTCTCTGTCTCTCTCTCTCTCTCTGTCTCTCTCTTGTATGTGTATATGTATGTGTATATGTATGTGTATATGTATGTGTATATGTATGTGTATATGTATGTGTATATGTATGTGTATATGTATGTGTATATGTATGTGTATATGTATGTGTATATGTATGTGTATATGTATGTGTATATGTATGTGTATATGTATAGTATGTGCTAACCAATGGATAACTGGCATGATTTGTAAAACCACGGCCAACATAGACTTAAGACATTTCACAAATTCATAAGAAAATCTCTCAATAGAGGAATAGTATTCTTTTTAAGAATTATTTATAAAGATAAAAACTTAATAAAACAATGTCTATAAACACTGGTTAATATAATTAAAGCGATAGAACACTATTAAAGTACAGACAACAATACACTAAGCATACATTAGAAAACAACGAACAAGGAGGAATTAGAGGTAACCGAACTCCTTAGCATCAAACCCCAACAAACCTATTACTAGTACATATGAGAAATTATTACCCTATTCCCTAACATTATGCAAATATATGGGCAATTATCAAAGAAAGGGAGCCAATTCAAATCCTTCATTGAGTCCGAACGGACTTAATGTGTTAAGGGTTGTTATCCAATATCCCTCACGCTGGGACAATTTTTTTAGTTTATCACCCCCTCTCCGATCTAAAACTATTTGCTCTATGGCACGTATGCTTAGACCATCCACCTTGCCTGAATGGACATATTTAAAGCGTCATGAGACACTATGAGAAACGTTTTGATTGACAATGTTGCGATGGTGTTCAAGAGACCTAATTTTAAGCTGTTGCTTGGTCTTGCCAATATAAGACAACCCACAGGGACATTGTAAAAAATAAACAACGTAAGTAGAATTGCATTTCAAGAACTGCTTAATCAGATAATTATGCAAGCCATTAGAGGAACTGAATTTCTTTTCTCTCGAAATGTACTTGCGAATTTTGCATGCATTACACGGATAGCAACCGCAAGGTTTTGCATTCCCTGTGGATTTTTTGGGAGAAAGAGGGAGTAAACTAGGTGCCAGCAAAGTTTTAAGGGATTTGGCCTTACGAAATTTCAAAGAAGGGTTTACCGGTAAATGTGGAGAAAGAACCGGATCCAATTGTAATATGGACCAGTGTTTTTTAAGTATTTGTTTAATACTGCCACTCATTTTACTAAAATCTGTGATCAAGGCAGTATTAACTAGGAAAGGTACAGATTCGCTTTTATCCATATTTTGATTTTTATATTTTAATAAGGAAGATCTATCTAAAGCTAAATCCCTATTGAAACTCTCTTCTATCAATGCATTAGGATAGTTACTTTCTAGAAATCTGCATTTATAGACCTCAGATTGTTCCTTGTATTTAGTAAGGGATGAACAATTGCGACGAAGACGTAAAAATTGAGAATAGGGAATCTTATTAACCCACTGTTTCGAATGACAGCTGGAATATTCTAAATAGCTGTTGCTATCTACACTTTTAAAGAATGTGCATGTGGAAATGGATAAAGGGGTATTAGGATTGGGAGCGGGAGCAGTCAACACAAGGTCTAAATATTCTATGGATTGACCCCCAAACTTTGAGGTAAATATTAGACCATACTCATTATAGTTCAGGTCTATCACAAAGGATTCAAATTGTGCTTCAGTACCACTCCAAATTAGAATATCTATATAGCACCTGTACAATTTTATACAGGCACTATATGACTGTCCCTGGACACCGTTCCGCTCCCAGTCGCCAAGATAGAGATTCGCGAAACTGGGAGCGAAAACTGTGCCCATCGCAGTCCCCTGTATCTGTAGGTACATTTTTTCAAGAAATAAAAAATAATTTTTCTCCAGTACAAATCTAGCACAAGAAATGATAAAAGAAACTAAATCTACTGACAACTGTGTATCACACTCCAGTACTGATCTTAACACCTCTAAACCCTTTTCATGGGGGATAGAGGTGTAGAGCGCCTCCACATCAATGGAACACCAATTATCTGTGGGGCCCCAATTCAGATCAGAGATAATCTTGAGAACTTGAGTGGAATCTTTTATAAATGAGTCTAGCTTACAATATAATGATCTACATATTCAGACACTTTTGAAGTGACCGACTCAATCCCCGAGACGATAGGGCGTCCAGGGGGATTGAGCCGGTCTTTATGCAATTTTGGTAATTGATAAAATGTAGCAATTTTTGGATACTGATTATACAAATAGTTGAATTCTTTTTGATTAATGCATTTAGATTCCAATCCATATCGCAACATTGTTTCTAGCTGAGTCACAAACAGAGAGGTAGGGTCTGACTTTAAGATCTTATAAAAACTATTATCGCTTAATAAGCGATAAGCCTCAGAGACATATTGGGTTCTATTTAAAATAGCTATGCCCCCGCCTTTGACGGCTTGTTTAATAGTTATAGAGGGAACTTCCATTAGTTTTTTTAAAGCAGTTTCTCGGTACTACTTAGATTGCCGCCTACCCTTGGAATAGTATAATCCATCTTCTCAATATCTTTTTTAATTAGTTCCGTAAAAAGTTCTATGCACGGTCCTCGCGATTCCATGGGAAAAAAATTTGATACTGGTTTAAGGCCAGAATTACAATTAACAAGCCCGTCTACTGCATTACTAACTAGACTTTGATTAAAATTTTTACCATCTAATTTAAAAAAATGACGTTTTAATGTCAGATTGCGAGAGTATTTAAGCAAATCAATAGTAAGGGCGAATTTGTTTGGAGCACAAGTGGGTGCAAAAGAGAGCCCCTTTTTTAACAGGCTCAGACCCGCTGTGTCTATTACAGATGATGATAAATAAAAAATGCCCGACTCTGTCAAACAATCTGTTTTTTTCCCGGAGGATTTTGAACCCTGTTTTCCTCTTCTAACTGCCTTTTTCTTTGATTGGTAGGTAGTATCGGGAATTCCAGAGCTGATTGAACCCTCAAAGGAGGTCTGGTATGTGTTGGAGCCTGTCCTAAAAAAGATGTAGAAGGAACAGATGATGTACTTTCCAAGGCAGATTGACCCATAAAGGCCAGCTGGCCTGACGATGTACTCGGTTTAGGAGACTGTTCTTGCATATTAGATATCAACGGGTCAAATCTATTCTTAAGAGGAACCCTATTCGGGTTATCAATTGGATTTTTATTTCCATTAAAAGTCCTTTGTTTATTAGAACCCTTCACTTTTGTCCATTTATTGTTTACCTCTGCAAATTTATTATCCTCGTTTCTATTTTTATCATTTCTAGGAGTATTTAAATTAGATGATTGTTTAATCCTATTTCTACCATTTGAATAATTGTTAGAATAGTTTTTATTGTTATGATAGGATTTTTTATGAGTATTTATCTGATTAGATAACTTGGACCTCTCTTTTTCTTTCTGGGGCCAGTCCAAAAAAATCCACAGGGAATGTAAAACCTTGCGGTTGCTATCCGTGTAATGCATGCAAAATTTGCAAGTACATTTCGAGAGAAAAGAAATTCAGTTCCTCTAATGGCTTGCATAATTATCTGATTAAGCAGTTCTTGAACTGCAATTCTACTTACGTCGTTTATTTATTACAATGTCCCTGTGGGTTGTCTTATATTGGCAAGACCAAGCGACAGCTCAAAATTAGGTCTCTTGAACACCATCGCAACATTGTCAATCAAAATGTTTCTCATAGTGTCTCACGACACTTTAAATATGTCCATTCAGGCAAGGTGGATAGTCTAAGCATACGTGGCATAGAGCAAATAGTTTTAGATCGGAGAGGGGGTGATAAACTAAAAAAATTGTCCCAGCATGAGGGATATTGGATAACAACCCTTAACACATTAAGTCCGTTCGGACTCAATGAAGGATGAATTGGCTCCCTTTCTTTGATAATTGTCCATATATTTGCTTCATGTTAGGGAATAGGGTAATAATTTCTCATATGTATTAGGAATAGGTTTGTTGGGGTTTGATGCTAAGGAGTTCGGTTTTCAAAAATAAAAGTGTAGATGCTACAACAGTGGGTGTTACGAAAGTGTTTTTAAATAAATCTTCATAATAATGGTAAGTTTACTGAAAATATGCACAGTGATAGGCATCTCCAAATATGTAAATTCAAAGGTAAAAGAAACATGATAAGTATCTTGTACTATGGAGGAAAAAAAGAAGGTAAGGAATAGCGCGAAAAAAACAGCGTGCAAGCTAAACAAAAAGCTGCGATCACTGCACCGCGAGTCGCATGCGAATGACTCCCTCTCCTCCACCATATGTTGTTGAGGGGAGGAAGAAAAATGTCACTACTAACAATCTCATTGTTTGTCTTAATGTTGTCTTTATGTCAGTGAACGTTCATGTTATGGCCATGTAATTATGGCCATTATTTGGAAAAATAGAATCACAAATCTTATAGCGCTCCCTAATACAGGCAGCCAAAATATGCCCAGGGGATATCTCAAAATCCCCTAACAAATGTAAAATAAAATAGAAGAAAAAGGGCAAATTTCAAAGCGCCTGTATGTTCCACAGGGAAAAGTGTCAGAGCAGTAAAGGCTAACTGAATGGTAATGGTGGACTCCTCATGAGCAGTGAAATAGGACTTTGAGAAAGGGCTCAGGGCAGCCCGAAACGCGTAGTCAACTCCGGTACACATGACGAACGCCATTTCCTAGGAGACCAGTGCAGCGTCAGAAGAGAGCGCCGTTACCCGGGCATTACATCCGGCTGCTTTGGACTGACTGCAGGCACCTTATTCACCATCTTCTCCCTGGTATGGACTTTTGTCATTTTAGTATTATGTTTTAATTAACGTTGTATTAATAAAGTTTTTGTTTTTTACCTTCTCTTTCGGGTCTTCACTGCTCATGAGGAGTCCACCATTACCATTCAGTTTGCCTTTACTGCTCTGACACTTTTCCCTGTGGAACATACAGGCGCTTTGAAATTTGCCCTTTTACTTCTATTTGGTTATACAAATAGTCGAATTCTTTTTGATTAATGCATTTAGATTCCAATCCATATCGCAACATTGTTTCTAGCTGAGTCACAAACAGAGAGGTAGGGTCTGACTTTAGGATCTTATAAAAACTATTATCGCTTAATAAGCGATAAGCCTCAGAGACATATTGGGTTTTATTTAAAATAGCTATGCCCCTGCCTTTGTCGGCTTGTTTAATAGTTATAGAGGGATCTTCCATTAGTTTTTTTAAAGCCAGTTTCTCGGTACTACTTAGATTGCTGCCTACCCTTGGAATAGTATAATCCAACTTCTCAATATTTTNNNCTATAATCCAACTTGTCAAAATTTTTTTTTTTTTTTTTTTTTTTATTAATTCCGTGAAAAGTTCTATGTACGGTCCTCGCGATTCAATGGGAAAAAATTTTGATACTGGTTTAAGGCCAGAATTACAATTAACAAGCCCGTCTACTGCATTACTAACTAGACTTTGATTTAAATTTTTACCATCTAATTTAAAAAATGATAGATAGATATAGATGGATGTATGTATGTATGTGTAAATAAGAACAAATAAAATTGAACCAACACATTAACCTAACAAATATAAATTATCTACATCTTTACATTTCCTTAAACTGAGGGGCAACTCAGGGGTCCGCTCCCTCAGTCTTCAAGATGTGAATAATTTCCTGCCTACCACATAACCTTAATGACTGGACATTGTTGCTGTAATACAGGCCAGTAAAGTCTGTGATTGCCTTCTGTATGTCACAATTCCCCTTAGGTCACTCTCAGCATTTTCTTTGTAATAGAGGCCAAGGAAGACTGTGCATGACTGCTGTATGTCAGAGTTTCCCTTAGGTCACCCCCCAGTGCAGTAAATAAATTATCACATTGCTAGGAGCTTCAATTTGGAGATTTTATCTCTTTTATTACAGCAAATTGTAAGCTGAAGTTATCACTGTGTGTCCCCCTCAAGCTAAAAACACCCCCAGCCCACCAGAAGGAGTTGTTATAAGTGATTTCTCCACCAGCACACCAGGAAAATATGAGTGAAGTGGCCATCTTACTCCTCTCATGTGAAGGCAGTGTCAGTGCACCCAGCAGAGGGCTCTTACTTGATATGCGCAACGTTATGAGCTGTTTGAACTCTCTCTCCTATCTGTATAATGCAGCACAACTTCCTAAATTGTAAAACACCTGTCATTTTCTCTGAAATCAAAGGAACTCCCCAGGATCATCAGCTCCCTAACAAAACATATTCTAATGTAATCAATGTAATATGGTTTTCTGAAAAAGGAAGTAGAAAAAAGTGGCCACATCTTCCACTTTAACCTGTTCCAGTTTTTTCATTTTTTATTATTTCACTATAAATTTTGGCATGCAGCACCAGGAGACAATTCTCCACGGACTGGTATAAATTTCATCTTAATGCATAAAATACTTTCTGAGCTACAGCCCCTCAAACACCATGCCCCCCCTCTGACAGAAAGTCAATGGCAGAATTCTGTTTATTATAGTCAACCTTAATATAAGGGCACGACTCTCCCTCTCCCTCTCCCCCTCTCCCTCGAAAACTATTATTACATGTATCAGCGGCAGCCAGGAAATGTATCCTGTAACAATGGATACACCCTAACCCTCCCACTCTTACTATGTTCCATGCAAAATTATATTCTATATTTCTTATGGACTGGTTGGAAGCTTCAACACAAAAGACACAACGCACAGAAAAACTGTTTGAGTTGTGGGAAAGCTTTATTGAAATGTTGCCAGATGCAATTAAAACTAAAATACAACAATGTTTTTTTCCCACATCTTGGTATGAGACAAGACTATTTTTGAATGATCCTCCTCTAATAGTGGAAAACTAACTAGAATAATGTGATTTATGGGCAGCCTGATAGTACCCTTGAATGTGTTAGGATTATGTACATTAGACAGCAATATAAGATTAAGTATATGAAGTAATGTAAAGAGGGGGATTGTAATACGATGCCGTGATTTGTTGGTCATGTTAATGCTTGTTTGTAGGTTCCTCCAAATTATGATATATCAGTACAAATATTATATGTGGATAAAAGAAAATCTAACTCGAGCTTGGTGGGTTGGTGTGAAAAAAAGTTAGATTCAGAGCGCTATCTACCACACAGTAACTGCCAATCTGTGAAAAAGGGATATACAAGAAAAAAGGGGGAGATACGCCAGAAAACAATGGATTCTCGACAGGTATAGTAAAAATAAAAAATATCTACTAAAAGGCCAAAAATAAACAGCTAAAGTTTTTATAATAATAAAACCAATAGATATAATGCAGCAGAGTGGTAACTAAGATAATAACAGTTGCACAGACACTTAGTTGCCTTCTGTAGAGGAGAGGAAACATATGTATCTATTCTCTTCGATAATGAGCACTCAGGCACGTAGTGTACAGGGAGTACAATGAGTGGAATATGTCCGCTGAAGCCAATGATATTGCCTCTAAGTATAGTGGGGCTGGGAGGAGACTGATGGATAGCGAAAGTCTGCTCAAATGTATATCCTAAGGGGCCTGCAACCAAATGTCCCCTGGATGAATGACCGTCAGGTTTGAGGAGGAGAGGTACAGGTGATCGGGACGCAGGCTGTGCGATGTTACCCATAGTAATGTGCAGGAGTTAGCAATCTTGTGGGTCCCGATGTTTCTGCTGGTGACACGTGGGCAGTGTTGAATAACGTGATGTCGGCAAGGTGCCGAAGTGATCTCACCAAGGGGGTTGATCAGACCTCCTGGTCAGACTGGCTGGAAGCTCTCTCCTCCGTTATTTGTAAGAATATGCAAAGAGGGAATGGTTGTAGTCTATATTGCAGGCTCTCCTAAGGATAAGTGCAGCGGATCCTGAATATCAACAAAGTGCATGTGCTGTTGCTCAATAGTATACAAATGAAGTGAACCACATCAAATGCTGCTCCTTCCATATTCCACTCATTGTACTCCCTGTACACTACGTGTCTTTGAGTGCTTATTATCGAAGAGAATAGACACATATGTTTCCTCTCCTCTACAGAAGGCAACTAAGTATCTGTGCAATTGTTATTATCTTAGTTACCACTCTGCTGCATTATACCTATTTGTTTTATTATAAAAACTATAGCTGTTTATTTTTGGTCTTTTAGTAGATATTTTTTATTTTTACTATACCTGTCGAGAATCCATTGTTGTTTTCTGGCGTATCTCCCCCTTTTTTCAAATATTGTATGTCAAATATTGTTTACAAATTCTTTGTAACTGTGTATGATTCTCAAAGTATGTTCGAATTTGCTCCAATAAATATTTTAAAAAATCTGTAATAATGGCAGCACAGGAATCTTTAACTCCATGCTTCATATGTTCACCCAAAGTAAATTTAGGGGAGTTAATTGTGTAACTTCGTAATCGTTCTTCACCTATATTGGTGACTTTGAAGTATGCATTTCCTGAATGCCTATACATTTATTGTTGAAATTCTGTTAAGACCACTATACCAAGTTGATCTTGTTATAATCTTTTGTTATTGGAAAACCGTTATATATTTTACAAAAATGTTTTTGTTATAGCGGATAAAAGGCTTTGACCATTTCATCATTTTTAGATGGAGATTCCCAGGATTTATGTTATCTCTCAGCCTGTTTCTTCTGTATACACTACTACAGAATGTTTCTTTATAAATAACATAAGTCTAAAATCAAGATTTAATAACATCAGGTGATTTACGCACGCAAGGTGCGCATGCGCCCTCCAGATGTTACGCTAGGATTACTATAGTAACCCTAGCAAGGAAATGGGCTGTGCTTTCCTTCTGACCACTAAAGCTGGCGGGGGGAAGCATGTAAAGTGTTCAGTGTGGGAGGTGGCTCCCACACTAGCGGATCAGTGGTCGTACGGACCGCTGATCCGCACGCCGCAGTTAAGGCAGGCTTATGGCAGAGTAAGCTGCCATAAAGCCAGCACGACAGGGGAGTGACGGTGGGTGTGCACTCCCCTCTGTCTTGCGCAATTACAGGCACCCGCACGCACGGAAAGTGTGCAGGAGTCTGAATGCGGTCCTAAGAGAGGAACATTCCATCCATAATAAACTGTTTATAGAACAGCAGTACATATTCACTTCACTTTACTCATTGATTAATTTCTTGTTCAACAGCAGCATTAAGTTTCTCTGTCATGTTTTCAGAGGCATGGAGACTGGCACTGCCAACTCATAGTTATATGTGCCTTCCTGACAAATTGCTTTTCAGACTACCTTGTTCGCATTAACCATGAAGGGCAGAAATGATCCAGCAGCCCTCTGGAGATGAATTTGTGATGCTGAAAGTGTTACCAACTGATTTAATACCATCTCATGTAGTGCTTTAAATGAGTAAATTGCATTACAAAAAGTTATTGATAAAATTTGACTTTCATTTTATTACTGTTAATTTACTGGGCTTTTTTTGTAATTTTATAATGCATGTATTTAAAAGTTAGCAATTTATTTTATCCCCTTGTCATTTCCTTACTCTTATTCCTTTTAAACGTGTTTTACACCATATTTCTATCAAGTGTTGGATCTGAAAAAGTTTCTACAACTAAATAACAAGATTGGTTTTATATAAGATAGCAGAAGACATGGCAAGTTGAATTCCTTTTACAAAAGGCCTAATGTTGACAAAACCATGTTGCACTAGGGTGACCTGTTTAAGTCTTGTGAAACCTTGAGTCCATTCTTTCCCGGCATGATTTTAACTGACCACTTGATCAGACATGCTGGGGCTTTTGGTTTCAAAACTTGTGGAGAGCCACAAGTTGACCATTTCTCATTAGGGAAATGGTGTATAAACAGGAAGGTGTGTGAGCTAGATCTATCATTTTAAATATATAGGGCTCTGGCTTCCTCAGTTTCCAGACTTGACATTACCAAATATACTAAAAGCTACAATGAGAATGGAGAAAGCCCTAGTGTCTAGCACAGTGTTTCTCAACATCGGTCCTCAGGACCCCTAACAGTGCATGTTTTCCAGGTCTCACTGCTGGAGCACAGGTGTGTTCATTACTAACTGACACATTTTAAAAGCTCCACAGGTAGTACTAATTATATCACTTTTGATTCTTTAAAGAAACCTAGAAAATATGGACTGTTAGGGTCCATATTTTAGGGTTAGAGGACCGTGGTTGAGACACTGGTCTAGCAGTTATAGAGAAATGACTTTTAAGATCCTACATAGATCATATCTAACACCCAAGCTACATTTTTAATAGGATGCTCCTTTAATGCGAATTGTTTCAAATGTCAAAAACCAGAGGCAGACCGTTTACACTGCTTGTGGTCCTGTTTTAAGATATAGATTTTCTTGGGTGCTGTAGCGGAGTATATAAGACACGAGTTGGGTATTTCGTTCACAACTTCAGTAGAATGGGTATTTTGGGATTTACATGACCAGAATACAAGACGAAGACTGACGAAGTGGAACAGGAAACTTTTGCTCATAATTCCACGGGAGCAAAAAAGCAATACTTTCTCAATGGATTTCACCAGATCCCCCATCTTTATCTATGATGATGAAATAGAAAGAGCCAATAAGGCACTCACAAGGCTTGTTAGCTGAGGGTAAGCAAAACATTTCAGGTATTTTATTATAGTTTATCTCAATGTTTCAACCTCAGAGTGTTTATCATAGGGGGTCAAAAACAAAGTGCAAAACTTCCAGACTTCTGATTCTGAGGCTGCATTTTTATCACATGCATTGTGTGTGGGTGTGTGTTGGGTTATTGATTTTGCACTCTGTATGTTTTTTTTTTTTACCCTGTACAAACTGCTCTCTGTGGTTCAAACTTTGGAATATGCTATAATAAAATACTGGAAAACGGTTTGCTGAACCTCATCTAAAAAGCCTTGGAAACACCATATTTATATTTACCTTTCTAGTTATATATAT
>WWET01001550.1:199100-231501 GCA_011038615.1 Limnodynastes dumerilii | reverse complement strand
CGTGTGTGGAATGTTCTGGGTAACTTATATATAGAATCTGATTGGTTGTTATGGGCAACGCCTTTACTTTTGTCTTTAGAGTTTGATAAATACCGTATTTCCTCATGTATAAGACGCACCTTTATTAGACAAAAAATAGGTCTAAAAATCAGGTGTGTCTTATACAGGGGATGTAACACTGAACTTACTTTTGCTGTCCCTCCTGTGGTCCCTCCAGCGGTGTTAGACTCTCTCCCCCGCAGCTGTGCCTCTGGCTCCCTCCCTCGCGTCGCGCGCTGCACAAAGACGTTGTGTGACCTAAGGTCACCTCAACGTCATTGTGCAGCACGCACCGTGAGGCAGACAACCAGAGGCAGAGCTGTGGGGAAGAGAGCCTGACACAGCCACAGGGACCGCCGGAGGGACAGCAAAGGTAAGTTCAATGTAGCATCCATGTATTTTTTTTTTCCTCACTTGAATATAAGCCGAGGGGGGCTTTTTCAGGATAAAAAATGTGCTGAAAAACTCTGCTTATACACGAGTATATACGGTAATTGACAATTCTAAGGCTTCAACTTCAGGCCTACTGTATATGTTTATCAAAAAACGTATTGTATGTTTTAATGGAATCTTTTTTTTATTTTTATTAATAAACTGCAAAACCACTTGCTGTTAGAAGATATCTATCTCAAATTATTTTTTTAACTGGTTGCTTATTTAAATTATGTTTTGCCACAGATTTGAGCAATTTAGCTATTTAAGTAGCTTTTATAATACCATTGATAGGATAGACTTCAAGACCAGTATTATTAGTACAAATGTTTTTATCGTAAACTCAAACTCCATCATGCTTTAAAATTTGGTTACAATATGCTGCTTCTGGGGACTTGTAATGTGGTTTGTTGTCCATATGCATGGCACCAAAATTTTTGTATATTGCTGCCTGACGCTATAAGTGTTTTGTTTGTGTACATGATACTAAAAGTGCTCGGTGCGTGTGTGCAATGTGGTCAGGCATCATGCCCAGCCAGATAAGCATCATACAAAAACAGAGGCAACATTGACACCAGTTGTAGACAGTGCTGAAACTCAAGCATAAGGAGGGGGGACGGGGAACTATGTTAAAATATTCAGAATATCCAACCTCAAAAAACCACTGAGGAATGTGTCCTGAAAATTCAGATGAAGTCTGTTCAAGTGTTATAGTAGATCACA
This sequence comes from Limnodynastes dumerilii, assembly GCA_011038615.1. Taxonomy (NCBI): domain Eukaryota; kingdom Metazoa; phylum Chordata; class Amphibia; order Anura; family Limnodynastidae; genus Limnodynastes; species Limnodynastes dumerilii. The sequence goes on along the minus strand of WWET01001550.1, from coordinate 230,307 downwards.
TTTCAGTTTTAAAAAATAAATAAAATAAAAAATTTATGGTAAGTTTAAAGGTGTATATGAAAGATTTTTATATAAATAAAAGCACACCTGGTTGGCCAACTTTTTAGTTAGGATAGCATAAAAGCGTCCATATTAATTGGGACCTGACTATCCATCCGTGTAAGTAGTCAAATAGGATACAACTCTGATGCTCAGAATGAATTTTCCTGTGTCTAGGAAAATGTTACATCTTTACATGTACCTCTAATACCGATTTCAGTTTCCCACCCCGCGTTATTGCCGGGTGATTTGCTTTGTAAAATAAAAAAAAAAACTTATTAGGTTCAGCTCCGACACAGGAAAAAACTAGAAATGTGAAAAGGTCCGACACAGGAAATTCCTGTGTCTGTCCTAGCAATCAACTGTCAGTCATCCAAAATGGAGCTTTCATTGGCTGACAAATGAAGTCCTTAAAAGGGGACCTAACTTTCTGCTCACAAAGGACATGATTCAGACTTAAAAAGGAGCTAAACCATGTTGATTGCAGGGGTGTCATATTTCATCTGTTGCAAACAGTGTTAGAGTTGAGAGGTGATGTTTCCTATCCCAAGTCTAAATAACAGTACACAAAAGTACCTATGATGCTAAAGGAGATAATTGCTGCCAATGTTGTGTTCCCAAAATTATTTTTAAGTGCTGTTCCTTTTTTTTTATTTCAAGTCTAAATAACCATGTAATCGTAAAGTTGATCAGTATCTGTGTAATTCAAAGATGTATCCCTGCATTCAAAGTATACAAATAACTTGACTCCCCCCTAAAATCAACATTGTTTTGGTCAGGTGTAACTTTCCTCTCAATTTCAAGCTCAGGTTCAAAGATGTCAGTAGTGGGTGGCCATTTTCACTGCAATTGCTTTCCATGATGCCGACTCACTTGTGTTTAGCCCAGACCTCATGTGTTTGTGGTGTATTTTGCTGTTTTGTACAGCAAATCAGAGCCTCATGCAGATGCTAGTACTGCAGGAGACTGTTCAGTGTCATTTGAATTTGAGAAGTGCGCAATTCATGGTAGATGGAGACAACTAGATGCCAATATTTGCACAGGAGAAGAGACTACATCAGGTCCAGCCTTAACTTCATTTTCCGATTGAGCACCCTTACAGGCTGGAAAGTGTGGGCCAGAAACAAAGTCACAGAGAAGCATTAGGGGCACCTGTGGAAGCTTTTGAGGACGACCAGTGGATGGCACACTTTCGCATGTCCTATGCGACAGTCCAGTATGTGCTGGACCTTGTAACCCTTGTGCTTACAAGTCAGAAGGCCAACTTCAGTACACCTATTTAAGCAAGGAGGAGACTAGCTATTGTGGAGTGGTGGTGTGCTACCCCTTGTGAATACAGTGCCATCTCAGTCATGTTTGGAGTGGGTATTTCTACGATCTGCTTTCTTGTGTGAGAAGTCACTGAAGCATTAGTTGAAGCACTTTACCATCACTTCATTAGCTTACCAGAAGGACAGCATTTTGATTGCCAGCTTCAGCCAGCGTTGATATTCGCAGTGTGCAAGAACCATTGATGGAACTCACACACCCATCTTAGCCCCAGCAGACAACCCTGCAGATTTCCACAACCGTAAAGTCTGGTATTCCATCATCCTTCAGGCTGTAGTGGACCACAATTATTGGTAAACATCCTTTTACAATTCAATGTGACTGTGAATGATGATTTGTATTGTTAATGTGTGCTAAATATATTTTTATTTTCAGCTTTACAAATGTGTTCATTGGCTAGCCTGGATGTTTACACAACGCCCAAGTGTTGGCCAATTCAGATCTTTACCACCTTGCTGAGCAGATGAAAGACGGATACTTGTTTCCTAGCGACGTAACTGTTTTTCATCATGATACTTTTATGTGACTTTTTAACCGTGCAGACTGTGTATTGTCAGAAAAATTTCAGTGTAAGGCGTGTGTGTGTGTGTATTGTATGTGAATGTTAATTGTTAAATGTTTTAATACAATCCTTGTTATATAGTGAAACCTTTTTAAAAACGTTTATGTAAGTATGTAAATTGTGTTGAGATCCCTGTACACATATTCGGATATGCAGCTTACCCTTTGCGGCGATGGTTGATAAAGGGTGTGAAGCAGCACCATCAATTTTCACAGGAACAAATCCGCTTCACCCATACCCTCAGCTCAGCTTGGATGGTCAGTGCGTTTGGCCATTTGAAAGGACATTGCCGTCGTTTGAAAAGACAACAACTTTGCTTGTGCCTCATTGTTGCTGCTTGCTGTATTTTACATAATATATGTGGAATAGAGAGAGAGCATTCAGGACTCTGATTCCCAGAAGCCGTCTGATCCAGACTTTAGCGAGGGTGAAAGGCCTTGCAACAAACCTTTTATTTGTGTTAAAATAAAGATAGTTGTATTTATTTATGTATTTTTTTTACCAATATGTGTAGTTTGCATTGTAGCACATATGTCATACTTTATTTACAATATTATTTTATGGAGTGTCATTTAACATGGTAAATATTGCTATATTTAGAAAAGTGCATTTTAAAAAATAACATTTTTTTTTAATTTTTTTTTACATTGTCATTAGCACCACCATACACTTGATAAAAGTGCCTTCTTTGGCAAACCATAGTAAACGTAACCTCAGCTAGATTAATACAAGTAAACTATACAAAATAACAACCAATCTAAACTTAAACATTAAGTTATATTAACAAGTTACAAATCTTTGTAATGGGTGCTGGTACTCTCATACTTGGAGCACCTTGGTGGGGAGAGGCTTGATGCTCCGGTGCACTATAGTTACGACCAAGTGGTGCAAGTTGCTGACTTTAGGCTTGCTGCTCTGGTGTATTACAGTCGCGACAAGATATTGCAAGTGGCTGGCTTTGGGCTTTATGCTCCGGTGCACTATAATCATGGTGAGGGTGGCTGGCTTGATATGATGTGGTTTAGTGGTACAGTATAGTCACAGTAACTTGGATCATCATAGTCAGGGGTAGGACGGTGATATGACCATGGTCGCTGTTTGTTTCGCATACCTTCAAGCATGTTACTAATGAATGCCATATTGCACTCCTGATTCTCTCAACTTATCTATGTGCTGATGCTGTGTAGTTCAGCCAAAAAATGCCGCTACAGCTCCCTTTCATGATCTAGGAACCGCTGCATGTGGCGATCATCCTGAAACTGCATGGGGTCATCAAACATTGGTGAAGAGGAGTGTGATGCAATGTTTGATTTAGACTATTCCAATTCTCCAGCGGGCAGTGATGATGACAATGCCACAGGATTTGAGGGCGTTGTGTTTTTAAACATTTCTTGACATTGGTCAAATTCAGTACAGCCACCTCCGCTTCTCCTGCTATCAAGCACTTTAGAGTATTGCTTGTGAAGTTGTTCACCACCTGCTGCTGGGTCTTTTCAATCCCTTTCTTTAAGCTTTTCAACTATTAAAATACATGTGCGCGTCCTTCAAAGTACCCGTGATTTGTGCTTTTATTTCTCACTTCTGATGGAGAGTAACTCACATACATCCTCCTTCCTCCAGTGAGCCATGATGTATGCTAGGGCAGTGGCAGCTTTAAAATGACATCAATCTCCTGTGCTGTTAAACATCCAATCAGGTTTCTTTGTGCAAAATTTGAATAGATAAATCACTCTGGACCTTTCACATTGCCACCTTACCAATGTAGAACATGGAACCCTTTTTTTTTTTTGCTATGTTGGAATCCCTGGTTATTAGACCAGGTTCGAGAATCAAGGTACCTTTCACATCACCACTCGACCCGGGTCGTTGGAGACAAGTCCCGGGAATTAGACAAAAATCAGGGCATTGGAAAGGGGTATAAATCTCTCCAGATCAGCCATTTTTTTTCTTCTCTGCATCTATAATGTATTTTTATGTTGATGTACACTGATCATACAAAACATTAAAACCTCTGACAGGTGAAGTTAACATAAGCTATGGGAAAATAATACTTGAAGTTTGTGTTGGAAGAAGAATATCGAGCCAAATTGTGATGTGTAGATGACTTGGTCACATCATCTTCAAAATGGCTTGCTGGGTTTTCCAGTAAGCAGTGGTTATTACTTGCCAAAAGCGCAATGAAGGGCAGCCAGTGAACCGACAACAGGATTAATGTACATAGAAGTGAAAGCTCGCCTGCCTAGTTTGATTCTACAGAAAGGCTACTGTAGTACAAATTGCTGAAAATAATTGCTGGCTATACTAAAAAGTGTCAACACAGCTTGCTGTGCAGTGTCAGACCCTGTCTACTTCCAAAAGCACCTACAATGTGTAAGTGATCATCTGAACTGGACCATGAACTAGTGGAGGATAGTGAACTGGTCGTCTTAATTACATTTTCACATTTCACCTTGGGATGAGATAGCACCAGTATACACTGGTTGCATATGTGTCGTTCGCCTAGGGAAGAGATGGCACTTGTACGCACTTTAGGAAGAAGGCAAGTGTATGGAGCTCTGGGCAAAGTTCTGCTAGGAAGATTTGTGGCCTGGCATTATGTGGGTATTACTTTGACACATACCTCCTACCTAGACATTGTTGCAGACCAAGTACAACTCTTCATGGCAAATGTATTCCTGATGTCTGTGGCCCCTTCTAGCTTTGTGTTGACTTGACCTCCATCCAATTGAGCATCTGTGCTGGTCATGAAGGCCCCACCTCAGAACTAACAGAACTTAAAGGATCTTGAACCAGATCCAGACCTCTGTAGCAATTGGAGATCTAACAATGGCTCCCTGCTGCATCCTGAATTCTGTATGAGTGAGGGAAAACATGACCCTATCTTAACATTTCCACACAGACAGAGAAGAAATGTGCATTGCAAGTGAGGGCTGAAACCAATCTGGTTAGGGTTAGGCTGCGTTGAGGGGAAGGTTAGGCTGCAGTGAAATGATAGTTTAGGTTGGTGATAAGAACTTACATGTCAACGTTGCAGTCTTTATGAACTGTGCGGTCGCGGGAGCCATGTTTTATAAGAGCACGCTGCCGGCAGTCGTTCCTTCATTGCCGCAAAGTGATCTTCCCAAGTGCATTGCCTTCTGTCAGTAATGCAAAAAGACACAGAAGACGTTAGGCTTGGTAATAGTACTTAGTATGACACAACACTATTATCATTCTGCCCCATTCAAGGGCCCCCTGTTCTACATTTAATCTGTGTTCCCCTCATAGAGTCCACTGTCAGGACTCCTGACAGTCCTGTAAGCCCTGTCATCACAAGGCTTGTGCTATGTTTCTCAGAACGCATGTGGTGATATGATAGAAAATGGGGGGGGGTAGTCATTTGTTTCTTGGGGCAACCTGACCCCTCCTGCCTTGCCTGTACAAGGTATATAATAGAAATATATTTCCAACAAATTATAACGATCTTTATTTACAGTGTCATTTGGTGTAATTATAATAGCAAGCTATGTTTAATTAACATTAAGCCCCATACACACAACAGTTTTTTGACGACATTATAGAACATTTTTATTGCCAATCAGCCTGCATACACACTACAAGCGATTTTCGGTTGAGCCTTCAGTACTGAATGGCTTGATCGTTTATATTAAACTTTTTAAAAGATGCGATTAAGCGAGTTTGTGTACTTTATCAGGCATGATCTTTCCAGCGTACACACTTACACTTGTATCGTTCAAAACACTCCTTTCTTGGGTGTTTTGAAGGATTATCGTTTAAAAAAAAAACTGTAGTGTGTATGAGGCTTTAGGGTTAAACAGGAAAATAAGCCGCATTCATGACACTCACTTGCAAAACATCCAGTCAAGAGCAGTGTAACAGTACTCCCTATCCCCCCTTCTTCTTTTTTTTCTTTTTTCTTATTAATGGCAAATATCTTTCAATGTGTGTGCTTTTTTTCCCCCCTATGTTTAGAAACACTGTAGAAGTTGGAGGAGGTCTACAGAAGATGGAATATAAACTATAATTTTACTACTTAAGACACTGTAAAAGCAACCAACAAAATTTTGCAAGTGCAATTATGTGAAATAATGCATTGTGTTGCTTCATTCATTCAGCGATGGTGGTTACTGTGTCGGTGTTTCCAGAACTGTTATCCCAGGAGACATTCTTGCCATGTGATCTCACAATAAAAGTTTATTTTTTTATGACCCGTGTAACTGTTTCCTTTGCTATTTTCTCCTGTGAAAGGCTGTGGCTGGGCTGGCAATTCTTGTATTCCCCCTTTCATGAAGCTATTTATTAACCCTGAAAGGTTTACAGGATAAACAGTGCAGGGAGATTATTAGGGCTGAGCTATCTAATCTTGTGGATCATTTACTTCTGGGGTAAGTAACTAGGCATTTTTTTTGGTTCTGATTGCAAGCTACAAGTGAATTTTTGTTAATAACATTTAGTCTTCTATTCCCATTTAGTTAATAAAAACTAAGACCTATATCCCCCATGATAATTCATGAAACAACGGATCAGCAGAAATGGTAACTGCACATTTGTAATAGAACACCTGTCTCTATCATGCTCTTTGCTTGTCACAGCACATACCTACTTTTTTAACCTATTAAGCAATTTATTAATGTTTTGCACTGTAAGCTAAATTCCACAATATTCTAAAAAAAATTTTGGGACTTTTTATAATCAAGAGTGGACACATCCAATTTTTTTTTTTTTTTATGCATCCGTTCTGAGAATTAACAGTAAATTGCTCAACTTGACAATTCCTTTGTTTGGAATACCTATATTTGTCATTATGGTTTGTTTTATTGTCTGAACAAATTGCTAATGTTCAGGTACAAGAGCACTTTTTGTTTCGTGTAATCAAAAGTTTTATTTAAGTAAACTTCAAAATTTTCATCATGGAAATGCAGGTGCAATAAAATCTCTGAAGTTTATTATGCAAATGAATAGCGCTTGTTCAGATCCAAAGTTTTTGAAAATAAGGATATCTGGAGGAAAGTTATACTGAGCAAAAGCATGCAGAATCTCAGGAGGGTTCTGTTTTATTTTATACTTTGCATGTTACATGTTGCATGTTAGGGACCAGCTTTAGTTTTAGATAGTTATTTTGAACTTGGTATAGGAAACATCACCTCTAAAATCTAATACTGTTTGCATCAAAATAGCATTTTCCTCCCTTGCCATTTAAGGGTTTGCCCAGGTGTAAATATCCACCTAATTTTCTCTTATTTTTAAACTTGAGATCTGGTGATTCTAAAAGTAGTTCACATTCATTAAGGATGATAGACACGGGGCAAATCCTCTTTAATGTGACCTAGCATGTCTTAGGATGTGGGTGCTATTCTGCTGCTTCATCATTTGAACATAGTTGGGAAAATTTCTGGTGTGACCAACTTGCTGATGCTATACTGCTCCCTCAGGTCTGAGCTATTCAAACTCCAAAATGTTTCTCACAGCTGTGTGTGAACTGGAAATCATATGAGTCATGTATTTAAAAACTGTTTGTTTAGGGTTGATCTGTACAAATATGGGTAGGAATTGCAAAACCCAGTAATTGGTGAAATCTTTACAGTTCACTAAGCAAAGTTGCTTTACAATAGAGAACATTTAAAGACAATTGTAAACATCTGTGTTTCATCTGTTTTAATGACTGACACACCTATGAACAGGGAATGCTTTTAATCTTCCAGATGTAAATGGCCCATTCCTATAGAAGATTTTAGTCCAAAGGAGAAGTAAACATAATGTGGGTCTCCTTGCTATGCATGCCGGTACTTGTAGTTTGAGGCTAGCTGGAACCTGTCAAAGATGTTTCTAAAATAAAAATGTTTGATCATGACACTGTGTAAATGAAGTATCATTTTGAAATTCACTTTTGACACCTTGCTGGAAATATCACAGATGGGACTCTCCCTCTCTCTCTCTCTCTCTCCCTCTCTCCCTCTCCCTCTGAAGCAGCTGTTGGAAAATAGGGAAAATCATGAGAGAGATGGGGAGACTTTCTACAAGATGTGATGTGAGATTTTAATAGTGCCCTAAAGGCTGGGAAGGAACTGATCATCCACTCGTACAGTGCACACCCTGTACTTGGCTCATGTGTTGCACATAAGTTTTATAAATTCCTTCTGTATTTCTAACTCCTGTTGTACCCCCCCCCCCTTCTTTGTTACTTACCACTTAAATATTCTACATATTCTGCTGTTCAGTCAGACTAGCGTAAATTAAACTGTTTCTATTCATTTTCAGCTACCCTCATGTTGTCAAATAAATAACCTAAGAACCACTTAAGTGTAAAATACCTTTTGATTTATATAAGATATAATAATTATTTTCATGAAAAATCAGTTTGTCATGAGAAAATATAGGAATATAAAGACAGGCTGCAATGCATAGAAAACCACAAATGAACTTCCTCTGATCACACAACTAATGTTATGCGATGAAAGGCATGCATATTATTGTGGTGTACTTTTGCTGAAAAGAGATCAGGAAAAAGCATCAGAATTTTTCTAATGTGTTGGAAATGTATATTTCTTAAATCTATCTATCCTGTATTCCTTATGATACTAGTCTATAGTGCTTCATTCTTTTCTTGCATCTGAACATGAATTATTTCTTAACAGAGATTTGGGTTGAAATATCCACCACCTCTTATTACTGCTACCACCATCAAAGATATTCTTGTATCTCACCATGCTCCTATTATACCCCTTTCACATCACCACGAAATACCCGGGATTTTGGCAAAAATCCCCGGTATTTCGTGGTGATGTGAAAGGGTCACTTCCGGTAGACCTGGGTCAAAAGACCCGGGATTTCAACCCGGGAAAAAGAAGGGTTTTTCCCAGGTCCAACCCGGGAAGGGAGGCAATGTGAAAGGTCCAGGGTTGATTGATGCAGATTTGTCTACTGTTGCTATGGCAACAGTAAACACTTTTTTTCTAGCGTCTGATAGGGGAAAAAAAACATTTCAAGTATAGGGCGTGCTGATGATTGTAGTGCTACAATCATCGGCATGCCCAAGGATGGCAGGGCATGCTAGCGCTTGGAGAAACACAAGTGCTAGCATGCCCTGTCATCCGTTACAATACCACACAAATGCATACCCCTCCTAGCACCTTAATAAAATATAGGGCCGGCCCCTACCCTGAAAAAAAAGCTAAACATTTAATGCCCCCCTATAAAGAATAAATGACATTTAATATGGCAAATGATGTTTAATTTTTTTTTTACTGCTAATTGTATTATGTACAAAATGATTACAAAAATAGTGTTACTTACCATCTTGTATAGGATCCCATCTTCAAAGCTTGTAATCCGTGGGGGAGATCATTGTAAAATAAAAAAACCCTTTGGAGCGACGCAACTCTGCATTGCAGAACAGCCCGACGCTAATGACAGCTCTGCAGCAAAGCTCGGGTTTTTGAGGACTTAGTGTTTTTTTTTTTTGTTTTTTTTTTCGTTTTTTTTAACCCAGTATTTCTTTTTCAGGAAAAATCCGGGTTTTTAGACCCGGGTTTTTCACATTTGGAGATGTGAAAGGGGTATTACTGTCACTAAACCTAACACTTAAAAATTCTCCAGAAATTGGAATTTTCAAGAAATTTCCATTCTGAAAACTTTTGCTTGCAATATACTTTGTATAATTTTGTTGATGATAACATTGTACATATAGATAATGTTGTCCTCTTCTGGACAACTTCCAATTCTAGCTAGGGGACTTACTGTTTCCTAACTCCACACCATCTAACTCATGACTTAAGCGCTCTGAGCCACCGTAGTGCCCGCCATAAACTTCAATTAATCCGAAACACTAACAATATATGGTCAAACAAAAGGATGGCGTGGCTCATTTCCATTTCAGTGGGCCCAACACCACATCAAATATCTTGGCATTAATCTTTTTTATTTTATCACACTACATTATACCCCACTAATATTAAACTAATGTTTCATGCAAATCGCATATTGAAGCCTCACCCCCTGCCTGGAAAAGCCTCCATATTGGGAATTGGGTGGAGTTTGATGATGCAAATCATGTAAAATACCACCCATACATATATACTCTAGGAAATCCAGCAGTGGGGGCAGGGCATGAGGCAGTGATTTGTATGATATCATGGCCTCAATCTCCTTTGAGGGGTATTTGCTGGCTCTCTGAGGATACTGGGACAAATGCCTGAATTTCTTCTGTCTCCTGGATAAAGATAAATCATACCAGGGCATTTTGAGCTGACCTAGCAGCATATGGAGGTTTGATTGGCAGATACCTCTTAGCCACACCACAATGGGCTATTGACCTTGCTGGTCAACATGACTTACAAAGCTCAGATATTAAGTTAAGATCATGCTTTTTACTGTGAGGGGCGAAAGACATTTTTCAAAATTTAACACTAAACCAACATTAGGCATAGCAAGGTCCAGGTTTCTATTTCAAATGTACTGCTTGAAAAGAAGTCTTCACACAAGTCCTGTTTATGATGGCGCAACTGATTTGTTTTTTCTTACCCTTTTATAATGTTCTCAGTAAACAAAAACTGATAGTGTGTTGCTAAGTTGGTTAATTGTGACATGTTTTCTTGTTTAAACTATAATACGGTTTGGGATCCATATCTTGTATGTAATCTAGCCATAAAAAGTTTTGGGAAGCAAAGGAATACCTTCATACTTGGGATATGACATTTGCTTGGGGTAGCTGTTAGGTAAAATATGTCAATCTGTAAACATTTAGTTGGGATTTGTTATCATTGTCCATTTTTATTCTATTGCATCTGTCCATTCTATTAAAACATAGATACATACAATTTATATATAATATATCTCTACTACTATTACTATTGGTAACTAGTGCTGAAGAATTCTGTATTTGCAAATTTTAATGTCACTTTGTTTTTCTTGTAGCAAGCACCGGGTTGATGGCAAACTCCTCACCCTCTTTCATGGGAAGTTTTCTGAGCAGCAGTCTGGGTTCTGCTGCAACCTCGACACACCCCGCAGCAGCTTCCTCCTCCCCTTCAGAAACCACCTACAGAGGGCCACATGGAGCGGGTGCCTCCCAGATATGGTTCTCTCACTCCCATGAAGGTCAGTTATTTTTCTTTATTTTTTATTTTTTCTTAGAAAAGAAGAAATAATCAGATGAAAAGTTAAATCTGGGCAAAAAATATTGAATTGTAAGGGAAGAAAATGTCATCTGTTGCAACCAATATTAGAATTCAGAGATTTTTCCTAGCCTGTGTCTAAATCATAATTTAAAAGTACAGCCTTTTCAGTATCTGTGTGAAATAAGCAAAAGTTGAGCATAAATAAAGGTTGCAATAAATAAAAGTAATTTGGCTCCCTATGAAATTGAACATGGTTGTACCCAGATGTAACTTTCTACTTGTGGCATTATTAGACTCTGTAACTGATCCCTTATGTAATATTGCCAGCATAGGTTGGGGAGTACCATCCTCCATAGATTCTATGTGTTTTTTTTTGGGGGGTTTTTTTTTTTACAACTGGTAGAGATTCAAGGCTGCAGGTCTTTATTCAAGTAATTCTGTTAATTCCTCATATTAAGGCTATAAGATATAACTAGCAAAAACTTCTCTATAATTATTATATTATTTTATACAATATGGAAACTTTCAAATAAACTGCTTATACATCTGAATAACACCCGGTATTTGTGATTTGCAAACTGGTGCTACATAGATTGCTTATAACCTTTGGATGTATAATTTGTGGGCTTCTTGGCTTGTCTCCTTTTTAATTTCAAGTTCAAATGACAACTATAACCGCATTTGATGTTGGCAGCCCTGGTAGTCACTCATATATACCAGCTATAAGTGCTTCATGTGTTAAGGAATGGCAACATTCAGCATGCCTCAAGCCAATATTGAAATGAACTTGTAGTTTCATAACACCTGGAATAACGGAAACTGGCTATTCCTTCACTATACAATAACAGTTGTTTTTCATGTTGGCAAGGTGTGTATTTGTGCAGCTTGCACATCCATAAAATATGTAATATTTTTTATCATATATGTACGTGCTTATTGTCCAGTTTTTATATTTTATTCATTTAATGTAGGCTGCTTCTTCTCTATCCCCCTTCCTGATGAAACTTGTCCATGTAATCCTGGGCACCAGGTCCAACTTTCTAGTTGCCATGGTGAACTAGCACCTGGTATTGGTAGTGCCCTGTATTTATGCATGCATCTATAATAGAGACTAGTTTGGGAACCATGATACAAATATGACACCTCTGATAGACTTTGCGGCTTGGAGTTGTTCTTTCTGACCTCTGGTGTATGGAATTCTAATTACAAAGCCTGTGAACTGTATGTAGCCTACGCTCCACTGCTTCCCTATTTTTGTTATAAAACCTGCTTAGCAGCTTTTTCTAGTACAAACACCTGCAGGCAGAGGCTTCTCATTCTTATCCAAAGAGCTTAGACTAGATATCCGTTTGACCTATTCAGAGTACCAATGATTTTATTTGTAATTATTCTATTAATCTTTCCATAAATAGATGAACATGAAAAACCAGCTTGTCATGGATATCCAGATCATTTGGAATTAAGTTGGTGATAGGTGAATAAAGGTTTTCTCTTTTTATATAAAGGCATCCTTATTAACACAATTCTACTAGTTCTATACTGTCTATCCGCAGTTTTGGGCTTTTATTGTTTTTGTTTTGTTTTTCGTGTGAGAAAAGCATAGGAAAAAAATTGCACGCTTGGGAGTAACCTTGCCTGCATTTAAGGTTTGATCCAGTTATCTTGTTATTTTTCATAGGATTATTCAGTTTGCATCATATAAGGATGGCACAGCAGGGTCAGGAGATCTGCTCAAGGATTGGGCATGCTACTTGATTTCCCTGGCTCTCAGGCACTTTGTTTGGGAAGTCATGCAAGTGTGTGCCCATCATTTTAGTACAGATTTTTATGCAGGTCTGCTAAGCTCTGATATTATACTTCTCTGTGTTTACAGCCAACTTTTCTCAGATAAGTTTTTCACAAGGAATGTGTACAACTGTGGGCGGTTTGTCCCTTCCTATTAAGCCTGGTTTGCTGAGCCTAAGCTATGTATGTAGCTACATACTCTGACAATTTGATTCTACTATGCTAAAATCTGAGCTAATGGCCAGTCTTGCTGTGTTGGTACTAGGATTCTTTGCATTTGCTTGATCACTGTTGATTTTTGTGTTGTTTAGGGAAAGTTGCCATGTTTGTTGTTCTATTGTCGCCGCTTTGTATTCTTGTATGACGTTTTAGACCATAACTTTCTGTGCTACTGCAAAGGTGACTGAATTCATAACATATTTTTTTTATCTTGTTTGCCATGTCATGTTAGTGATCAAACTGCTACTGATATGTCTCGGATTGATATAGCTTTTTCAGAAAAGCATTAGATAATAAGAATGAAGTTGCAATATAGAGTATAAAACTATTACATCATATTTTACTTTGGCAGTAGAACAATCATGCTAGAATTCTGGCTGGGCAGCATACTCCATAATTTGACACATATATGTTTTTTCAGTTTCTAAAGTATCATTTTAGTGTAATGATTTTATTTTTACATATAAGCTTTTTGTGTTTGACCTAGGCTCATTTTGTTTGTCTTTTATTTGCTTTCCTAGGATTCTTCCAGTAACTGTTCTTCTTCCTTTTAATATGTAGCCTTAAAAGGGGAGGAGTGGGGGGGTATTACTGATGTTCAATGAGCCAGCTGGCATCTTTTCAGACTAGCAGCCAGGCATGGAGCCAGGGCCTTAAGCCAATACCACCTCCCGTTCTCACTTTCTTTAACTCTGTGTGTTTCTGTTTCTCTGTCTGAACTAATTTGAGCGGGATCAGGGTGTGGCAGTAGATGGCCCTGCCTTTACTGTTTAACTATTTCTCTAACATGATATACTACATGCAGGATAAATATTTAGAGTATTTTCTAAATGTGATGGAGTTTTCAAGGAATGAAAGTGTCAGTTAAATTAAATACCAGTAGAGAGAATGTAAGGGCATTGTAGTCTTTATATTGAAGTGATAAATTAATGTTGCTGTATCTTTATTCTTCCACTGTCCCTTCTATAAACTAGGGTAGGATTTACCCATTTGTGACGTTAACTTGTGGTACTACATGATGCTGCATACTCTGCAGCCAGAAGCTTGAGGTGATAGAGAGCCAGATATTGCCACCATCTGTTCTTGAGCGTGAACAGCAGCATTGAACAAAATATTGCATTTTACATGACCCAAACCTTAAAGGAACATTGACCTAAAATAGAATTCGGCTTGTGTGATAAAAAGATTAATGACTAATACAAATATGTCTGTGAAGGAGTTATTAAATGTTTATTTATATTTATATATTTGTACTCAAACAAATTTGATCATCTTATGAGAAATGTATCTATAAATGTGTTTTTTTATGTAACTCTTGCCTCATACATAAAGATCCCATGGCTTGGTAAGGGAACCAAACCAGTATCTTAAAGCAGCTTGTATTTTGTAGGTGATCAGACCTATAGGTTTCAGAACTGTTGATATGTTATGATTGCCCAGAAGCATAAAAAGAATGTCTAGCCTGAAAAATCAGACACACAAGCACCTTGTTACACTAGTCAAATTATCCCAGTAGGTAAAGGTCCCAATATTGGTACCACTCACCTCTCCAGCTGGGACCGATTTTTCTGGCAGAAGTATTTGCTGCCAATTTTCTTGCAGCTACTTAGCTGCAAGAACCTGTTATCAGTCTCTGCACTGATTGGCTGCGCAAGCCCTTCTATCAATCTGTAGATATTTTTTTCTGTGTAGCTAGCCTATTGGCTGGCTGACTGCAAAAAAGAATAAAGTGCTCCTCCATCTTCGAGGCAGTTACTGTCTTTTGCAGAATGCAGAACTTTTATTAATTTATTACTGCAGTACTTGCCAATAATAGTCCAACAAAGGTAACTTTGACCTCTATTAGGCTGAAGCTCTATCAGCAATATGGTTTTGGAAAGGAATGCAAAATGTGTGCCTTACAGTGATTTTTGGTCTGATTGCCTGATAATTAGTTTATGATAGTTTATTGCCAGCTTAAGTTAAAGAGGCAGCATTGTCTTAACCTAAACAGTATATTTTTATTTTGTACTATTGAATGATTCCATTTTTGGGCTGCCTTCATATCCTGGAACTTTTTAGTACTCCCACAGCTTTCACACACCCTTTCCAAGCTCACAGAGTAATGTAGCATTGCTCACATCTGCTGCTTATCCCTTCTCAGCTACAGCTTCCTGCTGCCCAACCTTTCTCACCACCAAGAGCTGCAAGCAAGATTGGCAAAAACCTCTTCTATTTTAACCCCTTGTAGATGTTTGACTACTTCTCATATGCGATATGCATAAAGAATGTCTTTGCTCCATGTTAAATGCACATGCCACAATACTGATACAGTATTAGCAGTGTGGCTATTGGCTTCAAGTTTATGACTTGTACTTTAACACAATGCTCATTTTGCTTCTGCTTGTAATAGAAGTCATTTGCCATACTAAAATCTCTTCTTTGCTTATGGTCTTTGCTAACATAAACTTGATAAAGAAATACCGTAGATAATTTTCTTAACAGAATATATTTTGAACATTAATTCTAAAGAATACCATTTGCGGGAACAGCAATGTTGCCAATGTCTGCTTCTTAAAGAACTTGCCATCTGTAGCTGTCAAAAACTTAGCAGAGAAATGTTCTTCAAAGTGCAGTACACATTTAGAAATATTTTGTGTTTTTTGCACTGAAGTAAAAAAAACTGAAACCAAGTTTAATTTTTATTTAAAGATCATATGCATATTCCCAAGTTATAATTCTACTTGCTTACAAATTTCCATTGGCGTAAACTATAAGTATTTCATGTACACAATCATTTCCTGCACATCAGCACAGTGTGGGTTACAATCCACTGCAACCACAAGGAGGCCTTGGGTGTGCCTTAGCCTGTGGGGAGAAGGGAGTTAGAAGATAATCCTGAATACAGATATTGTTTCTGTCAGAATGGTTTTGTCCTATAGCTAATCCATGGCGTGTTCATCTGTATGTGGGCTTGGTACAAGCGTTTATTAAAATTTATTTTTTTGCTTCAATAAATGTAAGCGTATTAAAATTTATTTATTTATTTTTTACTTTAATGTTAAAGGGGTCCTTTTTTTATACCTTGACAATAAAATTTTAATTCATTTTGCTTCAAATTTCCAGTATGCTTATAAAGGTAATGATTAAGTTTTATATAAGACTTTGCTTGACTTCATGAAACTTATGTTAGGAACAAGGTGCAGGGGGTTGGCATGTGATAAAAAGTATGACTCCATCCCTGACTTGTCTCACAGTTGTCTGCCAGGCATAATGTGTTTTTGCCAGCTTTTGGTAAGACTTCCCACAATCACTTGGTAGTGTATTTATTAAACAGGACTGCTTTGCTGACACACTTACACCTCCCTTCTCCTCCTGGGATCTCCTGTGTGGTTGGGTGTCAAGGAAATACCTGGTGTTGCTTTTCATGTATCTGCCAAGTCTGTTTCAAGAACTTAATGTTCTTCAGCCATACGCGAACAGCAAAAGCAGATTGACATTGTTGCATGTTTTACCTTTTAACAGTCTTATTGCTGGGTGATGCTCAAAAGTGATAGTTTTGTACTGTTGTGCTTTGCAATTCAGTATACCTTAGTTAAGCAATACTTAAGTTTTTAACATTAGAATTTTTATGAAAGTGTTTTATATACAGACATGCATAAAGTAGCAGTGTCAAAACCATATCACAGTTTAATTATCGAAGATACCATAACTTCAGCACTAGAGGAGAAAAAAGGAATAGCAGAGAAGAAAATAATAATCATTAAATTAAGTTTTCACAGTAAAATTTTAAACAATTAAGTGTTATATAAGTGCCTCAGTAAAAATAACATCACCAGAGTGTGCATAGTTAGAGACTTTAAATGATTAGGGGACTCTCAGCCAATAAGCGGATCTATAGGGGTTGGAGTGCTTGTTCGTGCCACATATTCTGCCAACAAAATCACCTGTTTAAGGGAGACGTAGCCCTAGTACCATATGGAACAATCTATGTTTCTGTAATTAGCAGTTAAAATAAATTTTTACCTCTGTCCTTATCTATGTAAAGCAGGAGGGTAGATTTCCAGGCTTGACCGATGACTGCTTTTGCTGTCAGGAGAATATGGCATAGAATATTCATTTGGAATATTAGAATGGTAAAGATGCAGCAGTGAGGTCCCTGGAATAAGCAGGATATCTGCTTTACACACATTAGCAGCCAGTTGGGAGACCTGGTTCCAATATGGTAGGATACAAGGACAGGACCAACATCTCCACACAATCTCCCAAAAAATAAAAACTGTATGGGCAAAATCCTGTGGAGTCAATCATGAGTAAAACGTAACTGTTGAAGTAGTTGAACTTGTCTTTCAGTATGATCGATACAGCTTCTCGGCCTTTTGGCTAAGATCAAGTGTAGTATCTGTTCTTGAGGAGGGGGTGAGAGCCTCTCTGATAGGCAGAGAAACCATGGTCCTCTGGTCATTTGGTTGAGGATGCTTTGAAAGCCGGGAAAAACGTGCGTGGAATGGGCATCTGTAAAACTGTGGTCTTTCTGGTCAGCACTGGGGAGATGGCATCCAGCACATGCTGGAAGGTACCATGGGACATCCAGAAGTGCGCAATCCACTGGTCCTCCTCAAACGCTTCAACTGTTGCCCAGAAATCTTCAGCATGAGACCACTGTCTGGACCACAATCTCCTGCTACTGTGCGTTGTGAAGCACAGAATGGACATCTGCATGGATTTGGTGCACGCTCTCCTTCTGCGCACATAATGGCGTTGAGTATCCTGAATTGCGTCCGCGCGACATGAATTGCTACCGTTTTCTGAACATGTCATAATAAACCATCTGACACACTATCATCAGCTACAAAAGGGTATCATTTGCTGCCTGAAACAGCAAAATGATCAACAAAACCATGGTCTCAGATCTATCAAGAACTAGATCGTCAGCCATCGTGGAAATAATGCAGCTAAAATGGCCACCATGTACTGACATCATAACTGTGTGTAACAGTTAAGTCCACTTTAAATGACATCATTTCAAGCAGCCAATAAAAACTCCTTTCTCCATTCTATAATGATTGACAGTTCCTTTTTTTTTTTACCCTGCTTTTCTTCCCGGAAAAACCCGGGTTGAAAATACCATGTTTTTCACCGTTGTCGTGTGAAATAGGGTATATGGTGATCCCAGGGACAAGTTTGAGGGTCCCCTTAGCTTCAGGGAAGGAGTCCCACCAACCTCGTTCACCCCAGTGTTCTTTACTGGCTATGGGGCGGTAGGAATAGTTGGAGCACTCCCCTTTGAGAGGGCTTCAGTATGAGCCCTGTGCACTTTTTGTGTTTTGCACTAGTTTGCACTTCACTTTTTTCACAGAGCACCGAAAGTCACATTCCCGGCTTTCAATAAAAAAAAAAAAAACACTGTTGATTCACTCATCACTGCATTGTCATCCCTTCATATATTTTTCCTTTTTCAGTGCTTATAACTATTCCGCTCCTCCTCCTGTCTCTCAGCCTTGAAATAAAACAATTTATACTTGCAAACAATCAGAATTCCTAAAACAGTCCCTAGTTAACCTCTGCATGGCTGACCTTACTGATTACAGAAAATTTATTCTGTCTGTATTAGAATTAGCATTTTAAAAGTTGCAAACAAATCCAATTGTTTATCTTTTTGACTTTTGCAAAATATTAGATTTCTTTAAGAACGACCGCATTTTGCATGTACATGTGCTGTACTTATCTGTGTCCGAAATCCACACTGGGAAAAATTGCTGTTCCGGCAAGCTCCATTTCAAAAGTTATACAGATGGCAGCATGATGTTGAGTCATTTTAGACGCCAGTCGGATTTTTATATAATTATAATAATATTATTATTATTTATTATTATTATTATTATTATGCATTCTCTGCAACAAAAATTTCATTTTCAAATTAGACAGCTGAAAGTTTGTTTGTCTGTCTCTATTTCAAAAATATTACAGATTAAAAAGTTTTACTAATGAATGGGTAAGTATGCCCAATTTATATTTCTCGGCATACTTACCCATTCATTCATTCGGAAACCGTTGCAACGCCACAGACCCGCTGGATAGGTGATTATTACAGGGGAGTCTTAGGCTGGTCGTTCACTGCAAGCGACTTTGAACGACTATGAGCGACTAAAAATAGGAGCGACTATAGGCGACTTAGACTCAGGCAACTAGGAGCGAATGAGGTCGTCCGCTAAAGGGGACTTACTCAGGCGACTAGGAGTGACTAGTAGCGACTGGGTAGAATATAAATAAGCAGTTTTCAAGAGGTGTCAGTCATTTTGTAAAATGGATGCAGAGGACATGTACTTTCTGGAAAGTCCCTGTCTGACAAGACGTCTGAGGCAAACCCATACAATTAGATCATGTATTTTCAAAAAGGAAGTCATTAATTCCACCACCTGCATGGTGATTTGTTAATAATGAAGTCAGTCCCTGTCCTCTGTAGAGTGGGAATGTGCCCATAAGCAGAAATAACCCCTTTTATTATTGTCTAAGTAGCTTTATTTGCCTTCATACAGGCTACTAGAAGCTACAAATCCAATTCCTGAGGGATCAGTCGCTAGTCGTCTGTAGTCACTCGCTCAGTGTAGTAGTAGACGCCTGCAAGCAAGGTTCTGTGCATTTGGATTAGTCGCTCCTACACGCGCGGCCACGCGCTACCTGTTAGTTGCTCAAAGTCGCTTGTAGTGGACAATCAGCCTTAGGTTCAAGCTTCGGAGAAGGGAGGCTTAGGCTGTGGGGAGGAGGGGATTAGGGTAATGGAAGGAGAGGGTTAGGGTAAGGATTAGAATAAGGGTTGGGGTTAAATAAATACTTACTATTCGCCACTGCATCTACCTAGGGATGTTTGATTTGCTTCTGCCTTGCCGAAGAGAAGCAATCGATTTGAGAGCCAGTTTCTGGTATAAAACAGCCCTTTCGTTTAACCACAAACCCACATTTAAAGAAGTCTACTACAATTGAGATACCACCACTATGATGCTATGATGTTTTATCTGCCTTATCACTTTAGTATACATGGTAAGGTTTTAAAGACTTAAGAGGCCAGTAGCTGCAAGCATCTGCAGTTCCCCGTGTGTGTATTTTACAGTAAATATGTTGATTGTTCATTCTGTTGAAACACACAGGAGCACTAGATACCACATTGTTTTATCAAGGTCTCAAAAAGCACTTTGATTTTTTAAGGAGCATAACGTTCACATTTTATGACTTTGCCTTTTTATTTTGGCAATAGAAACACTTATAACCTTCGCCTCTACCCTCTTAGTCTATGTAATACAGCTGTTACAGATTGTGTTTCTATCCAGTTGTGTATCCTACAGACAGATGTCAGACTGCTCTGTTCACTATATCTGTGTATGCCCTCCCTAGCCTATCTATTTAATGTTTAAGCACATACACAATGACTTCTTGTCTGTCCTTGAATGAAACCATTTAGTTTTTGGCATGATCTCCATGTATCAAAGAGACTGCACATTTTGGACCCGGGCAATTCTGCCCTTTCACCCTGGGAATTTCAAAACCACAGCTGCATGGAACTTTATTTTGTGGGGGCAGAATTGTGAGCACTGTCTTAGGACTGGGGGCTGATATGAGAATTTTTTTTTATTTTTTTCCTACAAGGGACAGCTGTTCCATCAATAACCTTTCTATGTTGGAGGCTTCTTTATCCCCTGCTGAGGGAGTTGTCTACTTAACTGTGTTACTTCTATGGCATGGCCTTCCAGATGTAACTGCATATGGCCTTGCTATATTTCAGGAGTCTTTCCATGTGTGCATGACGAGTTAAGTATGATTGGTATTCATCAATTGGTTCCATTAAATGTTTGTTTACACCAATTGTTAAATTATATAGACTTTATTGATTCTTTGACTACATTGCCAGAGAGATCAAGTAAACTTGTGTTTAATATATGCCTAGCGAAAGACACAGGATCAGCAACATCTGCTACTCTACTGATAATGATAAGCATCAACTTAAGCTAAAGTTTTTTTCAATGATAAGTTTCTTGTCACTCTCCTCATTCCAACCACGGCAAACCACACACAAATCATTTTTCTATACTATTGTTGGCTCATAATACAACCTACAGAAACTATACACAATCCACCAACTAAAATTCTAAACTGCTCTCATTTTTATCCTGATACATTCAATGTATATGAATGTGTAGCATCTGCTTTGCAAACAAATTTGCAACATATATATATGTCATGCACACATACATATGCATGAATGCATACATACATACACATGCATATATGCATACATGCTCATGCATACATATGCATGCATGCATACATGTACATACGTACGCACGCACATGCGCACATATACGCACGCACATGCGCACATATACGCACGCACATGCGCACATATACGCGAAAATGAAGTCACTCACAAGGCTTTTAAAGTGCAGAAAACGGCCAGTTTAATGAAGGTGCAGTACAGATTAATCACAGACATGATTTTCATTTTATCCTGATGAAAATCATGTCTGTGATTGATCTGTACTGCACCTTCATAAAACTGGCTGGCTTAAAGCCTTGTGAGTGGCTGTTTTTCTGCACTTTAAAAGCCTTGTGACTGACTTCATTTTCAAGTTTGTGTCATCCATTGAACAGCACCTCAAGTCGGCTACAATCAGCACAGAGGAGTGCCAACATCTGTCTGTCTGTCTCTGTCTGTCTGTCTGTCTGTCGCCCCAGCACTCTTGCAATTACCCAGCAACTAATAATAAAAATAAGTCAGAGAATTAGTTACATACATCTGCAGATATACGATAAGCCACCAGCGACTTAAACCCCGTTCACACTGCGCCAAAAACCCAGGATATTGCAGGGGCAAGCCCGAACAACCCGGGTCGAGGCTCAGTGTGAACGGTCACACCTGCCACGACCCGGGTCGAGAGACCCGGGAATCAGACACAGGTTTTGACAAGGGTTATTCCCGTGTCTGACCCGTGTTGCCGGCAGTGTGAACGATGCGACCCGGGGCACTGAAAGAAGCTGATTGGGTCAAAAAAGACCCAATTTTTAAATAAATAAAAAAAAGTTTTAAATAAAGAAAACCATTAAATTAATTTACAAAAAACCCTTAAAAAATAGGAAACAGGACTTACCTGTCCTGCGTTGCGGCTAACGGCAGGTCCGGCCGAAATGGAGGGCCTGCACTTGCAGGAGAGGTGAGTACTGTAGTATTGTATACCAAATAGAAAAAGAAAGGACCGCACACTAGTATTGTCTACCCCATTCTGTTCTATAGTCTATACTATTGTATACACTATTCTATTGTATAGAATAGGGTATAAAATAGTATAGACTATAGAATAGAATGGGGTATACAATAGTATAGCAGTATAGAACCAAAGAGTCCTGGGTCAGTCCCGTTCAGTGTGAATTTCCCGGGTCTATGCTGCAGTGTGAACGGGTTTCCCCCATTCACACCGCAGCATAGAAAATCACAGAAAATCAACTAAGAAAAAAAAAATTTGTTGATTTTCTGTGATTTTCTTAAATTATTGTGTAATAAGTGCTCAGAAATAAATAAAAGAAAAAAGACAAAAAACCGCATATAGTGTAGTAATTAATAGAATATAAATATGTGATAATATAGGCAAATACCCAGTAGTGCTCAATAAACAATAAGGAAGGGTCACCACTGTGTGATTAGTAATGCCAAACTTCGTACCAGATACTTATAATAGCCAAGTTTCAAAAAGTGATGAAGTTTGGCATTACTAATCACACAGTGGTGACCCTCCTTATTGTTTATTAAGCACTCCTGGGTATTTGCCTATATTATCCCATATTTATATATTTTTATTTATTTCTGAGCACTTATCACACAAGGATTTAAGAGAATCACAGAAAATCAACTAAGATCACTGTTTTGGCGCTAACATCTATTCCTACAAAAATTACATATACCCTTATAAGTCTGGAACCACAGAAGACTTAGTTCAAGATTTGAGCTACATTGGATCTTTCTTGCGCTGGTGAATATTTTTCTTTTAGATAGATAGATAGATAGATAGATAGAGAGAGAGAGAGAGAGACATACATACATACATACATACATACATACATACATACATACATACATACATACATACATACACACACACACATACACACACACACATACACACACACACATACACACACACACACACATACACACACACACACACATACACTATATATTTGAATTGAAGCACGGCGTTGTGTGTGTTACTGTTAGTTTACTTTGGGAGCCTAACCCCTCCCCAATACGGCCGCTGCACACTTTTCAAATAGCAGGAGTGTCTTAATACAGATTTTGAAGCAAATGGATAAGGACTCGTCTACAGGAGCTTCCTTGACGCTGGGCAGGTGAGCTTAACCCAGTATAGCTATATTGTGAACTAAACCTCCTTTTTATGTATGTGCTAACACAGTGTTATATAATGTTTGTATGAAGTGCCTGACTTGTCTTTTGTTCCTTGCAGTCACTGACTTTCTGTGAGTGGGAGGGCCTGGCTCACTGCCCCCCAGCTGGCCCGATAGCAATTACTACCCCACTTCTCGGCGGCCCTGCCTGCGGGTGCCTGTCGCAAAGATTACTTTTCACTGCTATGTGGGCACAATGAAACAAATATGCCTGCTTTATTTTCAACGTCTTTTCTGTGTGGTATAGTAGATTATATTACATTATAGCTCTGTTGACCAAATCTATTACTCTGTAAATTTCATATAGGGGAAGCATTTTTCTTCTGTCTGTCTAAAATATTTTAGATCCTGAAACTCTTTTTCTCTATGTAGGACTATGTAGTAACATGCATCGACACACATCAAAGCACTGAGAAGATAAACTCATACTTACAGAATGGAAAGTGTACTGTTAAAGATTTAATAAAATGTATTACAAAAATGTGATTAAGGGAGGAATGAATACTACTTTAATAGAGTATTTGAGAAAAAACTGTCACTTTGGATGACCATAGAAATAAGCAGATTATTTGTTTTACTGGGGTAATAAATATAACACCAGGACAAGATGAGGAAATAGGCAATACCATATTGCAGGGAAAAAATAAATGGCATTAAAAGGGGAGGTAAAAAGGAGACTAATTTACATGATGTATTCTGTGAGCACCACTAGAAGTGGAGACATTTTAAGTTAATTAGAGGGACACATCGATGAGAGTGTTCACTCACAAAGATGTAATCTTAGATTTGGTTCTTACAAATGGTGACAGAATCACAGAAGTAAGAGTGGGTGAGAACCTTGTGGAAATAGATTTTATAGGTGCCTGTGCTTGGACCAATACTATTTAATATATTTCTAGGTGACCTTACAACACGTTGAGGGGAAAATATGCATTTTTGCAGATGACCCAAAGATATGTAACGGTAGACACACAAAGGGTAGAAAAATGATTTAGACAGACTGTATACCCCCAAACATTTGAGAATTTGAAAGAGGGACAAAATTTTGTGGCATGGTAGAGGGTGTGTCTTGTACTGCCCAGTGGGTGCGTCTGGGGAATGTGGTTGTGCCTTGCACCACCTAGATAGCGGATGTAATGCATTCCCGTATTATTAATTCAGCCATGCCCCTTACTAATTCTCTAGACATCTATATGTCCAGCCTCCATGTCTGCCCCTTATTATTATTTCCAGCCTCCATGTCTGTCCGTTTAATTAATAATTTTCTCTTACTTTTGATGTCTTCTCTTTTCCTCCGCGGCGCTCCCACTTGCTGTCTCTTCCTGTCTGCATCTGGTTCGATCACGTGATGCAGTACTGGTACTACAGGACTTCTACGGAAGCCCTGTAGGACCAAATCTGTTTTCTAGAATGGTAGTGACTGTCTAGGTCAGTGATGGCTAACCTGTGACACTCCAGGTGTTGTGAAACTACACTTCCCATCATGCTTTGTCAGGTATCCGCTATGCTTTTGCAGTTAAGGCGTGCTGGGACTCGTAGTTTCACAACATCTGGAGTGTCACAGGTTAGCCATCACTGGTCTAGGTTGTCAGTTGTGTTCTGTAAAAAGCAGTTGGAGTCTCTGCTACGATAGGTGGCTTCCTGAAGTTGACAGCCGAAAGTTAATTTTCAGCTGTCCCTATTTCTAATAGTTATCATTTTAGATTTTTATTTTATTAATGGGTGATTATGCATATTGGCATACTCACCTATTTATTTTTGGAAGCGCCACCGGACCCGCCGCAGGAGAGATAAGTAACTTCTCCAGAGACTTTTAGTGTTAGGGGGAGGGTTAGTGTTAGGCTCTGGGGAAGTTAGGATTTGGATCGGAGTGTGGGGAAGGGAGACTTAGGGTCAGGCTGTCGGCAAGGGAGGGTTAGGTTAATAGAAAGGAAGGGTAAATGTAAGGATTAGGGAACGAGTCCAGGGTACTAGCACCATTCTATGCTAGGCAGATGCAATCGATTTCTCAGCCAGTTTGACATGATAGGGCCATTTGCAACAGGGACAAACACCCTGTAAAAAGCTCTCCCACATATACAGTGCCTCCAGCTTTAAAAAAAAACAAAAAAAACTGTATATAAATGTCTGTCCCACCAGTCTGCTCTCTCTGGACAAGTTGTAAAGCGGGCGGTGGGACTGTCGTGCTGGAATCGGGACACTTCGGAGGTATGCAGGGTGGACGAATAATCAAATGCATGGCAAATGCGTATTAATGCTAAAAAAAAAAAAAATATGCTAAATCATGCCCTTGGCATAAACAGCACTATATTAGAAATTGGGGAGTAAAGGGTTCTCTGTGTTACTACTTTTATGTGACTTTGTTAGCCAAGCAATGTGTTGCATAGGAAGAGGGAATAATAACTAATACGTTTTTGGTCTGGCATCACCTGGAATATTATGTTCAGTTTTAAAGGCTTTATTTTCATATCGTTCAAGCGTTCAAAACGCACTTGTACAGGCTAGCCTACCCCTCCTCCACTTAACGTTCACACTGCATCCTTCATCTATCCACACTCTCCTCCACTCACACCAGCAGTCCACTTCCTTCCCTCTCCTTATGTCTTCTGTAAGTTCTTACCTCCCACATAGTGTTAGCTCGCACGAGCAGGGCCCTCCATCCTAGTGTTGTTCCTTCCTCCACCCCTCCCTCCTCACTTCATACCCTTTTGTCCCCCTCTGCTACCCTTTTTCCAATCCCCACCTGGTGGCTCCCTCTCAACCTCTAACTGTGCTCTATCCTCTGCTACCTGATCTTCCAAGCTTGACACCTCGCATTTTGCCTTGCGTTCTGTACTTGCTTCACTTTGTTTTTCTGTGATATTTTATAGTCATATTGTATTTAATATATACTATGCTGTCCATCTCTACCCTGTATGTCTGTACTGTATTTTGTTGTATTTTGTACGGCGCTGCGGACACCTTGTGGCGCCTTATAAATAAACAATAATAATAATATCCTCGTATATATTGGAAACCGTACATAAGGTCATCCAAAATGGTTTATGGCATATCATAAAACATACAAAGTAAGACTAGAGCAAAGTTCCTGACGATCCTTCATGTGTTCAGCTGGTGGGAGCTAGTCTGCTTTATTATGTGGGTGCCTGGAGAACTTCTACTCCATATCCAAAAAAAAACAAAAAAAAAAAATAACCTTGAAATAATTTAAAATACATTTCTTGGGTTCCTATTGTATATCATGTACAAAGTATTAGTGTTATACATTGTTGCAGTACATTTGAACACAGACATTGGGCCTGATCCAGACCTACGCTTGTGTGCGTTTTTACAGCGGTCGTAAACGTAGAAACAACTATTTGTACTTATTGCGCATGCGCGGGGCAGATGTTATGCTCAGAGCGTACCAGATTTGTAACACCGCTC
The DNA here is from genome assembly GCA_011038615.1 of Limnodynastes dumerilii. NCBI lineage: Eukaryota > Metazoa > Chordata > Amphibia > Anura > Limnodynastidae > Limnodynastes > Limnodynastes dumerilii. Next base: position 203,400 of record WWET01001550.1, on the reverse strand, counting down.
GAGGGGGCGTTCCTGCCATACGAAACCCGTAAATATGAACAGAGGGCGGAGTGAGGCATTAAAATCGTACAGTATAGGCGTGCTAAGCGCCGTAACTACGCAATGAGCTTACGGTTACAATCAGAAAAGTTAGGGTAGGGTTTGATGGGTGTAAGAAAGCAAAACTTAGTACGACCAAGGAGAGTTCCTATGGGAGTGCATCGTAGGTACGCCGGCGTAAATACGCTACGCACAAGAGCGTTTCATAAGCGTAGTTCTGGATCAGGCCCATTGTAGATACATAGCAATAACAGTATCAACTAAAAGAAACCATTTTAACCAGTCTTGATCTTCCAGTATATGTGAGGGGTAGATGTTCCCAGCCCCGGTGCTCCCTTTTAAACTTTCCAATTGCCTTTGAACTATTTATTGAATGTAATCCGGAACATAATTTTGGGAAAATTATTCCTTAATAAGTAATTTGTTTATCATTGTATATTGCGTTCCCATGCCAAAATATGTGGGGTTTTGCACATTGACATATATTTTTCCATATTAACTGAAGAGGTTCTGGGGTTGGCTACATACAATAAAATGTCATTAGAGACGGTACGTTTTATCTTTGTTTCCTATACGCATTCAAGGAACTCAAACTCCTCAAGGTTCTCGAGAGGGGATCTATAGCCAAGTTGAAGAGAAGCAAAGAGAGGACACTACTGTCTGGTGCCTCTTCTGATTACAATACGGGACCTTCTCAGGCCAAGAAGAAGAAGAATATACCCTAACTCCTGTGCTCCCAGAAACCTGCTACCCATGACTAACTGTTGGGTTTAACACCTTCAACCCCCTTTATTTATCTTATAGAATATGAGATGCACAAATACACTGCATCTCTCATGGATGCTGGCTGCATCAATTAACAGATGTAGCCGCTTCAATCGCATATACTGTACTGGTTATACTGGGCTCCTACAGGATCTGATTATGTGAATGGTGCTTACCTCATAGATGCAGCAGTGTTATTCATGGAAACAGTGGAGGCTGGGTAAACATAAAAGGTGCAGAAATGGGGGCTGGGCATATTTACAAGGGACAGTAGTGGAGGATGGAGTTACATAAAAGGGACAGTGAGGTTAAACATACATACAAGGGGTAGAAGTGGAGATTGGGTGCACATACAAAGGGCATAAGTGGAGGCTGGGCACATGCAAGACGCACAAAAAAGAATGGTGGCATACAGGTGCAGAAAAGGATGACTGGTGGCATACAGGTAGAACCTTCTTTTACCCATCCTACATTCCAGGAGATTACCTAAATTGTGTTTTGAGATGTGTAACGTTTGAGGCATGTTTATGTTGAGGCCATAGTTATTCTACCTTACTTCTGGAGATGGTCTACCTGATGATGCATTGCATAAGTTGTAGGGGCAGGTAATTTCTTGAGAGAGCAGAAAGATACATGAGTTCAAAAGAAAGCATATAGTCCTATATGCACAAACTGTTTACAAAGTTTAATTGAGATATGAATATTATACAATGCAAAATACCACATGCGCCTACATATTCCTGAACCAAAACTTCTAAGAAAATACCTCTTATAGGGGATATGAATCCATTAACATTTTTAAACAAAACAATATAACCATGCCTAAACGAATTAGACAGGGCGGTAAAACCTATAACAATTGGGTTTCCAGGGCCAGGAACATTTTTTGGATGACCCATGATATGTAGAATATTTGTTTAATAAGTTTAGCCTTGTTTGTCCACTTGTCTTAGTGGTAAAGCAGGGTGTGCTTTGATAAAGGCTAGGGCAGTGTTGGCTAACCTGTGGCACTCCAGGTGTTGTGAAACTACGAGTCCCAGCATGCCTTAATTGCAAAAGCATAGCGGGTACCTGACAAAGCATGCTGGGAATTGTAGTTTCACAACACCTGGAGTGACACAGATTAGCCAACACTGGGCTATGGCATCTCCTGGGTCTGTGAAATGGCTTGTTTGCCCCTTTTCTATGATTAAGCTTTGCTGTGTAGGAAAGGGCAAATATCTTTTTTTTTTTTTTTTTTTTTTTTTTTTTGTGCAAATTTTTTTATTTTACAGACTTCTACAAATTCTATTTTTCTGCAGACAAGGACTGGAAAGTCTTGGGATATAAGAAAACGTAAGCCTTCAGTTATTGAATCAGGTTTTTTGCAATATGCCGAGAGAGAGGTTTCTTACGTGCGAGAAGTCTAAAAATTTCACTACCATGGAATTGGTTGAGGGCCTTCACTTTGCTTTTCAATTTGATTGGAAGCAGGGGTGATATCTAGGCGTAAACCCACAGGGATGTGTTTAGTAAGAACATCCATTGAATTTGTCATTGGTAACAGATTTTGGCAATCCCACAAAGTTGACGACACTCCTCCTGTGCCTGTTTTCCAAATCCTCATGTTTTTCTTAAAGCGTTTTGGTGGTTTGAGAATCAATGGTGCATTACTAATTGCATGGTGATCCTAGCAGTGTTGGAATCTATTTTGGCCAGTGAGACATCAAAAAGCATTTGTTTTTTTTCTAGCTTTTTATTGAGTGGCATATAACAAACAACTCATCATTTACACAAGCAACATTGGCAGCGATGGCAAAGCATAATTGCCAGCAAAGTGACTTAAGGGTGAATTTCCAGACTCTTGCCTAGGAGGGCACGGTATGAGCAATAGTTCTTGGTACAAAGGTGCTACTGGTGCTACAAATCCAATTAACTATAATATGCACCTATATGGTAAAGATTGATTGAAATTGTAGTCCATTCACATGGAGCAAACGTCTGAATGTACACAGTCCGTTAATAAGGTAAAGTCAAATGTATTAAACAAGCAAGTCCTGTGTGTCAGGGATCCTCAGAGTACATTCCGACGACAGTTATCTGGCTCCGTATACACATGTGGCAGAGAAACAATTTATAGAAGCTGGCTCTATCTAGGCCTTTTTCCCACTACAATATCATTGTAGTCTGCAAATAATGGAAATGTAAGTAGGTGGTGTTTGCAGGCAGACAATAGACTATCCTCACAACTTGCAAATTGGAGAATCATCTAGCTGTTTACATCCTACAACTCTAACTAGTAGTGATGCCTGGCAATAAAAGTTCCATAGGATGTAGTTCCCAAGATGACCACTTCAGCAAAACGGTGAGAAAACTTGCAGTTGACTTAGATCAGCAAATAATCAGGGTCCATTAAGTCCCTAAGAGCGGTCCTATTTCACCGCCGAGTAACCTAAATCGTACAGAACTCACCACCAGAGGTGAAATAAATTAAATTAAGTCGATGTACCACTGAGTTTTAAGTTGATAGTCTCTTAATGGGGGTTCCCAAAATGGTCAAGTTAGGCGTTTTGCTGTGTTAAGATTGGTATTGATAAATCATTGTCTATCCAACTTTGTGTGGTAGTCCCAATTAAAATGTGAAGAAACATTAGCAGTGAGTCTTTCTGTATAAGGTTACAGACAAATCGTAGCCTGGGTGCTGTTTGTACTGGGGTATAGCCAATAGCCTCCCCATTCCTGTGTTCTGTCCTACTCTGAGATTGTAGTTCAGCCAAAGTTATATTTTATCAGATCAGCACGTATAGGTTGAGCGGGTTGCAAGTAGATAATATAAGTTGGAAAGAAAAAAAGGAAACTCTAGGAGTCTGTCTCCAAATTTTATTCACATGAACACCCAAAAAATTGATAAGAACAATAAACAAGTCTCTCTCTCTCTCTCTCTCTCACTCACTCACTCACTCACTCACTCACTCACTCACTCACTCACTCACTCACTCTCACACACACCTACCTGTAAAAACAAATAGAAATCCTTAAGACCCTGAGTGGCAACTCACACAATGAAAAACTCCCTTATATAACTGATAAAAATAGGAGGTAATATAATCTGCTCACTAATGCACTATGCAATAATAAACAGGGGTGCATGTAGAGAGAATTCCTCCAAACCAAACACTAGAAGGCAAAAGTCTCAGAACGCTATATATAGTGGAAAGGTGGCAAAGTGATGAGTAATGCCCTCAAATCGCTGTAAGTGCCTTTTAAAGTAGGAGACGCAGGTCGTTCCCACAGATGGCTGTAACTCCTTGTTTAGGAAAAAACAAATAGATCCAAAGTTTTTTCCTAAGGACTTACAGCCACCTGTGGGAACGACCTGCGTCTCCAGATTATATTATATTACCTCCTATTTTTATCAGTTATATAAGGGAGTTTTTCATTGTGTGAGTTGCTCACAGTCTTAAGGATTTCTATTTGTTTTAATTTATACAGTTCTATGTGTATCTAATCAGCTGAT
>WWET01001550.1:130167-156940 GCA_011038615.1 Limnodynastes dumerilii | reverse complement strand
TATGTGTGTGTGTGTGTGTGTGTGTGTGTGTGTATATATATTATACCAGCTGCAGTTTCAGGGAAATTGTGCAAGCCCCCTATTGGAGAATCAGTTCTCCACAAACGTGAAAACTACAAAAGATAGAGATGGTGCTAAAACTACTGTTGCCTGAAATGATACTAAAAACCGGCAATTTGAAAAAGTCTATAGTGTTTACATGAAACGCGTGAGCAAGTGATTCTAGTGTGTAATAGAATATCTGCATTAGTTTGCAATATTATTTGTTTTCCACCAACCACTGCACATTAGGTCAGTCACCCATTTATAATCTCTGTGGGGGATGTGAGTTTTGTTAGATCAGCATAGTATTAGTATCTTACTGGTTTTGGTTGGTCCCAATATATAACTGCCTCAATCTGCAGATTAGATTGTAGTGTAGGTCCCCGTTTCCAGAATGAGTGCAGATAAATTCACCTTTTGAATGATTGATGGTATTAACGGATATACAAATGAAAAGGAGGCAAACGCACCAGCCGTATAGGGAAAAGAAACGTGGTAACCTACGTAATGAAGAGTGCTACCTGGTGGTGTATTAAACACATTATAGAAAGCAACAGGATTTCAAAGAGAGAAACCCTTATACCTGCATAAACCTGGAGAAACTGATATCCCTGGTGTCTGCATTGGTCCCTGTTGATACCCGTTTTGAGGTACGGGTTACATTATTATGCCGGTCCCCGCTTCCAAGGTTGTGATTCATACCTCTATATAGTTGGTAATATGGTGTCTGTGTTGGTCCCGGTGTTACCCACTCACTAGATTTTGATTGCTGATTCCTGCTTCCAATGCTCCACATATATTTTCTAGGTCTCACTTAGGCAAACTGGTGACTACAGGGTTGAAAATGAGAAGTGGCTGTTCATAAAAGATCTATACCCCTCAGGTGGCCAGCCTCGGGTTTGTCCGCTTCAATCCACAGTCCCAAAAGTTCCACAGATTAATGTATAGTTGGAGGCAAAGTACTGCAATATATTTAAAGTCACACAAGAGTCTTTCTTACGCTTTTCATCTAAACACTATAGACTTATTCAAATTGCCGGTTTTTAGTATAATTTCAGCCAACAGTAGTTTTAGTGCCGTCTCTATCTTGAATTCTGTTTGTTATTATGAATGTCTGATACTGTTTCCTGAATTTTTAGTTTTGAGCAATAGTAGTTTTATCCAGTATTAAAAATGATAGTCATTTCCTCCATTATTGATGATGATTGAGGAAATGACTATATATAATTGCATGTAACTGGTAATGTTTGAGGAGCAAAAAAAAAAAGTAAATTGAACAATTCATCGGTTTCTTTTTAACCAATGCTGTCTGTAAATTCCTAAAGCTCTTGACAGCAAAACTTTTTAGTCTCTCTAACACCTATCTGTTTGGACATAATCTGATAGTCTCCCATTTACTTGCAGGGCCGTCATCAAGGGAAGGGGGGGGAAAGCAGCCCTTGAGCTGATGGGTCCCATCTGCAGAGGCCATATCCTACCGCTGCATAGAGCTGTATGTTAGTATGGCCAATGTGCAGGGAAGTACTTCCCTACGTGACGACACATAGGGGCAGAGTGCTACAGATCTGTCCCGGGCCTCAAACTTTGTCGGGTGCCCTGTTTACATGTGTAAATGCACAGCACTAAATAGCATAGGTTACAGCTTAACTGGGTTTCTGAAGGTTCTCCTACAGGTTTTTATTGCTTAAAGTTAGCTTTCTGTCCCCGTTTTAACTATACATTTCAACAAGCTCAGCATCTGCTTTCAAACTCAAATTGCAGCTTAAACAAAGAGTTTTGTAATAGGGTCAATGATTGTTACCTGAAGGTGCATAGTGAAATTCTATTTTAAGATTATGGTGTGAGATCCTGAATTACGTAGATTCCCAATATTGTACTTCCCCTGTCCGGTAGGTTGTGTGCATGCGCGCAACCTTACTACGATTGAGTTCCGGCTGGCGTATGTAACATAGTACGCCAGTGGTTACGAGAAAGGGGTTGCAACCCTAAATTATGATGGTTGTATCTCCGCCGTAGAGGCACAGATAGCCATTATAGCCGTTATGACTATGCCTGTGTCCGTAAGGTCGCAGATCTAGTCGTAAATTCTAAGGTAGGAATCTGGACAGGTAAGTGTCCAGATTTTACTACCTTTCGCGGGTAGTGCAGGGGGTGTGCACTTCCCGCTACGCAATCGTCCGTAATGACCTTGCATGCCCGTAAGGCGCACGTAAGTCAGAATCCGGCCCATGGTGTGTAGCATTTTCCACTCATGCTCTATAATTTATCCAGCCATAAAATGTGCAAACAATAATTGTTCTTAATGTTATGTAATTCACCAGGTTCCTCAAGTGATGAAGGGGAGCCTGATTCTGTTACTGTTGCATTTGATGATGGAGATCGGGGAAGAATCTCTTTGAACAACATTCGCTTGTTGCCTCCTGATTTCACTATCCAGTGTGAGCAGATTTTTGCATGACGTTCACACAACAATAGGTTTTAGATGATTAAATTATCCAAGGTTCATATTATGTAGTTGATGTAAAAAATAATAATAATGCCTGAACTGAATTTGATTTCAAATACAACTTAGATCTTGTGTAAACATAGGGATTTTAGTCTTGACTTAAAACAAAGCACAGAGGTCAAATGGCTGTATTTCACATACTTTTCCAGGTACAGAGCCTTCCCCTGCTCTTTTGTTGTCGGCAGAAAGTCGCAGAACTAAACGCTTTATCAGTAATACCACCTATACATCAGAGTCCACCCAAAACCCAGGCCCTGACACCCGAGTAGTAACTGAGACTTCTAAGAACATTGGAAGGAAAGCATTGAGTAAAGAGAAAACAGGTGGGCATAAGGAGCAGAGGCATTGTGGAAATGCTCATCATGTGCTAGAAAACTGAGGGTGGTGCGGTTTTGAATCTGGAACTCTTTCTTTGCCCGATGTTCGTTTTTTTGTTTTTTTTTTTAATATTGCTTTTAAAAGCCATTCATCCACTAAGAGTTGTAGAACCTCAACAGATATTATTTTTATATGTAAAATCTATGCACAATGCACAAAGAGGTAAGCAAATGAGCATGTTTAGTCCTGGAAGTTAGTGTGATACTTTCATAATATACTCTTGTTGTCAAATATTTGCTATGATGCAAGATATTTACTGATGTTCAAAATCACAATGGTTAGGACTGAAGAACTTTTAAATTCTTTACTGTTGTTTTGCAGATAAAATGGATGTGTTTAACTCAGGTGCAAAGACTCCGCTTCCTGCCACAAACTTCTTGTGCCGCTCAACAAACATGGAATTAATGAGCTGGCCATCTCAAGCAAAGCGCAGAGCAGGCAATAAAACAAGCAGTGGACTTCATGATATCTTCCAGTCACAAGGGAGTGTCAAGAAGCTAAAATGCCGTGAACAGCCTCATGTATTTGGCAATGGCTTTGGTGCGGATTCCTTTAGCAGTTTGGCCAACTCTTACAGTCCCTTTGGGGGCAGCGCCAATAGTGGGATTACAACTGGACAGAAGTCTGTACGAACAAAGAAAGGGGAGAGGCCAGAGGATGAGGATAAGGGGAAAGTGGGTAAGCGGAAGGCAAATGAGTTTTTAGTAAAACTTGATCATGAGGGAGTTATGTCTCCCAAGACAAAAAATGGTAAAGCTCTCCTGCTGTGTGATAAAGACTTTGGACTTCGTATAGGGCAAAGCTACAGTTCTGCATCAGGACTAACAAAGGACAAGAAGCGAAAACCGCCTCTAAATAACAACCTACCCATGGGTTTGGCCCTTGGAAAGTACACTGGGCAAGCGGAGTATGGTGTGAACTGTCACAGTGATTGCTCATACTCTGACCATGATGATAATGAAAATGAGGGGGCTCTGGGGGCAAGGGTTCCATCTAGATTTCTGGCAGGACTATCAGTTTCTTCTTCTTCCTCTGGGTCATCTTCATCTACTAGTTCTGGCTCTCTATCCAGCTCTAGCATTTGCTCTTCAGATAATGAAGATTCCTCAGAGAGTTCAGATGAAGTGGACTCTACCATGCTCCTACAGCCCTGTCTCACACATCCTGTGCCTGCCTTGTTAGCACAACACACAGAGGACGGTGGTCAAGGCTCCCGGGGGTGCTTTGCCTCAGGACAAAAAGCTAAACAGAGAAGGAAAGGGACCCCTTCAAACTTTACTAAAACCAAAGAGTCCATACCTAGACAGCAACGTCTGCCCTCTGTAGAAAATCGGCCAAAGATTTCTGCCTTTCTACCTGCGCGCCAGCTTTGGAAATGGTCTGGAGAACCAACTCAGGTAAGTTTCCCTGTTCCTTTTTAGCTTTAACTTTTAACAAATGTAAGAATAAACATTTCCAGCATACTAATAAGATATAGCACTTCTTAAAATTCACAAAGACGTAACTGTATATTGCAAGTGATTAATAAATCTGATGTCTCCCATCTCTAGAGGCGTGGAATGAAAGGGAAAGCCAGAAAACTCTTCTACAAGTCAATAGTTCGTGGAAAGGAAGCACTGCACGTGGGGGAATGTGCGGTTTTTCTGTCTGCCGGACGACCAAACTTGCCCTATATTGGCCGCATTGAGAGTATGTGGGAGTCCTGGGGTGGCAACATGGTGGTTAAAGTGAAGTGGTTTTACCATCCTGAAGAAACTAAACTAGGCAAAAGGCACAGCGATGGCAAGGTGAGGCAGAAATGAATGAATTGTGACTGGTTACATAGATGTGGACAAGATTTTGGGCTGAAGTGCATTTTAGTAGTAGTGTAATAAATTGTGCCATTTACACAATGCTAGTAAAGCATGTTAGATGATGCTAATAGGTGACTTTTTCCTGTATGTTTCAAATACAACTAAATTTCACTCAGATATTAAACAAAGTATCATAACAACGAGCACGTGATCTGCTATTGTATAAAAAATGTTAACTATTCAGTAATCAAGGATGTAAAATGTTTGTTGCCAAGGTTGTTAATAGGAATAAAACTGATATTTTTTAGGTAATTGGATAGCCTTTGCTATTAAGTTAATGCTTTCCCCCCCCCCATTTTTGCTGATTCGCACTTTCTGGTGATTGACTTCTGCTACTTGTCCCCACAGAACGCATTGTACCAGTCATCCCACGAGGATGAAAATGACGTACAGACAATCTCACATAAGTGCCAGGTGGTGAGCCGCCAGCAGTATGACAAGATGAGCCACAGCAAGCGCTACCAGGACCGGCAAAACCTCTATTACTTGGCAGGAACCTATGACCCAGGAACTGGTCGTCTAGTGACCGCAGATGGCGTGCCAGTCTTGTGCTGAAATGCCACAAAGGAGTTAGCTGGGGGGAGGGAACCACTTTTTTTATACAGCACATTTTACCATACTACATTGTAAGCTCACAGGTAGCATGTACAAATAAAGAAGCTCGTACACTAAAACCTTACACCACAAACTCAGTCATGGCAACTAATACGCACAAATCCCAGCCACCTAAATGACTTGCAGTGTTCAACACACCTCTGTGACTCTTATCGTTAGATATCTCCTGTAATCAGCAGATCTTTCTGAAGAGATACAGTTTTACATTTCTAAATATATTTCATAGTCCCATGATGCATGAGCCAGCTGGGTCATCCCACACTAAAAGGCATCTTCCGTGGTGAATTTATTTATTTATTTTTTTAATTCCAGACCTGAACTTTAAATGAAATTTCTGAGTGATAAGAGTTGGTCAGCTTTTCAATGAACCACACATGGCTGAAAAACCAAATCTATAGTGTGAATAAACGGATAGCAGAGGAAGGACTCATTCAGTTGATCTGACTGGGTTTTGGCAGTTATGAAGGCTTATTACATTTGGTAAAACAGAAGCCCTACTCGTTGAACGTTATAGAACAAATGTAAGACAGACCTTCTGACTGCAGGAAAACGACAGCATTGATGTTCGGAATGCCCTGAATTTGATACATGCCAAAAATATCTGCTGCAGTCTATACAGTATTAAATGCCTATTGAAACATCAGAAAACACTGCCACCATCAGGTGGTACTCTGTAGCACTTCAAAACACTAATATGTATATATACGTATGTGTTTGGAGATATACATATATACATATATATATATATATATATATATACATATATATATATATACATATATATACATATATATACATATATATTATATATATATACATACATATATACATACATATATTATATATATATACATACATATATACATACATATATTATATATATATACATACATATATACATACATATATTATATATATATACATACATATATACATACATATATTATATATATATACATACATATATACATACATATATTATATATATATATATATATATATATACATATATATAATATACCCACACATACATACACACTCTTTACTAATCAGTAAAACCATGGGTTATTTATTTCCATTTTATGGCACTTAAGTGTTCTCATAATAAAATGCTGATGCAATGTGCCATAAATGTATGGTTAAATTAGAGCCTAGACACAAGGATCATGTTAACTGCTGCGAATCCATTCACAATTAGTATTTTTCAACTTTGGTTAAATCTGAGATGCAAGTATCAAACTGAATATTTCCTAGCAAAACTACTCCATCCATTTTTAAAACAATTTAACTTTTTTTTTTTGTAACTATTTGTTGTGTCTCTTTGTGTGCATTTATTTGTATTTTTCCTAATTTATGGTCAACAGCCTCAAGTTTCAAGCCATATTTTCCCCAGTACCTCTTAACAGCTTTTCTTCCTGAAAGGCCGGATCAGGTGTAGTAATTATCTATTTATTCACTGTGTAAATATGGAATCTCTTTTGGAAAGTTTTTAACAAAACAAAAACTACAAAAAAACTCAATGGAAAGAACATACCCCTTTATTTTGCTGTCGCTAAAATATAAATTATGCACTGTGTCCTATGGCAAGGCTGGGAATATTAGGAATTATGTATAATTTGTAATTAAAATGGGGGCTACCATGAATAAAAGCACTTGGGAACTAGGCAGGGACTTGAAGTGGGTATTGAGAAACAATTTAAGTATCTAAAAAAAAAATGTCACACTTAAATGCTTTTATTGTTAAAAACAAAACACCAAATTCCTGGAAATATGTATATAGATTGTCTGAAATATTTTTTTTTGTGTTTAAAACATTTTTTTACAGAAAAAGTAAAAGAAAATGTATTGGGAATGTCCATATGGTCCGATGGAATAAAAAAAGGAAAATATTCTATAAATATATATTATATAAATCAAGTGTGGTCTGGTTTTTCTCTTCTTGTGAGGCAAATTAATAGTTTAATATTTGCAAATATTGGAATTCAGGCTTTCAATCATGGACATGTCATTGCATTTATTCCACACATATATGTAGTTTTTAGAAAGGGTTAAAGTTTTGTTTAATTTGGCCAAATTTGTAGCCAAACAGAATTGCATCCTTTCTCTCCAGATGTCATAACACAATTCCATATTGCAATTGGTGGATGTGTTTCACATTTTATTATAGCAATTGGATTTCCTCTTTATTTTACCCACAGCTCACTATTAGATTTTACGTAGGTGAAGGGACTAAGCATTACTGATAAATATAGGTCAGAAGAAGTACTTCTCAGTGTGTAGTTTGTAACTAAAATTCTAGGTACAACCAGTGGTAGAGACAGGCAATTCTTCTCCCCCCCAATTATGTGTGAAAGGATTAAGATGTAATGCAAGGCAGGCTTTGGTCTTACAGTGCTGCAGCTCCAGTCTACTGGAGTTGGGTTATCAACCAAGTGTCCTAGTGATGAAATACATTTAAATCTGTGGTATGCTGTAAAACCATAGACCATGGGCTAAAAGCTTGTAGGAAGCATTCCAGTGATTAACCTCTCTGCATCAGAAGTACAGTTCACCCTGTTTGTCTGTTTGCATACAAGAAGTAGAACCTGTCCGAGGTATCACTAAGAAAATCTTTTAACAATCGTCTGGAGTAAATACTATTTCAAAGCCATGTGTGCTTTCACTACACTGCCTATTGCCAGATTCTTCTCCCTTGTTGGTTGCTATCACTATGGAAGAGAAATGGCCACAGAACAAAAGATCCGGGTAAGGTCAGAGTAGTATTTTTTTTTTTTTTTGCTTTAATTTCATCTGGTGGACACTGTACTATTGGGATGATAGGGGCCTGGAAAGAAGTAGGCACTGAAACAAACAGTTTACAGTTGCTGACTTCTCCTCCCTTCAACACCGGCTACTAAACAGTTTTTTAAATGCTATGGCAACAGTAAACAAATCTATACTTGCTGCCGAATCGCAAAAAAAAATTAGCAAAGTAATAGGGCATGCTTATGCTTCTAGTGCTACAAGCACCTCCAGGCGCAAGGATGCCAGGGCAAGGGTGGATGCGGCTGTTTCTAGAATTTCAAAGAAAACTACTATTAAAAGATGCTAATTTAGTAATAGTATGGAGCGCAAAATGAAAGTTAATCAGAATAAACTGCATTGTATTTCAGGAGCAGCTCTAGACCATTTCAGAAGCAGCTTCAGCAGTAACTTCCAGGGTGGTTTGCGCCTGGAACAATGATCTTGAAAAGAATAATATGGACAGCATCATAAGTAGTGATGGATAACCGTCCAGGATATTCAGTTAGAAATAGAGTTCTTGTGTGAAGCCTCCACAGTCACATGTAGAACTCTATAGCTTAAGTCAAGGCTGACAGCCATCCATACCAAGCGTAGTCTTTGGGTTTTATGCAAGACTAATTATTGGTCAAAAACTCTGAGATTATAGCAAAATCATCTGGTGAAAAAATCTAATTGGCTGCCACAAGCTCCCAAAAGGTGCCTCCTCAGTAGACTACAGACAAATTCAAGTGGAGTTTAAAGAAAAAGCCAGACAGAAAGCATGTCTGAGGCAGACTACAGCACTTTTTTCATAAATGGAATGGGAGTCATCCACAACAGACAGGTGGGTGTTAAACATGGTCCAATATTTTTAAGTCCTTGCATTTCAACATAGAGCTCCAGAACTTTTCTTCCATCAATCTCCCAACTCCTATTCTAAAATAGAACCAAAAAGCACTGAGAGACAGTTTAAAGAAACCGCTTTTACCACAACTTAAAAGAGGTTCTAACAGATCAAAGGTTTCCAAAGCGTTAGTTAAGAATACTCATTGTCCAGAAGAATTCCGAACAATTCTGGACCTCAGGCACTTAAACCATCATTTGAAAGCACAGCAAGTATGCAATCAAATATCTTAAAGATGCGATCATTAATACGGGCTTGTAGTTGATACTACAAGGCCAACATCTGATAGGTCAATCAGACAACAAATCAGTGGTAGTGTGTTTGAATCCCCAGGGTGGTACCAAAAGCAAGCATCTGGTGTTGGAAGCAAATCTTGACCTGAGCCGGGAAAAATATCTTAAATCAGTGATTTATGAAACAAGAACTGACAATATTACAGCAGATTATCCAAACGGGAATAAAATAGACCCGGCCGCATGGGACCTAGACCAAAACATATTCTTTGAGATTGTACAGAAATGAGGGACCATCATTTGAAATGCATGATCACAAGGAAAAATTTAAGACAAGAAGCTTCATTTCAAGTTACAAGGAACCAGGGGCCCAGGCAGTGGACACCCTAACAGCCTCCTGTCCAACTGGCCCATGTATTTCCACCATTTACCACCATTCCTCAGATACTCAATACTTAATAAAGATCATCATACTTTCAGTACTATCAATTACTTAATCCTCACTAGTGATTATTGGTGTTATTAACAAATATATTTGCATATCTGCAAGGTGCGTGATAGTGAGCTCGCTACTATTATTTTTTATATCCACTTATGGTATCTATACAAGCTGCCTTGATAATTATTAGAATTAAGATCTACCTCTTCCCCACTTGTTTTTAATCTCCTATATTGTCTTGTGTGTCACTTATTTATAATGTTTTTTTTAAACCTGTTTCGCTGGCATCTTTTGACAACTTGTCCCTCTAGACCAGTGTTTCTCAACCTCGGTCTTCAGGACCCCCTAACAGTCCATATTTTCTAAGTTTCCTTAAAGAATCAAAAGTGATATGAGTACCACCTGTGGAGCTTTTAAAAAGTGTCAGTTAGTAATGAACACACCTGTGCTCCAGCAGTGAGACCTAGAAAAAAAATGCACTGTTAGGGGTCCTGAGGACCGAGGTTGAAAAACACTGCTCTAGACATTGTCACCCACCTATATCAGCCTTTTAAGGTGATCATACCTAATTAGACAGTGAAAAGTAAGAAATAACTTTTAAAGGTTTATTATAGAGAATGTGAATTGGTAAGAGTGCACTGACAAAGTGATACAGTAAATAAATATAAGGAGAGGTGCTACCCTGTTTTTTAACACTAAAGCAGAAAAATATGGAAAAAAGAAAAAAAAACTTAGGGCACACTCTCCAAGAGTTCACACAGCTGCTGACCAATTAATATACCAAGGCAAAGAGTATGTTGCTTAAAATATTAAACATTTTATTGGTACACATTTTTAAAAAAGTGAAATATTGAAGAATTAAATAGGTAATCTGGAGAAAATAACAATACCAGGGCTACTTAACTGTTGTCCCATAGAAATGGAAATAGCTTTGAATGAGCTTGAGAGACGTCCCCTATACTAATACAAAAATCTTACCCTGAGAGAGAGGAGACTAACAGTCTCACGACTGTACTTCATCCTTCCGGACATGTATCTGTCCCTCCCTACTCTGGGTTTAGAAAGACAAGTTTAGAAACAAGTGTGGTTCTAACTGAGGTAGAGGGTTAGCTTGCCACGTGGGGGATTACTGCTAATTGCTGACTAAAGCGAACATACTACCTTGTATTGTAAGAGGACGTCGCTCACTAATCTGCTGAAGAGGACCGGGAGACCCTTATCCAAGTGTTAGTGCCCGCAAGAGCACACAATCAAAATAGACTTGGAGCAGTTGTGGCTGAGAGAAGGTTCTGATTGCCGTGTAGAAAATCGTATTGGCAGCAGCTGTGGGAACGCTGTACATATAACACAAAATAGAAGAAAAATCACTGGGCATATAAGAATATATAATGCATCATAATATATGTGTCAACACTGATGCACCTGAAGGTGCCTGCAAAAGCTGATTAGAGACCAAAGGTATTACGTGATTACACTATAGTAATTGAGGTTAAAAATAAACACCAAGGAAAATTGCACACTAATATTGAATAGACCAAACAAAGCATATGAAATTCCAATTAAAGAGCTCCAAAAAAGGAAAAGCATCATCGTTATATATTTTGAATTGCTCAAAAGGAATACCTAGTCACAAAGGTCCATGTATATTAGGATTAATAGATAATTTAATTTTTAATAACACCCATAAGGTCCAACAACCATATTGCAGACCCGAACTGTCATCTTATATATCTGTAGTATAGTAATGGAAAATTTGGAGTTCATTATAGACTGGTTTTACAAAGAATTGAACCCAGGACCTCCAGCATTCAAAACCATCACACTATCCACTACACTATAGGAGCTGGCTTAAGGAAATTACAAAAAGAGATTACTCAAATAATACTGCTGGAAATGTAATGATTAAACAAATTGTAGCCATACATCCCATAGAAATATATGACAGAACTAAAAGGTGTAAAGATGTTGACACAGAAAACAATGACACAAAGTGGCAGCCTACACATAGGTAGAAATATACAAAGATGCGAAGAATTGACCAGAAACAAAATTACTTATAAGAACGGAGTAAAGACCATATTTTCATTTAAGCCCATGGGGAAACAGAATTGAACTTAAAGATCCAATGCAACTCCCTTTGAAGCAAACGCTGATCTAGATCACCCCCTCTAAGATCAGATGATAATTTCTCTATAATGAAGGCCTTGAGATGACTGCATCTGGAATTATGAACACTTAAAAAGTGTTTAGCCACAGGAGTTAAAACTTAAAATTTTTCACGGTCTGATTTGCTATTTCATATGGAACCGACATGTTCGAGTAATCGAGTCTTAAATTTTCTAGTGGTCTTTCCAATGTAGTTTAGATCACAAGCGCATGTCAAACAATAAATAACACAACTGCTATTGCAATTTAGATGTTGCTTTATAAGGTGTACATGATCATATTGGTCCCGAAATTCCGTGGTTCTATGCATAAAACCACAGGCTTTACAAGATCCACAAGAGTATGAACCAGGATAAAGTGTTCTAGTTGATTATTTAGACATTTTGAAGTGGCTACTCACTAACATATCAGTTAGATTACGCGACCTCCTCCAACACATTTGAATTTTGTCGCCAATTACGTCCTTAAATGCAGTGTCACTCCTAAGAATAGATAAATTATGATTAATGATGTTAACAATTTTGTCTGAAACATTGCAAAAATCCCCAATGAATCTTACTGTGGTATTGTTCTGCTTTTTCTTCTGGGGGTATAACAAGGAGTCTCGGTTAATAGCCA
The DNA here is from genome assembly GCA_011038615.1 of Limnodynastes dumerilii. NCBI lineage: Eukaryota > Metazoa > Chordata > Amphibia > Anura > Limnodynastidae > Limnodynastes > Limnodynastes dumerilii. The sequence continues at coordinate 144,423 of WWET01001550.1, read as the reverse complement.
AAGCGGACTTATAAGCTTTGGTTAATAATTTGTCTTTATAGCCCCTTTTGCGTAATCGATCCCTGAGCTCTTGGGCTCTGATCTTAAAAAATCCCAGGGTCGAACAATTGCGTCTTAAGCGGAGATATTCCGCTTTAGGGATACTCTTAACTGTAGTAGGGGCATGGGCACTATCATGGTGTAATATACTATTAGTTGCGGTTTTCTTACGGAAGAGATCCGTCTGGAGAGCTCCTCCCTCAGAGACCACAATCGTAGTATAAAGGTTTATTATATAAAGAATTATTGTTTTAACATGATAAATATCCCTTTATTTTCTATTTTTTTCTTCCTCTTCAAGTAATACTGGGGAAGGGTAGCACTGAAGGACTAAGAAATTCTGATTATAGTTCAGATACAGTTTCATGATCATTATAAGATTACAGGTGTATGTGAATTGGCTGACCTCCAATCCCTTTGTTTGATGATACACAATTTCTGTATAGGCTTGAGTAAGGGTGGGGACTAATACATTATAGATTATGGCAAATTATTTTTTAACTAAGTTTTCATATTAATCAAGAAATTGCCCTTCCATATAAGTTTGCTAACTCTCTAGGTTTAGTTCGGTGCTGGAAAATTATATACCTGTAGACAGCACAACACAGTTCAAATTATTGAAACAATATTTGTCCTCTTAGAAGAAAAGAAAAAAGGGGGACCAGCCTCGAAAGGCCAGATGGATAAAGTCATGTACTGGCAAAGTATACAAGAGTAAAGGCCGTCTAATCCCTGCTGGTGTTAAAGCCCATTCAACCAGGGCCGTGGCAGCCTCCTGGGCAGAAAAGGAATCAGCATCTCTTGAAGATTTATGCCAGGCAGCAGAATAGACATCTACCAATACTTTTACCAAACATTACATATTGAAACTTCATGAATCAGCTGATGTGAAATTAAGGTTTTTAGCGCAGTTATTTAAAAAATATATATATATTTATTTTTTCCTGTTTCCATCCATTCCAATATTGTACTGCTTGGGTATTACCGATCGTTAGTGCTGCCAGGGAGGAGGATATTATTACTAGATAATATGATTCCTCGCTTGACTCCTCCATGGCAGCACCCATTTTCCCCTATGTTTATCTCTTTACTATTATTTTCTGGATTATATTTCCCTTTTTAGCTATATGAAATTGGAAAACACTGGTATGAGGAAGGGGAGGTCCTTATGTAGGTAGCCAGGTCTTCTTATTTCCTGTCCTGGCTCAACTGAGGAATAGGGAATATACCCATCAATAGTGCTGCCATGGAGGAATTAAGGAAATCGTATTATCAGGTAATAATCTATTGCGTTCTCGACTTTATTTTTTTTTATTAGCTCACATTGCTCCTGTGGCACACAATTTTTTTGTGTTTAGTAATTTTTTAAAAACACTGTTTGTAACACTATTTTATCACAAGTGCACTTTTCACCTGTTTTCAAATGCAAATTAGAATTTCAACAAACCTATTTTCTTTAGCAGCGGTTTTAATGAAGCATTAGGTGAAATTTATTATACAAGGTTATAATATGTAATATCCTGTGTGTGCAGTCACTGAGAAAGTCCTGTTTCTACCCAAGACTGTATCTTAAAATAGCTATATTTTATGAACCAAAACCAAAGATCTGATTTTGCTGCATTTTGAACTGACTACAGGAAGTGTGGGGATCTGCAATCCAATATTACAGAAGTCTTCAGAGAGCAAATAACACTATGTTATTCTAAGCAACATACAGAATAGAGAGAGACTGACTGACTACACACTGAAAGATCTTTTTCAGAATATCTAACTGATTTGAACAGTTTTTAAATGACGCGTATACAGTGACTAATTTGTCTTCAAGATTTAAAGGGTTTTACATTGCTTTGTATAGAAATCTTCTGAAAGTGATCTGACAGATCAAACGTTTAAAAAAATCAAATCTGCAAAACATGTAGACACCTATACAATTATGCCAATCATATGATTTTTAATGTTATAAAAGGTTGTATTTGATGACTTGGATTTTCTTAGTGCCCTAAAAATGATGATTTATGACAAATGTGGGTAGTTTGTAAACTCACACGGCTGTAAATCCAGCTTTTCTAACTTGCTTCTTAGTGTAGCCTTTGTAGGCATGCATATTTATACTAGTCTTTTCCTGTCCTGCCTTATGTGCTGAGTAGTATTGTTATCAAATGGAATACTGAACATGATGTTTTAACAGGTGGATTTCTTATTGAATAGTCTTATGTTATATACTTTATATGGAGAAAAATATTTGGCCACGTCTGTTTAGTATTGAATTCTGGTGTTTCAATCAGACCCGTTGCCACAAGTGTATAAAATTAAGCACCTAGCCATGCAGTCTCCATTTGCGAACATTTGTGATACAAAATGGGTCATTCTGAAAAGCTCAGTGACTGTGTGTTGCACTGTGATAGGATGCCACCTTTCCTATAAGATGGTTTGTGAAATTTCATTTATTAAATGGTGAACTGCAAGGGATATTAGAAAGTAGAAGCATTTAGAAACAACAACAACTTAGCCATGAAGGGATGACCATGTAAAATTACATAGCAAAGACTGCTAAGGCGCATGGTGCTCAAAAAGTCACCAACACTAGTTCCATAGCTGAAGAGTTCCTAACTTCCACTAGTATTAATGAAAGCACAAATATGTGTGGTGGGAGCTTAATGGAATGGGTTTCTGTTATGCGCTATCACCTGGACGTGGCAATGCTTACCTCCAGGCCTCCCTGCAGCCACGCGTCTCCTCGAACCAACATCCTGGTGTCCAGGACGACAGAAGCAGATCCAGAGCCTCCACTCTGACATGCTGTTCTGAGACGGTGTGTATTGCGGAGACCTATGGCACACCCCCTCTGCCTCCTGAACTGGCATCCTGGTATTGCTTAGCTCATTGGCCAGCGGTCTCCATAAATAAGCAGCTGACCCTGAGGTCAGTGCTGGTTATAGTTTCTTGCTACCCAGTTGTTAGTTTGTCAGTTGTTCAGTGCTTTGCCTGTCTTCTGTTCTCCTAATTCCTGAATGCCCTTGTTACTGTTCCTTCCTTGCCTCCTGGTTGCTATTGTTCTGCTGAGTGCTGTATCAGTCCATGAGTGTTTGCCCTTATTAGTCTCACTGTTTGTTCAGGTGTCACAGGTCCTATTTCTTGCTTTATGTGTGCCTCCTCCTTACCCCCACACATAAGGGTCTTTCAGCTGGGGGCCGACACCTGCCAGTATCCTACAGCCCAGACTGTCCCCACCATTAGGGGCTCCAGTGAACACCAGGTCCTGGCTAGACTTTGCTTCCTGGTAGATGATCCTAACATTATAACCAGCCAGTTTAAATGTAGTAGTTACCACTCAAGGGTGTTTTGAAAGAAGCTCGGAGGCTGCTACTGCAGATACAATCAATCCTTGATTGCACAGATTTACCCAGGTTGTTCAGACACTTTCAAGGTGATGACTCAAGAGGATGCTATCTCTAATCTTCAAGGAGCACAAGCACCCAACCCAACTCCTCCACCTCAAACCTCGGATGTCAAGATACCACTGCAAGACTGCTTTTCTGCAGAATGCAGCAAATTTCAACAGTTAAAAAATAGCTGTCTCTTATATTTCCAACTTTGACCTAACTCATCTGGAAACGAATTCCAATGGTCAGCCTTATCATCTCCCTGCTCCAAGGGGACCCGCAAGCTTGGACCTTCAGCCTTCCTACAGACCATCCTTCATGCCAGACAGTGGAGGTGTTTTTTTTTTTTTTTTTTAAAGCTCTTGGTTTAATTTACAATGACCCGGATTCAGCCACCACTGAATCCAACATTCGCTCCATTTGCCAAGGAAAACGTACTGCAGAAGAAATTGCTACTAAGTTCCACTGTTGGGCCACCAACTGTTGGAATGACCCTGCACTCCTCAGTCAGTTCCGAGCAGGCCTTTCAGGTCAATTGAAGGACACCCTGGTGCGATATCTGGCTTCGGAATCCCTTGAGAACCTTATTGTTGCTGGCCATCAAAGTAGATAGGCACTTAAGGTATAAACGGACGGAGACGGACTTCTTTGTGAGTTGTTTTACTGTTGTCACTCCTCAAACAGCACCAGTCCAAGATGAGCCTATGCAGTTAGATTCCTTATGACTCTCTAGGCATGAGAGGAACCGCCAGTGCGCCATGGGACTGTGTCTTTCCTGCAGTAACTGGGGGCACATGGCCTAGAAATGCCCCAACAAAAACCAGCCAGCAGGAAACTCCTAGGCTAAATGGATATTGAAAAGGTTCATCTGGGAGTATACCTAATATCTTCTAAAAATTACTTGATTGTCACAGTCTGACTGGAGAATGGTACATGGTTTAAGCACTTGTCTGCATTCATTGACAGTGGAGCTTCGGGGAATTTCATTGATGTCGGTCTTGCTTTGGAAATTACACCCTTGTGCCTTCTTTTCAAAAAAAAATTCTCTAGTGACATGAGAAACTATGATTGTAAGGAAAAAATAAAACTTAAATCTTAAGACCCTGCGGGCTAGGAGCATCGCTAGGGACTACAGAAAAGACCGGACCACCTCCGATGCAAATTGTCCAAGTGAAAATAAATTTTGTAGTCCCAAAGATAAACACTCTCTCCCTTAGCAGTCAATCAGCTGTAGCAATAATGTGTGGACCATGTGTCTCCATCAAATCATATGAGTTGAAGGTGGAAAGTTGCGGACCATATACCAAATAATAAAACAGAAAATAGAAAGAGTTAAAAACTAATCTAATAATTAGATTCATTCTACTTTGGGACAGACATACTTGGACTTTATTTATTGTACGAAACTTTATTATATCTGGTTAGTTTTTGTTATAGGGATTACAAATTAGAGGATATCTCATGAATTATTACTGGACACTTGTGGATTGATATTAGAATTAGATACAATATATTTCTTGGTGATTTATTCATTTTTATTTGTCCTCTTTACGATAATTTATAGATCTTAACTTTAGTATTTTTTTCTTTAAGGTTTAATACGAGCGTTTATTTATGTATGGGTCAATTCATTTATTTATATGTAGAACTAATTTTTTTACACTTATTTACATATTTATTTTATTTATTTATTTATTTATTTATTGAACATCCATCTTTGGGTATTATTCTCCAGGTGTTATCAATTTGTATCAGATATTGATATACTATTTAGGAGATAATATTGTCACAGCGCTACCCCTATCCAGAAATTTTTGTTTTATGATTTTGTGGATCTCTCACTCTGTAGGGGGGGTGTGCAGCAGTGACTCTTTTTGCAGCGCCGATTACTCTTCCCTAACCCATTGCAACTTTCCTACCTTAAATATTACAACTAGGTCTGTGGCCTTACGGTCGCAAATGTAGTTGTGACGGGGCTTCCCCCAACTCATAAACTTCACTTAAATGGCAGGGATAGAGCCATCCTAAGGGAAGGGTCTGCCCCTTGCCCTTAAGTACCCGCTAAGGAAACATCTGCCACACGCATGTGCAGATGGTTACTGTCAGTGAATTTACGCAAATGGCTTGCGTTAATTCATTGATGTACATACTTCTGGATCTACCCCATTGTCTCAGACAGAGGAACTCAGTTTGTGGCACAATTTTGGAGGATTTTCTGCAAATCCCTGCAAATCAAGATTAGTCTGTCTTCTGTGCAAACAGAATGAATTGATCAAATCCTAGAGCAATACTTGTCCCACCCACCCTCCCCTTGTTTGTGCCCTTCCTTCCCCCCTCCTCAATTCTACGGTATTTGACCATTGTTATTGTTTTCATAATTGCTGTAATGTAATATTTGCATTTATGGAATACTATTCAGTTGATATGTCATTGCCATATTTGGATGCTAATAAACATATTTTGTGTAAAAAAGAAGTGGGTATCTTTGATTATTGGGGAAAAAGTTAGATATCTCAAAAAGATTTGTAGGGATGTCAGTTACTCTCCTCGTCAAGTGGCTCTGTATACCAAGTCCAGAGTAAATCTTCACTGAAAAAAACACATTTGTAATATACGAATTTGACAACAGGCTAGGAAACTGGAGCCATGGTACGTTGGGCCTTTTCAAAGTATCCAAAGGATCAACCTGGTAGCCTTTAGACTTAAGCTTCCTCGAAATCTACGAATCCCCAGCACTTTCCATGTCTCTCTTTTTAAACAGGCCTCCTTGCAGCCGCGTGTCTCCTCAGACCGGGGTCCTGGTGTTGCCTGGCAACCAGGACACCAGAAGCAGGACCTTCGCTCTGACACGCTGTTCTGAGACAGTGTGTATTGCGGAGACCTGCGGCGTGCCCCCTCTGCCTGCCGAACTGGCATCCTGGCATTGCTTAGCAAACAGAACGCCAGAGTGCTGTCTTGTTCGCGCCCAGACATAAATAACCAGCTGACCCTGAGGTCAGTGCTAATTTTAGTTTCTTGCTACCCAGTTGTTGGTTTTTCAGTTGTTCAGTGCTTTGCCTATCTTCTGTTTTCCTAATTCCTGAGTGCCCTGTTCCTTCCATCTTTTTCCTCCCGTTAACCCTTCTTTGCCTCCTGGTTGCTATTGTTCTGCTGAGAGTGCGTGTGAGTCCGTGAGTGTTTGTCCTTGTTAGTCTCAATGTTTGTTCGGGTGTTGTCGCTGTGTCACGGGTCCGATTTCTTGCTTTGTGTGTGTTTCCTCCTTACCCGCACACATTAGGGTCTTCCAACTGGGGGACTGTAACCTGTTAGTGTCCTGCAGCCCAGACCATCCCCATCATTAGGGGCTTTAGTAAAATTGAAGCTCTGGTTAGGTGATCCATAACCGAGAAGCTGCATGCAAGCCTCACATCACCAAATCCAATGCCAAGCGCCAAATAGAGTGGTGTAAACTGACACTGGACTGTGGAGCAATGAAAATGTGTTATGTGGAGTGATGATTTAAACGTCCCTATTTGGCAGTCAGATGGGCAATCTGGGTTTGGCAGATGCCAGGAGAACTTTACTTTGCCTGACTGCATTATGATAAAGTGTGGTGGAGGAGGGATAATGGTATGGGGCTGTTTTTAATTATTATTATTATTATTATCGTTTATTTATAAGGCGCCACAAAATGTCCGCAGCGCCGTGCGAAATAAATCAAAATATAATACAGACATACAGGGCAGGAATGGACATCATAGTACATAATAAAATACAATCTAAATATAAAAATATCACAAAAATACAATAAAGTGAAGCAAGCACAGAATACAAGGCAAAGTGCAAGGTGTCAAGCTTGGTAGATCAGGGTGGAAGGGATTGAGTGCAGTGAGAGGTTGAGAGGAAGCCACCAGGTAGGAATGGGGTAAAAGGGTAGTAGAGGGGGACAAGAGGGTACAAAGTGAGGGGGGAACTACACTAGGATGGAGGGCCCTGCTCACATGTGCTAAGTGGGAGGGATAAACTAACAGAAGACATAAGGAGGGGGAAGGAAGTGGAATGCTGGTTTGGGCTAGGCCCCTTATCTCTAGTGAAGAGCAGTCTCAATGTTTCAGCATGCAAAGTCATTTTGGACAATGCTATGATTCTAACTTTGTGGCAACAGTTTCGGATAGGCTCTTTTCTATTCCAACATGACTGTGCCCCAGTCCGCAGTATTCCAACATGACTGTGAACCAGCCCCAGTATAGCAAGGACTATAAAAACATGGTTCAGTGTGAAAAAACTTTATTGGCCACCACAGAGCCCTGACCTCAAACCCATCAAGTACCATTGGGGTAAACTGGAAATTGAAAGTCATACCTTTTTCATCCAGTATCAGTGTCTGATCTAATAAATGCTCTATGGAATTAATGGACACAAATTCCCATAGAAATACTCCAAAATCTTGTGGAAAGCCTTCCACGACAAGTGGAAACTGTTATAACTGCAAAAGAGGGACCAATTTCATATTAAAGTATATATACTGTATTTAAATACAATGGGCTGGATCCAGACCTTGTTAAGTACATGAACTTAGTTACTCAAGGACTAAACCATGTTGATTTCAGGGGAGTCATATTTCATCTGTTGCAAACAGTATTAGAGTTGAGAGGTGATGTTTCCTATCCCAAGTCTAAATACCAGTGTGATAGTAAAGCTGGTCAGTATCTGTGTGCAGTAAGCAATTTAAAGATATATCCCTGCATGCAAAGAATACAATTAACTTGGCTTCCCCTGAGTCAACATGGTTTAGCCCTTGAGTAACTAAGTTCATGCACTTAACAAGGTCTGGATCCAGCCCAATGTCATTAAAGTCTTTGAAAATAAAGCATAAAACGGTACCAGGTGCTTCTCTATAAAAAAAAATACCCCATTTTAATGTATATAACTGTAAACAGGAAAAAGGTATTCAATGTGAAGTATATCAATAAAAATTAACAGTATATAAACAATCACAAATTGCAGGTATTTTGTATCTACGATTTATATGATCTAAAGAGTTTGAACATCCCAAAGGGAGTATCAGAAGCAAAGTTGCCAAATGCCACATAGTGTTGTTACAATGGGCCTGATCCAGCGCTACGAAAATTCGCAACGACGGGCGAATGCGAACGTACGCTCGTCGTATACACCTACACGCCCCTAGCACTCCCATAGTAAAGTCCCTGCTTACGGCGGCTATACCCTACACTGGGTACGACCGTCGACCGTACGAAAATTTGCAGAGAATACGCTGAGAAAATACGCTTAGCACGCCCATACTGTACAATTTAAATGGCTATCCCCGCCTCCCTGTAGTAAAACGGGCGCCCAGCCGACCATCGTAAAAAAAATACGCCCGGCGAGCGAAAAATACGCTAACGATACGCCCGCTATTCGCTCATGACGCGCGGGCGACCGGAACCTGTCATACTGGGCATGCGCATTGCGAATTTTTTGATGAAAATTCGCTTACGATGAGCGTACGCTCGCTTGCGAGCGTTGCTCTGGATCAGGCCCAATGTTGCAAGTGACTTGCAAGAGGGGTTCAATATCCTGAGCTAACGTTCGTGAAAGTAGTCACTAATACACTGCGTGTGTAGAAAGCAGTAGTGGGCACTAGTCAATGTCCACTCAATTTGTAAGGGTATAGTTCATAAGGTGTGGTATTGAACCTGGTCCCCTAAAATGTTTGATCTGAAAAGTGCTGGTGGGTTGAATGTATAGATAAACCACTTGTATGTGGCAGTCCAGAGTAGGCAGCGGGAGAAGAAGAGACGTGCTAGCCTCTTGTTCCCTCTGGGTATAGATTCTTTACCTTAGTGGAGCTTAGCTGGATGGGAGCTGATGCTCCTCTATGTTGTCCTCCGGGTTCTCCATTCTTTTTCAGCTGTTACAGAAGTATGCACCTCTCCTAAATGGAGTGTAGTTGGATGGGAGGTGATGCTCCTCTATGTGGTCCAACAGGTCTTCCGGGGTTTCCCGTTCCTTCTCAGCTGTCTCAGATTTGGGCGCCTCTTCTTTGGAGTTTTTAGGCGCGAGTTTAAACTGGCGGTGGTTACCGTTGCTATGGAAGCCACCGTCTGGCTCCTGCTAGATTGGAGCACAGGAGCAAGTGTTCGTGAATACACATTAGAAAGCTGTGATGGCCTTAATGAACGTATACCTTAAGCAATACAGACATGGTATACCATCACATCCTGTGGTTAGCTGCAGAGTCAGCGCTATCATGGAGTGAGATTGCTGTCACTCACAAAATCATACCAAGAGACCAAATTTGACACCACATTAGAGCCACTTGCCCCATCCAGCCTGGCCAGGTATTTATTTTGTGCTTAACTCTTTTAACCCTAAACCCTTTATTACACTCAGATTTGTTTTAAGTTGTTGATATTCTTAGATGTTTCCCAATGTTTACCTAGTGTTATAGGGTTAGTGTGTAACATCTTATATGTGAGGCTATCAAATACCCTTTTAGAGAATTTTTTTTTTTTATAATCTTTATACATACTTACTGTAAGCTACACCCTGCATTATTAATAACTCTGTAAGACTCTCTAAGAACTGTGAAGATTTCAGAGATTCCATTTTGAACTTCCTCACTTTTATATTCTTTTTCAAATTTCTTAAGTTTAGGATGGTTCTAAAACCTCCAGACCTCTTTTTTATACAAATATTATTGAATAAAATCCTAGAAAACATTCTGGTACATTTATAATGACCTTTTGCTGTAACAGGGTCTAGATTTTCTCTTAGAGCTATGGCATTTCTTCATAAAGAGGGAGCTTGAGATTTTTTTTGAAAAGGTCTCTTGGGCCTGTTATAGAAAAGATCTGAGGATGTCTGTTCCTATATCTTTACAAAATCTAACAACCTCTTCCCTACCGGATTGCTCTGAGGAAAGTCCCAGAACATGACGTCATTAGGGAGATTTCCTAAATTTAGATCTGGCCTCCTTACCTCTCTGGCCCCAGAAAAATGGCCTAGAAGTACCCTGATTACCAATATGGTCTATCCAATTTGGCTTCTTTAAATTCTGAAAAAGTAGACCTGGATAGTCTACCACCAAAAAGACGTTTAACATACTTTTCTTGGGGAAGCCAGTTAGACTTTCCCCCCAAGGATTAGGACTGGATTCAGACTTAAGAAGGAGCTTGAAATTAAGGGCCGGATCCAGACCCCTACACGCTCTCCGTACATGCAGGGATCTGTCCGTCCGAGAGAGAGAGGAGAGTGCATGCCCCCTGTCACTCCCCTCTCTTGTGTGGGCTTTATGGCAGCTTAACCTGCCATAAACCTACCTTAAAGCACTCGTGCAGATCAGCGGTCTGTACGACCGCTAATCCGCACAAGTGTGGGAGCCTCCTCCCACACTGTATATTTCGCATGCTTCCCCCCCCCCACCCACTTTAGCGGGCGGAGTGGAAGCACAGCCCATTTGTACGCAAATGGGTCGTATGAAACAATAGTTCCATATGAATGTTGCTACGCTAGGGTTACTATCGTAACCTTAGCATAACATCTGGAGGACGCATGCGCCCTCCAATCAAATCAGGTCACTTACACACCTTATGCTAACAGAGGAAGGTTACACCTGGGCAAGACCATGTTGATTTCAGGTGAGTCAAGTTAATTGTATACTTTGCATGCAATGATATATCTTTGAATTGTTTACTGCACACAAATACTGACCAGCATTTACTATTATACTGTTATTTAGACTTAGGATATGAAACATCACCTCTCAACTCTGATACTATTTGCAACAGATGAAATATGACTCCCCTGCAATCAACATGGTTTAGCCCAAGAGTAACTTTACTCTTTTAATTTCAAGCTCCGTCTTAGGTCTGAATCAGGCCCTTAGAAATGATCTCATCAAATTTGGAATCGCCCAGATATGGTAAGGATAACAAACTATTTTTGGATTGAAAGCTGGCTAGCCAAGGTTTAAGCCACAAAGCGTGTTTAGCTACCAATACATTGGCACCAGTCCTAGCTACTTATTAACAAAATCTAATGAAGCTTCACGCAGGAATTCTACTGCAAGTTCAATATGCGGAATAATTTTAAGCAGTTTGTCCAGCTTAATCCTTTCCAGCAGATTAGACTCCAAATCACTGCACCAAACCCTCAGGACTCTAGAAGTTACCGCAGAAACAACTCTAGGAGTAATATAGCTCCCATAAGTGGAGCAGCACAGTGGCTCAATGAGTAGCACTTGTGTCTTACAGCGCTGGGTTCGATTCCTGGACTAGGCCTTATCTGTGTGGGTTTCCTAAAAGTGCTCCTCGCACACTCCAAAAACATGCTGGTAGGTTAATTGGCTGCTAAATAAATAAAAAAAAGGGGCGAAGGTGTACCAAAATACACCAAGGTTGGTAAACTGTAATTAAATAAGCAGCTGATGGAAGGGAGAAGTTTTACCTACTTTTCAATATAATAAACAAAAGTGAGAAAAAAAAAATCCCCAGCGCTAGAAACAATAAAAAGGTATCTATATATTCACCAATGTGAAAATAAATATCAAACCGAACAGCAAACAAATATAAAATCACAGAGATTTATTAACATGTCTCATAGGACTATAAAACCACATACAAAAACTAACAATGAAACTGTGTGGGCAGCTTATCTCCAGGGTCTAATGATATATTTGGTTGAGCATACAGATGAATGCATAGAAGAGTAATAACCTTATGTATACGGACCATATATAGCGATTTACACAATATAATGCTGTAGGGATAAGTTCATCCAATATGGCACTGCATATGTAGTTATTAGCACAATATAATGTAGAAATAAGTTCATCCTATGAATCCTGCAGTTTGAGCAATATAAGTAGAAGGCAAAAGGTATAACACAGTGGTCTAGGTGTTAATTAACTCCGTATAGGAAGTTCATGCAAGCTAGTGGTATACTGTTGCAGTGTTGATTACACTGAATAACCCCAGGCAAATCAGGATCTTATGGCAAATTTGCAGTGTGTATCATAGTTCCTCCAGCAATATAAATAATGGTAACATATGTACAAAAGGCAATATGTTGGTATACTTGCCCTGTCCATATTACTACAAGGTCAGCGTATCACTCACACATCCAATGCAATGGAAAATAAAAAGACTGCGGTCCAGGGACGTATGCACTCCTTCCAATGAGCAGGCGGTAATGAGCTTGCCGGAGGCCACCCGGTGCTCAAACTCAATGGACCGAAGACCGCTTCCTTCCTGGAGGATAATATTTAGCTGCTGTGATCCACACGTTGTCAATTTCAGACCCACTGACGCCTTTCGTCCTATGCCTAGGACTTTTTCAAAGCGTAATGTTGTTGTAATGTGGTCCGGCCCCTTATATCCAAAGAGCACAGGTGAGTACTAATTAATTATTTTAATTTATTTTCATTTTGGATCGTTAGTTGTATTTTCGATGCTTTTCTATTCACCAAGAACTCACATGAAAAACAGGACCATAATTTAATTATACAATCTATATAATCATAAGATATAAAATGTATATTGGAGATTTTTTCAATATTTTCTTAATAAATAAATATTTAAAGGTATAAATTTAATTGGTGGAAAATGAAATTCTTATGGTATTGTTTAGTCTATATGTAGGCGTATATATTGGGGTCATGAATGTCCTTTGCGATAGGCATTATTGGGATGAATTTGAACGATATTTCATCGATAAATCGCTCATTATGGAATTTGATTTCTGTATATATAATATGACTTCTAACATGTATTTTAATATGTGGTGCTATGGTTATGATAATGAATTTAATTTTCTAGAAGTATGACTTAGGAGGTGGGAGTGACTAATAATAATGCATAGAATCTTTAAATAAACAACGGAACAATATCTGAATTTGCACGAGAAACTTAATATCTTATTGTCTCCAAATAATAAATAGTAACCAAAAACTAATAGTTTGAACTAAACATACCGGCATACAGATACATTGTTATTACAAGTGTATGTTTCGGTATTAGAGATTTTTTTATTTATTTATTTATTTATAACATTGTCTTGTTATGAACTTTCTACTCTTTGATTTTTTGTTTCTTTGTTTTTATGTCTGTGTGAGCCATATATATGACTTACTTTATCTGTGGTACCGAACGGCAAACAATTCATTGTATTTTTATGATTTATGATTAGTGTATAATTAAATTATGGTCCCGTTTTTCATGTGAGTTCTTGATGAATAGAAAAGCATCAGAAATACAACTAACGATCCAAAATTAAAATAATTAATTAGTACTTACCTGTGCTCTTTGGATATAAGGGGCCGGACCACATTACAACAACATTACGCTTTGAAAAAGTCCTAGGTATAGGACGAAACGCTTCAACGGGTCTGAAATTGACAACGTGTGGATCACAGCAGCTAAATATTATCCTCCAGGAAGGAAGCGGTCTTCGGTCCATTGAGCTCGAGCACCGGGTGGCCTCCGGCAAGCTCAATACCGCCTGCTCATTGGAAGGAGTGCATACGTCCCTGGACCGCAGTATTTTTATTTTCCATTGCATTGGATGTGTGAGTGATACGCTGACCTTGTAGTAATACGGACACGGCAAGTATACCAACATATTGCCTTTTCTACATATGTTACCATTATTTATATTGCTGGAGGAACTACGTTACACACTGCAAATTTGCCATAAGAGCAAGAGAAATGGCTGCGCTATACAAGGAACAAAAGAGGTCCGGCGCTCCAAACATACATTAAATAACACTATGTGTCAGCACATAAATAAAAAGGAGGTTTAGTTCACAATATAGCTATTTTGGGTTAAGCTCACCTGCCCAGCGTCAAGGCACCTC
>WWET01001550.1:119156-129553 GCA_011038615.1 Limnodynastes dumerilii | reverse complement strand
CCCCCTCCAGCATCCCAACGGCGCTGCTACAGACGCCCGATCCACGATCGGGCGTTGCCGTAGCGACGCCGGGCAACATCTGCCCGCTGCATGCGCAGATCGGCTATTCAGCCGATCTTACGCTTACACCCGCCGTCCTAGCGACAGCGGGCGTAGGTGTGGATCAGGCCCTATGTGTCAGCACATAAATAAAAAGGAGGTTTAGTTCACAATATAGCTATATTGGGTTAAGTTCACCTGCCCAGCGTCAAGGCACCTCCTGTAGGTGAGTCCCTATCCATTTGCTATATGTGTACACAGGAGGTCTCTGTTAAGACACTGCCTGCATTTGAATAGCCTGCAGCGGCCATGTTTTGGGAGTGGTCAGACTCCCAAATAAAACGAAACAATAGCAAGAGAAATGGCTGCGCTTCTATCCACTAAATTAAATATGTGCAAGTGTATATATAAATATAGGGGTGCAGCCAAGGACCAAAGTGACCACTATGTAAATACAAGGAACAAAAGAGGTCCGGCGCTCCTGTTTAGTTTCTTGAATATTAAATGACTTGTGGATAAGTTTCACCAAAATTTAATCTTAATTGAATTCAATGATAAAGAATTATCTGAAAAACCTTTAATACATCCCCCTTCACATTCTTCTGATTCCTTGCTAACAACAGGCAGACTTCTTTTTATAGACAACTTTTTTAAATCTTCCTTTGTTACAAAAGTGTCTGACAAAGCTAATTTTAATTGATATACTATGTCAGACATATGTGATGATGGTTGCTGTTGTTCCTTAGATGTACATGCTACATAAGTTATCTGCAGTGTACCTTCTGGTAATATCTTATCGCAAAAGACACATCTTAATACAGCTACTTTCTTCACTTTAGCCCTTGTATCCATTCTACCTAAGTAACTATAGATAATAACTACAAATACATAAATAACAAGAAAAAAAAACGAAAAAAATATTTACAGTGTTTGCCCAGACTTCCTGGGCTGGGACCACTTCTCCTCCATGATCTCAAACCCTCCAACAAGACCCATTCCATTAGGTACAAAATTTGCTGCACCTGAGCTTCTGTCACACTCACCTGGTGAAATGATTAAACTGATATTTAAAAAAAACTAGTTGTCTCTCCAATAAAGGAGGTTACCATAGTAACTGACAGTTGGAAACTGAGATGCAGAGTATATTGTACCTAATGGAATGGGTCACGTTGGAGGGTATGTGATCTGGAATTTTGAGAAAAGCAATGCTGCTTGAAGAGAACAATCTTCCAGTGTTGAACAGCTGAGGGAAAAAAGAAGCCTCCAGGGTTTAAATAAAGCACCTCTGCTTCCTTCCGGTGCCTATATGTGACGTTCTGTAAAGCCCCTATGTGCTATAGCACTGCGGGATACAACAAAATGGCGTCGGTCACTTTACCTCCGTAAAGGCATCGGTCACTTTACCGTAAGGCCAAATAGCTGATTGTAAACTTTAGGGTAGGAATCTGGACATGTAAGTGTCCAGATTTACGCCCGCCAGGGGGGAGTGCACGGGCGTGCACTCCCCGCTACGATGGCATCAGTACAGACCTCGGGCGGCCGTAAAGCGCCCATAGGTCTGGATCAGGCTCATTGGGCCTGATCCAGAGCTACGGCCGCCGTCGCTAGTACGGCGGCCTTAGCCTTAATGCGCATGCTATGGAAATGCGTCACTATGGAAACGCCCGTCCGTAGTAGTGCCATAGGGACGCTGGAGGGGACGTCCCCCAGCGTCCCTACGCTGAAGTTAGTGTAGGGGGCAGGGAGAGGGAGGGTAATGAGGCTGGGAGGGCGGCGTTAACGTACTAACGCCGCCGTCCCAGCGTATCAACTCTCCCTTACGCCGGCTGAAGTTAGGGTAGACTTCAGCCGGCGTAAGGGAGAGTTAATACGCTCCTACAAGGGGGAGTGTCGGGCCAGAGCAGCAATGTTACGCTGAGCGCTACAGCGCTCAGTGTAACATCGTAGCTCTGGATCAGACCCATTGTGTCTATGTTGTGTCATGTTTTGTGCTGGCCACACACTAGAGCTATTATCGAATTGGATTAAACAATTATCGTAGCTTAGATGAAAAATTGCTCTGTGTGGTGCTGATTTAAAAAAAAAAACCCACTGATAATCGTCACAGAGAGGCTAGGGTGAGATTATTGTATCATTCAGGATGATCATCCTGAGGTTCCCACCAAAGTCAGTGAGGGCGTGAACTACCATTGGTGCAACAGGTGCAATGACACTGGGGCCCATGCTAATACAAGGGCCCACAGTCGTCATCAAAGCCGTCAAAGCTTCCCACCAAAGTCAGTGAGGGTGTGAATATGTAAATGTACAAAATGATGGGCAGAGCATCAGAATACAGTGCATATATATGTTTAAAATTAATAAGACAATCAGTGTCTGTATTTTTTCATTTCACACTTATTATTATATTCACACATCAAGTACTTTTATTTTGTATGTTTCCATTACATTATTAGACCATTATAGTGGCTGTATACAATATTTATGCTATGTCATTTCTGTGACTGGGAAAAGTGCTTATGCTTTATATGTGTATTCTAAACTGTAGTAGGCTATTACAGTGGCCATTTAGATTATGATATAAATTAATAATGCTACGTTTGTGTCTTAAAAACTGTACTACGCCATTACAGTGGCTGTTTGCATTAATTATGCTATAGCAAAGATAAATTCCTGGTAGAATTGGTTTGTTCTGTTGCTCACTATTCGGGATAGCCCTCCCTTCTTGATTTTAGCAATGTTGTGTCAAAAGTGCTATATATGCAATAACATTCATGCAGTATAATAAACAGTATTAGCCTGGTATTATATTGTCCACTTAATCAGTACATCATCTGCAAAGCAATGCTCACAGAGTTTCCCACATAAGTGGGTGTTCAAATGCTGATATAGAGTCTGTATCGATGAAACAGTTGTGATATTGTAGCTCACAGTTCGTTGTGTCTGTTCAGCAGCGTCTCTTAGCGGGCCCACGGTGTTTAGTGCAAGCTTCTCCGTCCCGGCTGTTTGTGTACTGTGTTGCTTGGCAGCTTCAGCTGCTTCCCCTCTCTGGTGTTTCTTCCTGTGAGCTGCGTCCGTCCGGTCTAGTACACCTCGTTCCTCGGTCCAAGGGGTTCTTCTCGGAAGTGATGCAGCAATGTATGGGGGTTCGAGAGATAGACAGTAGACAGCCATCTAGTGCAGTAGATTTATTAAAAGTAATATTCCAAGTAAAATAGTACAAGGTACTCACAAAGGATGCGGACATATAAAAATGGCCAAATAGCGCTTTTACAATTAATCTCAGTGTTGTATTTGTCTGGACCAACGCGTTTCATCGGGCATGGCTGACTTCCTCAGGGTCATCACGAGTGTGGGGTTTAGTGAAAGTTAAATAGCCATGTACCCCATTATTTTTTGTTTTTCTGTATCATTCATTATTTTAATATCCATTTAGTGTATGAGTCATGGTTGTGTGATTGTAAGTTGTACCTCAATATTTTAGCCATTACACTAGTAACTGTGGGATCGCTGCTTTTGAGGCAGTGATGGATATTAGTATGCCCTGTCTGTATGTGGATATTTCCCTTGTTATTTGTATATCCATATACTTTGTTTCTAATTTCTGATCTTTGATCAGAGTGTATGGGTGTCACAATACTATAATGCTGCAGATTTACCCCATCAGATTCCATGTACATTGGGATTCCATACACTCCTCCCTTGGTTGTGGATTCAATGTCTGGATGTATTGCTCCTTGGGGACTGGATGGACTCCACTGTTCATACCTATGCGTTTTGAAAACTACATACGTGTATATTCTTTTTTTGGGGGGGATGTATAGTTATGTTTGTTTCCCCAATGTTCCTGTTCTTTGCTCTAATGTGCAGTTTCTGTCTATTCATAGTTAGTATCTTTCTTCTTCATGTAATATCTAGCTTCTTGGTATCTTACTGTTAAGTACTACCTTCAGTATGGATTGTTATATACTCATATTTATACCATATGTGTTTCAGATGGTAGCTTTTCCACTGATGTATCTCCTCTCCCTTTTTCTTTTGGTTTCTTTTGGTTACTATCATCTTCCCGTTGTGTGGTCTCACTCTCAGGAATATATTACTTATGGGTGTTACAAAGACCATTCCTTAGTAGGTGTCCCCCTATATGTATATATACCCAAAAATATGTCTCAAATTTCTTTTGCGTAATCTAGAGTAATTTTGCACTGGACCCCCCTACAGAAAGGCTGCCAGTTCAAAGTCTATATTTAATCCGTGCGGTTGTAGGGTGCCGAGATCAAATATCCATTTACTTTCTATTTGATTTAATGTTTTTTGTTTGTCTCCCCCTCTCCAATTAGGTTTTACTTTTTGTATCGCTGTAAACTGGAGAGTTGAGGGATCTCTTTTGTGTGTCTCTCTATAATGTTCCGATAGACTGTGGGTTTCTTTGCCAGCTTTAATGTTTCTGATATGTTCACCTGCTCTAGTTCTCAGTTCTCTGCAGGTTCTTCCTATGTATTTAAGGCCACATGGACATGTGACCATGTATATGACATTTTTGCTGTTACATGTCATTTTGTCCTTAATGGTAAAGAATTTTTTGTTGTGTGCGTCAGAAAATCGTGTAATTGGTTTGGTTTTTGTTACCTTCGTGGTTCTACAAGCTACACAGTTGTTACAATGAAAGAAGCCTTTTGCACCTCCTAGCCATGTTTTCTTTTTTGGGGACATATTCCCTTTGATGTTGTTTTTTACCAGTTGCTGTTTCAAATTAGGTGCTCTTTTAAATATTAATTCAGGTCTCTCCGGCAAAATTTGCTGCAGTGAATCGTCACTGAGCAAAATGTGCCAATGTTTATTTATGATTTTTCGTAGTGTTGGGGCAGAGTGTTGTGTAATAAACAGGGCTACTGTTTTGTTGTCATTTGTCTTCTTTTCTTTGTATTTGCCAGCCAGTTGTGGTTGTGACTGCTTGTAGCTATTATTATTGTAGAATATAGCTGTATATTGTATATTGTATTATTGTAGAATATAGCTATTGCAGTCAACCGGTTTAAAGTGGGTTTTAGTCTTTAGACGTCCTTCCTGATTGTAAATATCTAGATCTAAAAATGTGACTGCCTTCCTGCTGGTGTGGGTAGTGAACTTAAGGTTCCGGTCGTTGTTGTTGATGTATGTTTTGTATGTTTTGAATTGTTCTAGGGTTTCTGGTGGTCCACCCCAGATGAAAATCACATCATCTATAAACCGTTTCCAGAGGACCAAGTTTGCGCCAAACTTAGGGTGGTCCCAGATGTATTCTTGTTCCCACCTACTCATGAATAAGTTCGCATAACTTGGCGCGAACTTGGTCCCCATAGCAGTCCCCCGTATTTGTAGAAAGAATTTCTCATCGTACCATAGGTAATTGTGGGTGAGAATATATTTCATCCCCTCAACCAAAAAGTTGATCTGTTCTTGTGATAGGTTATTGTCTTGTTCCAAAAGGGTTTTTGCACTTTCTAAACCCTGTTGGTGGTCTATGCACGTATATAGCGACGTAATGTCGCTCGTGCAGAGAGTGTAACCATCCTTCCACTGTAAGTCTTGCAGGATATTTAGTATGTGGGTAGTATCCCTAAGATAGAATGGTTGTAGTTTTACTACCGGTTGTAGAAATGTGTCCAGGTATTGGGGCAAATTAGATGTTTACCAATTCAATCCCTGATATGATTGGTCTTCCCAGTGGTTTAACTGGGTTTTTGTGGATTTTAGGGATGCAATAGAATACCGGGATTTTGGGGTGTTTGTTAAGGATGAAATCATATTCATTTTTATCAATGATGCCTTGTTCCCTTCCCTTTTGTAGATATTGGGTCAATTTTAATTGGTACTGGTCGTGGGATTAGTGCTTAAGAGTTGGTATGTGTCTTTATCATTAAGGAGATTTGTTGCCTCTGCTTTATAGTCTGCAATGTCCAATACCACTATACCCCCCCTTTATCTGCGGGTTTTATAATGATTCCTGTATTTTTCTTGAGTGCTTGTAGCGTTTCCTGTTCTTTCCTAGCGAGGTTGTGCCCTTTGTTGTCCATTTTGTGTCCCTTCTTTACTCTGATTTTCTTAAGGTCTCTCTCTACTATTTTCTGGAAAGTGCTGATGCTGTCTCCCTTCAGGTATGATGGACAGAAGGAAGACTGGTTTCAAATTGGTATGTTTGTATTGGTTATTCTGCTGGGATTCTGTGGTTGCACATTCAGATTGTTTTTTCCAGAAAGAACTTCTTCAAAGTGAGGGTTTTTGTGAATTTGTGCAAGTCCACATATGTGTTAAATTTATTGATAATGTTGGTAGGTGCAAACTTTAAGCCTTTCTGGAGTAGGGATCATTCTGCTTCAGTAAGTATGTGAGAACTTAAGTTGAATATGCCTGTGTTTGTGCTAATTGTGGTTTTTTTATTTCTGGTTCTCTTTGGAGGTCCCTTTCCTCCTCTGACTCCTGTCCTTGAGCATCTGACCTTCTTCTTTTTACCTGACCTGTTTGTGGGTTGGGGTGGATGTTGGGTGTTTCTCTCTGTATCCTTTCTAGTTGTGTTGTTTGTTGTAATTCCCTCCTCTATCTTGTATGGGGGGGGGGCTGGTGTCAAATGTGTGGGTTCCATCATTGATGTGTTGACTTCTATTGTAGGGAACAGACTCACACTATTGTCCGATATGTTGTCAATTACATCTGTGTTTTCTTCCTCCCCAATAATTGTATCCCCTCTCTGGAGGTTGTTGCTCTCTGATTCATGGGAAAGATCATGTACTGTGGTGTCTCTTGCCATGGCTTTAATATCAATTGTTGTGATCTCTGAAGTATTTTGTAAAATTGATTCCATATCTGTCCTTCCTCTCTCGAATGAGTTGGATACTATTTGGGCATAGGTTTTGGATGTAGGGTTCAAATGGTTTATTACTGTATCTGTTGTGTGATCCGTATTGCCTGAAATTCTCCTCTTTTTTGGTGTGGGTTGGTCAGTTTCATTTACTAATTTAATATATTGTTGATATGTCATTTTTAGTTTAGTGTATAGGGTATTCTGGGGTGCCTCAGTTAGTCTTTTTTTGGGTTTTGCTTGATATATTGGTTTTTCCATGTCAATCAATCTGTATTCCTTCCTATCTCTTTCTATTTTCTTTTTTTTAATGTTTTTGGTGTCCTTCTGTATTTTGTCCAGTCTTTTGGACATGATACCTTCTAGGGCTAAATAGTTGTCCTCTAGAGTGAATGTTCCTATCTCATTGTATAAGTTGTTTATTTTATTGTCCAGTTGTGTAAGTCCCTATCTCTTTGTTTTACTATTAAGTCCATCAGTTCGAGTGAACAATTTTCTAGAATATGATTCCATTCCCTCATGAACTCTCTATTTTCTAAATTGTGTGTGGGATTCTTAATAATTCTTAGGCCTCTGGGAATGATTCTCTCCTGTTTATATTGGTCAATGGTTCTAGTGTCCCACCACATTTTTATTTCGGTCATGAGTGTTTTCTCTAAGGTTATGAATAGATTACAGAAGTTATGTTCATTTGGTGTTCGTATGGCCGTTGTGTTAGGCCTCCACAAATTCCCGTTCCCTATTGGCTCTAATTTGATGCAATAAGTCTGACATGTTGATAGATTCAATTGGATTTATACGTGAGAGGAATCAAATGACCCTGAATTGGGTCTTGCAGCCCGTACCCAGGTGTGGATCACAGGTACAGTAGGACGGATAAATATACAATAAAGTATATAAACTGGGTTAGGGCGCTTACCCTCCCTCCCTCTTGTTGAATTTTCTAAGAGCAGCCTGAACTAGTCAATGGATCCACTAATTTGACTGAAAAAGATATAGCAAAGATAAATTCCTGGTAGAATTGGTTTGTTCTGTTGCTCACTAATCGGGATAGCCCTCCCTTCTTGATTTTAGCAATGTTGTGTCAAAAGTGCTATATATGCAATAACATTCATGCAGTATAATAAACAGTATTAGCCTGGTATTATATTGTCCACTTAATCATTACATCATCTGCAAAGCAATGCTCACAGAGTTTCCCACATAAGTGGGTGTTCAAATGCTGATATAGAGTCTGTATCGATGAAACAGTTGTGATATTGTTGCTCACAGTTCGTTGTGTCTGTTCAGCAGCATCTCTTAGCGGGCCCACGGTGTTTTAGTGCACGCTTCTCCGTCCCGGCTGTTTGTGTATTAATTATGCTATATACATGTATTGTAAACTGTACTAAGCCATTACAGTGGCTGTATACATTAATTATGCTATATATATATATATATATATATGGAAAGGTAAACAAGGTGGACCTATAGCCAGCACTAGTAATGATAGAAGTAAAAAAGTACAGAAAACGTAAATAACTAATGAGAATTTTAATCCATGTCAATCCTGATAGCTCAATAATTTCACTCATGAATCGACAAAATATCAAATATAAAAAGAGGAAAAAGAGGAAAAAAAGTGAAAAAACAACAGTAGATGTCCTCATCAACCAAGCGGTATCCATGATGGGTAAATAGAACAATCCCAGGAAAAAAGAGGGGGAAAAATTTCCATGATTGGCTAAGACTGAAAAGGAAGCAGGTTGACTTTAAACTACATGGAACCACCTTATGAAGATACTATAGGGAGAAACTTATCCCTAAGGGATTTAGAATTTCAAATGTCCCAACTATTGGTCGCTGCAACACGGACTTCTGTAGACATTGTATTGCAGTATTAAATAAGGTGGCATTTGATTTAATGTTATTAGTAATCGAGGAGGCGGGTAAAGAGGTTAATAGACTTCAAGCAGCAGTGGAAGCCTTTGAGGCTAAACACAAGCAGACACTATTGGATGATAGATCACAGGATTGGATGGGCAAGCTGGAACAACAGGTCACAAAACACTATAATGACCTTACACGATACAAAAAAGATAAGTGGAATCAAGTACAGAGGGACTATGACGAAAATATAGTCTACACCTGGTTTTCAGGTACAGAAACCAGAAATCCCAGATGGAAATTCCTAAGAACAAGACAGAGTGTCTCTAGAAGCACTACAGATATTTCAAGTGGTCCACCTACTTCTGAAAGTGACAACGAACGAGAGACGACTACAACACAGGGTTTTCATGACAAACGGCCCATGAGGCGACCAACAAAGCAAAAATCTTCAGACAAGGCCGACCAACCAGAAGGAGCGGCCAATGCAAAAGAGCAAAGGGCACTGAGGTCCAAGAAGACCTTATAACTTAACAACTAGACCATTAACTATGGGAGAAACACAGGTCTTAAATAAAGGCCTGTCATTCATTCCAACAGAACCCTTTGATGGCCTCCAATGGAAAATTGACCAACATAGACTGGCACGTTCTATTCACTTAAAAGAATTCTTTGACAGAAATCCTTCCATTCCAACAGAAGAACCAGACTATACACACATTTTTAAACCTAAGTCTTCATTCGACCCCCCCTCTAGTAATCCCTCTATCAAATGTTTTTTCAGACTATTGGATGAGGGTATGATCAAAGCATATAAACAAATTCCACAAATTCGCCCTAATCTAACATATGATCAGAGATGGGCTTTGCAAACCATGAGAAATTATAAAAATCTTGTATTCCATCCAGCGGACAAGGGAGGGGGCCTGGTGATTCAAACTAAGGAGGATTACTGCAAAGAGATCTATCAACAATTAAGTGATTCAGAGGTATATGAACCACTACAAAATGATCCAACTAAACTGTACAAGGACAAGGTGGACCAACTACTTCAATAAGGTGTGGATGAAGGAATTATTCCACACAAAGTCCAACAAGCCCTCATGGTCACATTTCCATGGACACCACAACTGTATACAGTTCCAAAGATCCATAAGGACCTTAGAGCACCTCCGGGGAGACCTATTATCTCCACAATGGGTTCCTTATTACAACCTATCTCTTCCTTTGTTGACATTTTCCTACAACCAGTTGTACAATCTCAACCAACATACATGAAAAATATGACTCAGTTTCTGAACATACTGCAATCTCTGGAACATCTTCCGCAGCATTTTTTTCTATGTACAGTGGACATGTAGAGGCCACACACAGATTATTGCAAAATCATCCGGGATAGCAAGGGCCCGCTATACAATGGTTGATGAAGTTGTTACACATTGTCTTGACTTGCAACTACTTCACCTTCGACGGAAGGTACTATTTACAAAAACAGGGCTGTGCGATGGGGTCAATACACAAGATTTCTAAGTGACCAAGAGGGTACACATAGGAAAGCGCCGCTATTGAGGTGTGCACAGTACCTACTAATAGAAATTTAGGACTTCTCAGACATCCATGAATTTGAGCAAAATAGTTACAAAAAAAAAAAAAATAA
>WWET01001550.1:90426-100828 GCA_011038615.1 Limnodynastes dumerilii | reverse complement strand
GCGACGGCGGCCGTAGCTCTGGATCAGGCCCATCTTGCTTAAGTGTCTGACTGGGTTGCGTATCCACTCTGGGTTCCCGGGGATGTGATAGTGATTCAGCAATAAAATGGAAGCTGGAAGGTTCGATGGTGCTAATTGTCAAAAGGGGTTTAAGAAGAACAGTTTGTAGACAGGCTTGACTGGATACGACAATGCTTGACTTGTACTGGACCAGCTGGACTGGACAAGGCAAGGCAAGGCTTGACTTGAATTGGACTATACCAGCACTGTACCAGGCTGGACTGAACAAGCTTGACTGGACTGGATAAGCTGGACTGGACAAGGCAAGGCTTGACTGGATTGGACAAGGCAAGGCTTTACTTGACCTGGGCTAGACCAGGACTGGACTGGTCTTAACTTGACCTGGACCAGAAATGGATTTGACTTGACCTGGGCTGGACCGGACTGGACTGGACTGGACCAGGACTGGATTGGACTTCACCTGGACTGGACCAGGACTTGACTTGACTTAACCTGGACTGGACTTAATCTGGACTAGACCAGGAATGGACTGGACTGGACTTGACCTGGACTGGATCAGAACTGGACAGGACTTGACTTGACCTGGATTTAACTTGACTTGGACTGGACCAGGACTAAACTGGACTTGACTTGGACTG
Organism: Limnodynastes dumerilii; assembly: GCA_011038615.1. Lineage (NCBI taxonomy): Eukaryota > Metazoa > Chordata > Amphibia > Anura > Limnodynastidae > Limnodynastes > Limnodynastes dumerilii. The sequence continues at coordinate 100,169 of WWET01001550.1, read as the reverse complement.
TACTTGACAAGAACAGGACTAGACAAGAACTGGATCAGGACTAGAAAACAACAGTGCTTCTCACTGACCAAGTTTTCTGGCACTGATTGAACAGTGCTCTGGAGTTAAATAGTGCACCCTGGTCCCAGATTGGATGATTGAATCATGTGATTTCCTGGGCTGGAATCCTGTTGGTAGAGGTGTATTATGTGAGGCAATCCAATATAGTGGTTTCCATGCACTGGAGAACACCGGTGCTTGGCGCTAGTATGCAGAGAGGAGCCATGCGGTGGATTCTGAACAGGAGGCTGCCACTACTGTGAGTGACACCTCCTTGAAGGCAGAGTGCGGGCACGGCTGGAGAGACCCGCTGACAGATGGCCTCTCATGTGGTAAGCCCTCGTTTCATGACATAAGGCTTCAGTGTAAATCAGCAGTATGAATATTTATTACATAGATAAGCTGATTTATCAGACAATCTCTTTTGCATACATGTTACCTGGAAAATTGAGTGTTTATTTATTTCTTTAATAACTTTTATGTTTCCTAATTTGTATTCCTATATTACTACCTTTGGACCTTCTTAAGTGCAGGTAATGCTACTGCATAGTAGCTCATTTATGCAATCTACGTATCATTTAGGTACGTAGATTGAGTAGGTAGCCTCAGGGAGGATTTAAGAAAAGTGGGAGGGGGGAGTTATTTGAAGGAGCTGGGGAGGGCGGGGTAGGGGTAAGAATGTTTTTTCTCCTTCTTAAGAAGGAGAATACGAACAGAACTTAAAAAAGGTGAGGGGGCGTAGCCTAGCGGCGGAGGAGACCAGCCGCACTTTCGGGGATCTCCGCTGTTCTGGGCTGGTACAGGGGTTATTTCAGAAGCGCACTTCCCCCTGAGTGTCCCACACGCTGCCGGGAGCTTTCCGGTACCGAGGAGGCCATCACCGCTGCGGCTTACTCACCCAGCGGGTACCCGGCGGGCACCGTGAGGGACAGGCCTGCACGGAGCCTGCCTGCCTGTGGATCCCTCCCCTCCTTTCAGTGCCGCTCCTCACTCCGGCAAGAGCCTCCTGGGGACGGCAGTCAGCGGTGGCAGAGGGCAGCATTGTGATTCTCTGCGAACCTCTGGCATACAGAAACGTGAGCCAGCACACAAAGCACGGGGTACTAGGGGAAGCGGCCGCCATTACTGGCTACCTGTGCCCACGTGCACATCCACCCTGGGCCTCAGAGACTATCCTCCTGCCTCACAGCCGTGAGTACCTTGAGGGAGGACATATAACTCCCAATAAGCTCCTTTGGTGCAATCTGGAGTTGGAGCTGCCTTGTTGAGAGTGGAGGAGTGGGGCAGAGGCCTTTTAAGTGGTTGCTATATTAGTCTGCTAAGGACTGCTGTATCATACCTGCTTAGCCTAGGTACATATATCTAGGCTACTAAACTAAACCCTAAAGTGAGTGCTTTACTACACCAGGTACAAGGACACCTGAATTTCATTTTTAAGGCCTTTTTACTGGGTCCTTACTCCTTGGACTTTTCCTGTTTCCAGTATTGTATTTTTCAGTGGCCACCGGAGGGCGCCAACGTGCCTAAAGTTGTTCCCTGCAAAATCCCTAGGCTATCCCATCTCTACACGGCATCTGGTCTGCTCTGCTTAAAATGGTAATGTGATTTTTCACTGTGACCCCACTGTGTTATATGGACTGTGCTCTACTAGTATACCCGGATTTTTGTTCTCTACCATTTGCCGCCTTGCATTAGCTTACTTAACCCTCCAGTGAAGATGTCTCCAAAGTGGAATAAGCCGCCCAAAGCACCAACTCTGATCCGTTTTGCCCCACTAGCAACACCTAATAAAGAACCTGGGTCTTCAACATCAAGAGAGTCTCTTGGCTCCCCTCCTAATCCCCAGCTGCCTGACCTGCGTTTGGACCCTGAATCAGAAGCGCCACTAACAGTTAGGTTAATGCATCAATTGTTATCAATTGTTGAGTTTCAATTGTCCTCCGCTAAACTGCAGACTGAAATTGTTGAGATTGGGGGGCGAATGGACCACTTAGAAACTAAACTAGAGGAGCTGGTGTCTTCTCATAATACCCTAATTACTGCTAATGAGACCTTAACACTAGAGGTTGCAGCGTTGCGAGACAAGGTCGCTGACCTTGAAGATAGATCTCGGCGCAACAACATTAAAATCCGTGGTATTCCGGAATCGGTCTCTACTCCTGAGTTGATGGACTTCGCAAAAACCCTGTTTCAACGCCTCCTTCCTGCAGCTGACCCTAAAGACCTTCTTATTTACAGGATTCACAGGCTTCCCCGACCTAGGGCCATGGCAGGCTCTGTTCCCAGCGATACTCTACTCCGGGTTCACTTCTTTCATATTAAGGAGCAGATCCTCCGGGCAGCAAGAGCAGCAGAAGGTTCGGACACACTGGGAAACCTGCAATTATTCCCGGACTTTTCCGCAACTACAGTGGGGAAGCGCCGGGTATTCCGCCCAGTCACTGCAGCCTTGACGGACCACGACATTCCCTATCACTGGGGATTCCCATTGAAACTGCTTGTTCAATATGAAGGATCAACCTACAGTGTGTCCTCTCTGGAAGTCGGTCTAAAGCTTCTACAAGAATGGGACATTCCGGTTAAATCACCTCCCTTGAGTCAGCCGGCAGCAGAGGTCAAGTCTACCTGGTCCAAACCGTCTTGAAGCCGTCACCGGTCGTGAGATCATTTAACTTGCATTTCTGTTTATTGCATAACTATGTTAAACTATTGTAGTTCCAGTCAGGGCTCAGTGGTAGTGTGTTATCTTTCTCCTAAACTCATGATATGTTTTAAATAACTGTTGTACGGTCTGTTCTATAGTTAAGTATGGTGATAGATTATGGTTGTTGCACATATGGTTACTAGTTCATGTTACTTTACTTACCTAAAAAAAAATTTTTGTATGCGTTAAATCTCTGTTACCCTCCTTGCCTGCAAGGTTAGACTTACCGGATTTCATGTTATTATTAATTCCCATGGTAACAATGGCTGGTAATGGCTCACTTATTGCCCTCTGTTTTATACGGTCTGTGGTAATGCAGTGATGCAACTTCAGCTTGACGTTGTGACTTATGCCATAATCCGCCTTAGATGGTTTCCACATCATGCTGGCTCTTTTTGCGCTGCTTTGTCACTATTACCGTTTGCCACCTATTCATTTTGGTTTACCTAGAGAACCAGCCCGTTAAGCTAGATACAGTTCTTTTTCCTTTCCTTTATATATATAGTGTTTGATCACATGGTGGTGGGGTCCATACAGTCCCGCCCCAATGGTAACTGCGCTGCCGCACTGTCACTTTAGCGGCAAACACTTGGACCCCGTAAAAAGGGTCATTTCAACCCCTTTCCCCTTTTTCCTTCTCCTGTTTCTCCTGTACACTCATGGGATCTCTGCTCAGCTAGCTCAGGTAGCTTCCTATATACGGTCTGGTCTGTTATTAACTTTTATGAGTACTTGGGATCATGGTTAATTTGTTAAGCCTAAATGTTAAAGGACTCAATTCACCTAACAAACGAGCTTTGGCCTTACATTATTTCCACAAGCAGAGTGCCGGAATAGTTGCTGTACAGGAAACTCATTTTTCTTCCCTAGCCCCACCTAAATTTACCCTTGTGTTATTCAGCTAATGGCCCTTTCAAGCGTAATGGGGTGGCCATCCTCATCAGATCAGGCTTAGACTTCCAGTTGGTGTCTGAGGTGAGGGTCAAGAATGGCAGATATCTAATACTGGTAGGTCAATTAGAAGGGCGCTGGGTCACATTGGTCTCGATTTATGCTCCTAATTCGGGACAAATTTCCTTCCTTAGGTCGGTGTTTGAGGAGGTGCTCCGGGTACGTAAAGGTCACGTAATCATCCTAGGAGATTTCAATTTAGTTGTGGATCCCAGATTGGATAGATTACGTAAACCTCAACCCCTCCCCACAGGTGGCAGAACTCCCCCAATGGCCTTTCGCAGTCTCCTCCTTGAATTTGATTTATATGACGTTTGGAGGATCCAAAATCCGGTAAAGCGTGATTATACTTTTTACTCCCCAGTTCATAAGTCGTACTCTCGAATTGATATGATCTTACTTGATAAATGGTCCCTGCAGCAGACTTTGAACACCCAAATACTCCCCACCACGTGGTCCGATCATGCCCCCATATTACTGTCCTGGGATTCTAGAGTGTCCCACATTCCTCCTAGACCGTGGCGTATGCCAGACTATTTGCTTACGGGAGCTGAGGGTAAGAAGGCGCTCACAGAAGCGTTGTCGCTTTATCTGGATACCAATAACCCTGAAGACACATCTTTGGGGAATTTTTGGTGCGCCCTAAAAGCAGTGGTTAGAGGGGCGGCGATTCAGACTGGGTCTCGCCTACGGAGACAGTCTGCTCGGGCTCAGGGTGAATGGGAGAAGCGGATTACAGAACTTGAAATATAGCATAAAGCCTCCCCATCGGAGCAATATCAGCGCCAATTAAACGAAGTCCGCACTAAATTGTGCTCACACCTGATGTACCAATCCCGTATTCAACTCAATAATCTGCGGCAAAATTTTTATACGGCAGGTAACAAGGCTGGTAAAATGCTTGCCAGAAAGTTGAGAGCGCGGCAGGTTCGGCATAAGATTAAACTAGTACATGCGAAGGATGGTGGGAAAATTATGAACCCAGCACATATAACCAATATGTTTGCACAATATTATGAGCAACTATATAGCTTGCACTGTGATCCGCTGGTCCCCCAGCCCACACCAGACCTGATTGCGGAGTACCTTGGCAAGTTACAGCTTCCCACTGTGGGCGCCCAGGGCAGTGAACTTCTAACAGCTCCATGGTCGGTCCAGGAGGTGGCGGCAGTGATCAAACCCCTCCCGCTGGGTAAATCCCCTGGTCTGGACGGGTTTCCCAATAGATTCTACGCTGAATTTAGTGAGCAAATTGCCCCTATTCTCACCAAACTTTTTAATCATATCTCTCAAGGAGGTACCTTCCGAAAGAAATGTTAGAGTCCAGGATTGTGACTATCCTGAAACCGGGTAAAGACCCTGCGGATTGTAAGAACTACCGCCCCATTGCCCTCCTCAACACTGACCTTAAGATTTTCTCCAAACTCCTAGCGAACCGCATAGGCCCTCTCCTCCCCAGGCTCATTCATCAAGACCAGGTGGGTTTTATTTCAGGGCGTCAGGCCCCGGATAATGTACGGAGGGTGTTAAATTTGGTTGAGATTGTGGAAAGGGAGAGGAGACCATTTGTCCTTCTATCTCTCGATGCCGAGAAGGCATTCGACAGGCTCCACTGGGGATATATGTCAGCAGTACTGTCTAAATTCGGTTTCCAGGGGTCGATCTTACACTCTATCCTAGCCCTATATAGCAACCCTACGGCCAGAGTATTTAGCAATGGCTTTCTGTCTGAACCGTTCGCTATATCAAATGGTATGCGCCAGGGGTGCCCCTTATCCCCCTTAATATTTGCTTTGTGCATTGAGCCGTTGGCTTGCTGTTGTGGATACCGAGTACCCCAAAAAGTACCCCCGTAGATCAGTACGTAATTACCCGCTAAACTGTGAAAAATAGCACAGAGGTGAAGATTAGTTCAAACTTACGCAACAGAGTTTACTCAACAGAATCAGGGTAACAGCAAGGTACAGCAAGACAGTAATCACGCAGCGCAGCCGACCAGGAAGGCAAAGACGTTCAGTCCAGACGTCTTCTCAGGAAAGATGAGAGTGAGTGTCCAAAAACAAAGTCCTTTTATGTCCATACATCAAAGGGGTAGCCGATCTTCTGCTTGATTGGAGGGATCTCAATCCTCTTGGTGGTTCCTAGGTCATCATTGGTCCTGGGGTCTTCCATTGTTCTCCTCCTGGAGGGTCATCTGCATATCCTTCATTCATACACATTTTATACTCTAATCTAGCATAGCGCATAACTACTGCCGCAAACATGCGGTCTTATTAGCGTCTAGCTAACATTATGGGTTATGATTTAAGCTACCCTATGAGTATAAACAATACATATAAAGTCCATTCAGAAGCTGTTTGGCGATTTTCTCCTGTTTACTCCATCTGTAGAGATAAAGCACTGTTTTAATAAATGGGAACATTTTAGTACATTTTATATTAACAAACCCTGTGTGTTTATTTGTGTGTAAATGTATGTCTTATTACTTTAATATCGAATAGAACAAAGCCCGTGAAAGTGTGTACGAGCATTGAAATGCACGAGCACGTGCGTACGCGTTACCGATTTCCTGCACTTTTGCGGTTCTTTGTCTCTTACTATACAGCGATTAATATGCGAATATTCGCAAATATACTTTAATATTTTTCTGTTTCCACACTATATTAGAGCTTCCACTCATTTTCCAGGTCTGGCTTTCGGGGGCATATCCCATAAACTCTGCCTGTTCGCGGACGATGTCCTGTTATTTGTAACTGATCCAGTTGTCTCCCTCCCCCCTCTCCACGGTATTCTGGACTTATATAGTCGGGTGTCTAACTATAAGCTGAACACAGCCAAATCAGAGGCCCTACCCTTTAATTTAGCGCATGACGTGCAGGCTGGGTTGAAAGCGACCTTCCCATATGTATGGAAAGAAAAGAGTCTGGTATATTTGGGGGTCCACATTCCAGTGAATATTTCCCATACGGTTGAGTGTAATTATGCTCCGCTATTAGATAGTTTGACGCTATTAACTAAGAAGTGGCTTCCCTATGAATTATCCTGGTTGGGTCGTATTGCGGCATTCAAGATGACTCTGTTGCCAAAGGTGCTATACCTCTTCCGAACCATCCCTTATATTTTGCCGGGGTCGGTGATGGACAAACTGACCCGGTGTATGTCTACCTACATATGGAAAGGGCGCCCCGCCAGAATTGCTTTGAAGCAGATGACCCTCCCTAAGACGGTAGGTGGGCTGGGAGTTCCGCACCTTTTAAGATACCATGAGGCGTGTCTCTTTACACAGATGGAAGAGTGGGACAAGGTAGGATCTAGGCAAGTGTGGGTCACTATCGAAGAATGGTCAGCTACGTTAGTCCCTATCCAAGACCTGAAATGGCTTCCGAAAGCCATGCGGCCAGCGGATCCGTCTCTCTTAGCCTCAACACAGAATTCGCTGCAGATTTGGGATAGAGCCGTCTTGGGGTTGGGGGAAGTAGAGGTTCCATCACCCATGCTCTCCATGGTAGCGATGGGTAAGATGATTCCAGATATCTCCTTACACTCCTGGATAAACAAGGGGATTAAGTCACTGTCTGATATCATGGCCGTTACTACAGTTGTCTCCCTTCCGTTATTGCAATCTAAATTTGGCCTCCAGCCTAGAGACAATTACAGGTATTTACAGTTGTGCCATTGGGTTCACACAGTGCCGCAGGGTCGGGCCAGGTTTGTCCCTCCGCCTGAGGTAATCCTGAATAGGTTTACGAGAGCTCTAGGTTCAAAGGGCATTTCTTTTTGGTATCGCTATATTACAGAACCCCGTAAGGCTGCAAAGACACCCTGTCAGCGTACATGGGAACGAGACCTTGAGGTTACTTTATCCGTGTCCGAATGGAAAAAGATATTTGAGACATCTCATAAGGTCTCCCAATGTACAAACCATGTTGAAATGTTGGTTAAAATGATTAATAGGGCTTACTTTACTCCAACTAAATTGCACGTTATGAGTTCCTCTAACTCAAAATACTGCTGGAGAGACTGTGGTCTGATAGGCTCTCTTTTCCATGTGTTCTGGGATTGCCCTAAGATCAGGCCATTATGGATCGAAATATTTCAGTTCTTCCACTCTATATTTAAGCTGAGCATTGCTCCTTCCCCGCTATTGGCCCTGCTACACTTGTTTCCCCATGAGGTGCAAAGTTGTCATAGATACGTGATGGGGCATATCTTAATCTCTACTACGGCGGCTATTGCTCAGAACTGGAAGTCAGCTGATATACCCCTGATGGCTAAAATTCTTTCTAAAGTCCAGTTCAGCTATGATATGGAGATTAGGGCAACTACATACTCTATGAAACCCACCTCAACTACTGTCAAGTAGCTCCCGTGGACGGACTATATCTACGATCGGGGGAATGCACAGTCAGTGCCCCAATCGATCTGTTATGATTTTGATGTAGCCCTATTAGTGGAGTCCCCGGTAGATACATAAGGGGGGTTTAACTGTCCTATTAGTGTGGGGCGGGTGCCTAATCGGTGTTGGGTAAGGTGCCCTGGCTCTTCTGTGATATAATCCATGATCCCACTCCAGACAGTACCCTGTGGCGTAGGATTGGGTTGTAGCTGGGTTTGATCAGACATATGAGTGTACTCCCCCCCTCCATTCCATCCCCCCTATCTTACCTTCTTTTCCCCTATTTCCTCTATTTTACAACTGTTGAAGTTGCATTTTATTGTACTTGATTGTTATGGCTCATTATGTACAGTTCCCCCTCCCTTTCTTTTTTCTGTACCCCATAATATATGTTTTTGAAAAACAATAAAAATTTAATGATGAAAAAAAAAAAAAGGTGAGGTGATGGGGGAGGAAGCTTTAAGATATGTGTGGATATATGCTTATCCACACCTTCTTAAAGATTTCCTAACTTTGAAGATAGTCCTTTATATTTCTTTAATCAATGTTTTTTTTTTTATTTAACAAACAATGGTCTCAATGGTGCTAACAAATTCCCATCTAAATAATGCAATGTTAAAGCTGCTACCTAATAGAGGAACCCGCCTCTATACACAAAAATAAATTATATAACAAACAGGAGCGCTAAAAACACTGAATTACATTTTATTTAAACAAACCAATAAAAATGTGGCCTCTCTATGACATCCGAAATTGAAATGTCACATAATAACGTCAATCCAAATATCATAGAATAACATTGATTCATGTATCAGACAAATTAATTTGCAACTTGCCACAGTACAGAGTCAGTATTTGCTGTGTAAATAGCTGTCTCCTAGAACTAGTTTAAGCAACTATGTTGCATTAAAGAATCCACATAAATTAGAACGTTAATAACACTGTCTCTTAACTTTTGCCTGTAACAAAATGTATCACAGCTGGATTATTCCAATAGTTGCTGGAGAGATGAAAAGAATCCATTCACCTACAGTAAAAGACAGTGTTTATCAGCGTTTGCTCACCCAACCAGTGTACCCGACTGCACACTTGTACACACAGCCATGGTGGTGAAGTATTAGGATAGATGGACTGCATCACCGAATTAATCTGATGCAATCCCGTTGGATCCACGGGCTGGCGGCATCCTGCCTGTCCTCCAGAAACACGATGTCTCACTAGATCGACGGAACTTAGTTTCACCTTTAACTGATAGTGTCCACTCTGTAGTAGGTAGTGTGATTGGATATGCAGTGCAGATCGGCAGGCATCACGTGTTTCTCAGTCTGTGTATAGCAAGCTATGCGAGTAGTTCCGATCAGCTGTGTATAAGTCTCAGCTCTCGAACACTGGTGTGAGCCAAAAAAGGGTTTCTTTTAGCAGTCTTTGGAGGCAGACAATAACTGGAGCAATTGAATCTCTATGTCGGGAGCAGTGTTGCCAACTCTGAAACATAACACAAGCAACTTAGACGTTAAAAACAAGCCCAAAACAAGCCCAACCCAATCTGAAAAAGCCCCAAAAACAAGCCCAACATTATTTATATACATACATACATATATATATATATATATATATATATATATATATATATATATACACACACACACACAC
>WWET01001550.1:58680-70637 GCA_011038615.1 Limnodynastes dumerilii | reverse complement strand
GAATATACAGATTCATTAAGCATCAATAACATTTCAACGGTATGCATGCACAGGCTTATCTTTGCAGGCTTTCTCATTTATAACCATAATTATGTATTGATATTGTTTCTTTTATTTTATATGTATGTGTTCTGTATATGTATAGATAAAAACTGTTCCAATGTATAAAAATATGCATTTGTAATCCTCAGGAGGCTTCAATTTGCATCGTTATCGCCAATTACCTTTAGAACATTATAATTTGTTTATATTTAGAACCATTAGATAGCTTATAACATTCTAAGAATAACTATGTATTTTAATATGATATTGCTAGTTGCGCTTGCATGTTATGATCATAAATAGATTTTGTTTAAAATGTCTAAAGATGAGATAGGGTAATAAAATATGCTAATTGCCCCTCCTGATGAGCCAAGGTGGGATTGAGAGACAGCCAATCCCAGCAATGACCAAAAATCCACCAATTAGAGGAAACAGCATAATGAACAACTGTGATGTCATGTTTCGTTTGTGTTGAATGTCCATGGAGAAAAAAAAGAAGGTTTCTATGGTGATGCCTTGAACAGACTGTTCGGCGCTAGTGTGGATTGGTGAGACATTTGTATTTTGGCTGTGATATTGTAAATCCTGTATATTATTGTAATCTAAGTAAAACTTTTTGTGCGTTGGAACACAACTTGCGATCTGGACATTGTTTATTTGCGGATCTATGCAATTTATGTAAGTTTTGCGCAATACTATTGCAATTGATAAACTATATATAATAATTAATTAATATCTTATAACAACATAAAATAGACATTAACAACACCAAGCAACTGGTGTGTAATGTGTATGATGTAACATTACTGCTATACACCAAGCAACTGCTGTGTAATGTATATGAGAACAATAGCTAAGCATAGACTTCAAGGGTCAGCGCTACCGAAGTACAGCAGCTAGTGGACAATAATGGGGAAACCACCCGACCCCTACCCTCCTTTGTTTAAAACAAGAAAGTATACAGATAATAACAGTATCGTTGTTATTTTCTGTATACTTCTCTGTTTTAAACAAAGTCCGTGTGAAACTAAATCAAACCATATAAAAAAAAAACTAGAGAAAAGGTTGTAACGAGGAACAAAAGACCAACTCGTCCTTAATTATTTATTAGAGCGCTCAAACTATGGGACCGGTATCTGCCACCACCCGGTCAATAATAGAATAAATTCTAGATAATAAGGAAAAAGGTCCAGATCAGCGCTAAATAAATAAATTGATTAAAAATGTATTTAATTTATTGTATGCAGGTTAAAATGATAAGTATACACATTCAATGACCTATTAGTTATAAATAGAATCCTATGGACATGTGAGATTTCAGTGTAAATTAGTATCACATACGATGTAAATAAACATATGAATGTAGATGTTTGTAATTCCTCTTAACACCGGACAGTTGAAAAGTCTTTGAGGACAGTACAATAAATTTTATAGTGCTCCACATCTGGTATTAGATTTTAAAGTGCAGGGTATTCGTAGTAATAAAACAATTGGCCAGCTGGATTATGGAGATGAGTTACTCACTCAGACCGGAGCCTTGGTAATACTTATTTCCTTGTTGAGACGTTGGGAAGCATATAACTGGAAACAATAAACGACCTCGTTCGGCCGAAGTTTATCCTCCACTCCCGACCTGCCGATGGACTGGCTTAGATCAGCCGTTTACCGGCTTGTGAGCAGGATCCGAGTCAAAGCAACGGTCGTGGCCAGCAAGCACACAGACCGTCTGCTAAGCCCCAAGGCTATGGTACATCTGGACACGTGGGAAGGTACCTGTATATCCACTGGTTTCACCAGCTAAGTATCTTTAAATCCTCGTAGTTATGGTCCGGTGTGCGAACTGATTTAGGTTCCACTTTAAAATCTAATACCAGGTGTGGAGCACTATAAAATTTATTGTACTGTCCTCAAAGACTTTTCAACTGTCCGGTGTTAAGAGGAATTACAAACATCTACATTCATATGTTGACTGTTTATTTACATCGTATGTGATACTAATTTACACTGAAATCTCACATGTCCATAGGATTCTATTTATGACTAATAGGTCATTGAATGTGTATACTTATTATTTTAACCTGCATACAATAAATTAAATTCATTTTTAATCAATTTATTTATTTAGCGCTGATCTGGACCTTTTTCCATATAAAAAAAAAGTGAAAACAAAAAAAGGAAAAACTGCATGTCATTAATAGGTTTTTTAATTCATAGTATTTTATAAAGTTTTAAACTAGCTGCCCTCATCCCAATTATATAATAATCAAACAGTAATAGTTCAAAGTAAAGAAATACCACTTACCTTTTACTGGGTCAACAATGCTGGCTCTTCCCCTGACCTTCTTCCCAGCAAGGCCGCCATTCTGCGCTGGAGAGGAATGGGGTGTCGGGCTGGGCGTACTGCTGTGGAGTTGCAGTCTTGCTGTCAGACAGCAGAGGCGGGTCCAGACCTAGTATTTTTCTTTCATTTTCTTTTGACTCCTTCCTTATTCTGAATCCTCACCCACCATCTTCCCCATACTCTCCCCCATATTCTCATTAGCTATTTTCCCCCGCACCACACAGTTTCTTTTTATACCCAGCTCTCCACTATTCCCAATATACCCTCTTCACTACACTGCTCCCTCTATACCCCTCTCACTACACTGCTCCATCTATACCCCTCTCACTACACCCCTCTCTCTACACTGCTCCATCTATACCCCTCTCACTACACTGCTCCATCTATACCCCTCTCACTACACCCCTCTCTCTACACTGCCCCATCTATACCCCTCTCACTACACTGCTCCCTCTGTAACCCTCTGTAATGCTCCCTCTATCCCCCTCTCACTACACTGCTCCTTCTATATCCCTCTTACTACACTGTATCCTCTATCCCCCTCTCACTACACTGCTCTCTCTATACCCCTCTCACTACACTGCTCTCTCTATACCCCTCTTACTAAGCTGCTCCTTCTATACCCCTCTTTCCCCACTATTCTCCTTATACATCTCTTCTTGCTGTTCTCTTTAGCCCCTCCCCCACTGTTCCCTGTATATAATACCTCTCCTGCTGTACTGTTTACCCCACTGTTCTCTTGACACATCCCCCATTGTTCCTTAATGTCTTCTCTCTAATTAATTTAATTCTTGTTCTGTTCCTATCAAAGCCTCTGTCACCTCTCCCCCTTTCTCTTGACTCACCTGAAGGATGGTGTCAGGGCCTGTAATCTGCACTCCTCCACCTGCCGTTTTCTCCTTCTCTCTGGTTGCTGAGCCGGCAGTCAGCACTCCTCCCCCTGTGTCCCTTCTATGAGAAGCCGGCAATACAGATGCCTGCATGTGTGTGAGCACTGATTGGTCACAGGATACCTGTATCATCTGCCATTTATATGCAGGAGATGAAGGTGAAAACGGCAGATGATACAGATATCCTGCATGTGTGACCAATCAGTGCTCACACACATGCAGGCATCGCTATTGCCAGCTTCTCATAGAAAGGACACAGGGGGAGGAGCACGGACTGCTGGCCCAGCAACTAAACTCCCCAGCTCACGGAGAGGATGTGGGAGCCTCTGCATGGGCTGGGGAGTTTGGTTACAGGGTAACCAGCTAGAAACAGGTTTTGATCCTTCTAAAGCTATTTTTGTGAATAACGCGGCTGCATCATTCACAAAAATACAGTGGTATTAGAAGGATCAAACCTGTTTCTGTTAACTTCCCAGCGCAAACTTGGTGGGTGGGATGCCGGCCCTAAACACCAGCTGGCGGTGCGGCCCGGGGTGCACATGCCACCCTGCCCCCCGGCCCAGCCCGCCTCTGTCTCGGTGGGGCCCGTTCTAAAACACCAACTGACACCCTACACCTGTCCGCCAGGAAGCACGAAGCCGACACATCAGCCCAGGGAGTCACAGCACGCACCAGAAACCTCTTCTCATTGCACGGTACACGGCAAAGCTGTTCATCTCGAACCGAGAAGTGCAAGGTAGAGACTACCATTTGACTTTTATTATTCACGCTGCTTTATTTGCTTTACCACCGATTCCCATAATCAGTGACTTGTTTCTTAATGGGTAATACCTCTACAGAAGAAGCATCCAGCGCATTTGCGCTATACCAACTCATCACACTGCTTGACACACGCTTGCTTTAATAGGTCTTCCTTCAAGGCAGCATTTTCTGTCCATTAGAAGCCTTTAAGTGTGTATATGTGCAAATTGCTACAAGTTATAACTTGACACTTATCACTACGCAGAAGTGTCGTTTTTCTGGATACCCACATAACACACTTTGCTACAAGTTGTTTTATTATCTAAACAAACAAACCTTTTCTTTGTATTATCTTTCGTTTGTTCTTAGTTGTCAGTGCTTAGCTCTCCTTACATTCTTACAGTTAGAATTCCATTTGATGCCATCGATCATCTTCAAAAACAAAAAAAGGTGAGGGGGGGGGAGCGGTAGAGGAGGGACAACAACACTAGGATGGAGGGCCTTGATCATGTGCACTAACACACTAAGTGGGAGGTATGAACTTATAGAAGACATAAGGAGGGAGAAGGAAGTAGACTGCTGATGTCAGCGGAGGAGATGGGAAGGAAGGAAAAGCAGAACGGAGAGGGCGGAAAGTGGTGTGCATGGAGATGAGGGAAGATAGGTAGGGAGCAGTGTAAGAGGAGATGGTCTTAAAGGTGAGGTAAGGAGTTGAAAGAGAGGTCTGAAGCAGACAGGAAGCCAGTAAAGGGTTTGACATAAAGGAGAGACTGAGGTAGAGTGGCATGAGCCTGGAAGCAGCATTGAGTATAAATTGAAGGGGGCAAGACAAATTAGCGGGAGACCAACAAGGAGAAGCTTACAGTAGTCAAGACATGATATGACTAGAGAGTAGATGAGAGTTTTGGTGGCTTCATTGGTGAGGAAGGGAGGAATGCATGCAATGTTGCAAAGGTGTAAACGGCAAGAATGAAAGAGGGCACAGATGTGAGGAAAGTGAAAAGTGAAGGATGACACCTAGGCAGTGAACTTGAAGGGAGGAGGAGACAGAGGTATCACCAATGGTTATGGTGATGGAGGGGGGAGAAAAGGAGGAAAGGTAATGATTTCCGTTTTGTCAATATTCAACTTAGGGATGCAAGGCACTTGGAAGTCTTAGACAGAAGAGAGGTGGTTAAGGTAAAGGAAGGAGAGGTAAATTTGGGTGTCATCAGTGTAGAGGTGGTAGTTGAAAACAAAGGTGCTGATGAGGTTACCCAGCGAGGAGGTGCAGAGCGAGAAGAGGAGAGGGACAAGGACAGAGCATGATACAATTCCCTAGGAAAAATCAGTGCACAGTAATCCCTGCAGCTGAAATACCATTCCTGGAGATGCCTCATTAATTTCCAACAAATAGGAACAATTGGATGTTGGGGGTTGGCAATGGAACCTCAAAGCGCTAGGGTTCCACAGTGGGAAGTTTCAATCAAAAGGTAAATGTGAATGATAATGTTGAATGATGTTCTATTGATAATGGATATTAAAGCAATCTGTATAACTATCCCTACATGCGTATAGAACACAAAAGATAGATAAAAAGTAACACATTTAATGTAACAATATAAATCTATCTAAAAACTTGACAAAACATAGATCCAATGGCTCTACACAAAGCTGCTGTTTGGTCCTGGAAAACAGAGATCACACTGCCGGCTCAACTTGACGCATATCAGGCTGATCGTAGCCCTTTCTTGTCCTGTGTGGCAGTGATTGCTTCTTCCGGTTATAAGTAGATGGCATGATGTGAAGAGATAGCTCATTGGCTGTAAGCTGTTGTGTGATTACATTATTTAGCGCTTGAATGTTAAAAAACTGACACTTCCAAATAAAATATTTCCCAGCGAGAATCTGACCACTAGCTGGTTGGTGGGAATTCTAATGTATCGATCAGTAGTTGATAGAGACATAAGCAGAATGGGCCTGATCCAGCGCTACGAAAATTCGCACGGCGGGCGAATGCGTACGTTCGACCGTGCGAATAAACATACACGCCCCTAACACTCCCATAGTAAAGTACCTGCTTACGACGCCTATACCCTACACTGGGTACGACCGTCGGCCGTACGAAATTTCGCACAAAATACGCTGAGCGTACGGGCTTAGCACGCCCATACTGTACAATTTAAATGGCTATCCCCGCCTCCCTGTAGTAAAACGGGCGCCCAGGCGACCATCGTACTGAACGCACGCCCCTCGAGCGAAAAATTCGCTCACAATACGACCGCTATTCGCTCATGACGCCCAGGCGACCGGAAGCTGTCATACTGGGCATGCGCGTTGCAAATTTTTTCCCGAATTTTCGCTTACGATGAGCGTACGCTCGCTTGCGGTCGTAGCTCTGGATCAGGCCCAATGAGACGTACTATCGTTCTTAAAGGGACAGTGTTAAAAATATTTCTTAAAGGAACAGTGTTAAAACTAGAACAGGGGTGTTTCAAACGGAATGGAAAATATCTTCAACATACATAGCATCTATTAAATGGATACTAAAATGAAGGTAACAGTCAAAGTGTTTTTACAAAAGTAATATGCTTTAGCAAATTCATCTAAAAACACACCTTGATAATAGTTCATACAATCCAAATGTTCTCATTACATCTCTCTCTACCTAAATACCTAATCCAAACCATACAGCTAATGTCTTGTGAATGGATGGTGATAAGTAGGGGAGACAAGAACTAATATTGGGAGGCAACTGTTGGTTAAAAATGGGAGGGTAAAAAGACTCGCTGGGGCATCCAGCATGGCTGCATTTTAGCCTAGCTCCAGCTCGCTAGCCGAATCCGAACTAATCCCATCTCTACAACCTGTCTGGAACCCCAGCTACTACCTACCCAGGATCTGGAGTATGAGGGGAACACCCTTCCCAGGGTGGTGAGGGATTCGGCGGCGAGCATTTACAGCCCCGGAGTCCGGCCTCCATGAAGGCCTAGCGGAGTGGCGCCTAAGGGGGAGCGGCTGACTCTGTATTTGGATAGGAGCGGACCTTCCCTGTGCATGGCATCGCAGAGGTGGCGGACAGTGACCCCTTTCCTTGGTAGCGGTGGTCATTTATCTGGCCGGGCACTTTGCGCAGTAGCAACGTGGCTGGGGACGCCATTGCTGTTTTGTGCATTGTGAGCAGTTGCAGGCCTGCTACGCTCTCGTCGACTCCACTCTGCATCCGGTTCTTCCACTCCTTCATCTGCGGTGAGATCCTGCTGTGTCTGGAGCCTGCACTGTCGGCTCTCCTGCCCGTGATCCTGACGCCAGTCCTGCTTGTGTTCCGGCCCAGCTTCCTCCCATGTCTGCTCCGGTTCTGGTGCCCCCTGCTGGTCCTCGTCCTCACTGGGTGCCTGGCTCTGATTGCGGCGGAGGACCTCCGATACCACCACTTAGCTGATAGCGTATTACCCCTATAGGGACGCCGTCTTCCCTACCCTGGTGCTGTGGGCCGCAACGAATAATCACCTCTTGGCCTGGCAAGGAGTGGACACACAGCTGTTCCCGCATGTTTAATTTGTTGCGCTCTTTGCTCTCTTTAGTTATAGTTATCACGCAACTCCATATTATGTAGAGTATATTGTTTTTGGGAATTTAGGGGGCTCACTGACCGCAATATCTTAATAGCACTTACTGAACCAGGTACTCACACTATACCAAATTCTTCTCTTCAATCCTCTGTCCTGGTATGGACAGATTTCTTGATAGGCCAGCAGTATCATCTCCGTCTACCCTATCTAAAAATACAAGAATGGGAAAGCATCGCCCGTCATCCACTAAGCAGACACCCCCGTCACCTCCTATGTTTGATCACTCACAAGAGAGTTCCTCCCATGACCCAGCAGGGACCCATATCCCTTCTGTGGAGGAAAATGCAAGAGAAATTTCTAAACTGCTTATGCCTCAGTTAGATAAAAAATTTGAAGATCTTCACGGTCGCTTAGATACAGCATTGGCGAAGGTAGATGCCAACTCTTCTCGCCTGTCCACTGTGGAACAGAGGTTGAGCGATATAGAGGATAATGCTGCATCTCTCCGAGCTGTAGGGGCCAGTCAATCGCAAACTATTCAATCTCTGACAAATAAGATTGATGACTTAGCTTGCATAGGAATAACCTGCGCTTTGTCGGTATCCCTGAATCTGTTAGGGGCACGGATCTCTTAGACTTTCTTGGTAAATTAATACCACAGGCCTTGGGTAGCTATGACCCTAACAGTGTACCTCAAATAAGGCGAGCCCATCGCCTGGGACCAGAAAGGCCAAACCAGTGCAATGGCTCCAGGCCAGTCATAGCAAAATTTTTAGATTTTCGTGAAAAAGAAAAATTTTTACATGCTTACAGGCAAAAGTAGGATTTAACGGTGGGGGATCAGCGCATATTGGTTTTCCAGGACTTCTCAGTGGAGGTGTCGCAGAAGCGTAAAGCTTTTTCAGATGTATGCCGCATGCTCCACTCTCAACAAACACGCTTTGCCCTACTTTATCCTGCAAAACTAAGGGTGACAACTAATGGCCAACCCATGTTTTTTACAGACCCCGCTCAGGCACGCAAATATTTCTTGGCTAACCCGCCCCGCCCAAATGGGTTAGATCAATGAATAGGAGATGGGGGACTGAAACATTGTATGGGCCTATAGGGTTCGTGTCAGACAGATGGTGTCCGTTGACCTGGTTCTTGTTACTTTTTGAAGCCTCCTACCCCATCATTAGCGTGGGCTCCGTGGGGGTCCAGTCTTGTGGCAATCTCATTGCCTTTGTTCTCATGTACGTCCCATACAGGTTATGGGACCTACTGACTTTTTATGGTTTGTATTTTTTGTTATGAAAAAGAAAAAATGTTTGATCTTGTATGTGATTGCTCTATGTTACATTCCAAGATGGTTCACAAACAATAAATTTACTCTGTATTTCTGCCCTTTTCTACTCAGTGGAGGGGAGACCCGCGCACCGTGTAGTCTTATGGGAGCCCTGTGGCTGAGTGGAGGGATGAAGAGCAAGCCCCCTGACCAACCTCTAGCTGCATCATCACAGAACAACGTTGGGGTAGGATGACTGCGCAACCTTCACCACATACACTATCTAATACACACACTCGTATGTCCATCAGGGTTCTCTCCTGGAACGTGGGTGGCCTCAATAGTCCGCTGAAACGTAGGAAAATCTCCAATAGCCTTAAAAGACACCGCCCTGATATAATATTCCTGCAGAAAACCCATTGGAGGGAGGGGGAGAGTTCTATTTTGCGTGCTCGGTGGCTGGCTGAGTGTAGGTCGGCCTCTTTCCAGGTCCAGGGGGGTAGCCATCTTGTTCAATAAGCGTTTGCAATACCAGATATTGGATGAAGTGAGGGACCCCGAGGGTAGGTTTCTCTTATTGGATGTCATGATCTGGCACTTCAAATACACTTTTGTGAATATTTATGCCCCTAACCATTGTCCGAGGGAATTCTTTCAAATAATCACGCAACTCTTGGCTAGCAGACAAACTCACCAAATAGTATTGGGAGGAGATTTTAACACAGTCGATGATCCCTTGATAGATAAGTTACCCCCAGCGATGAACCCCCCTCCGCAAGCCTGGAAATATATTCACCATCTAAAATCCACCCTCCAGCTTTGCGATCCCTGGCACCTACTTAATCCAACAGGTCGAGATTACACCTACCTATCCCGTGTACATCAGTCCCTTTCCCGGATCGACTATGTCCTTGCCGCCAAGACCCTACTCCCATTTGTGGAGGAGGTAAAGGTGGGGGATATAGTGGTATCAGACCATACCCCTGTCATGATGTCCCTGAGCCTCCCCACGGCTCCTGTGGGGGAGTACATATGGCGCTTCCCGAGTCATCTTTATCAGTCACAAGAATTTAAAACATACCTTCTCGCTCACTGGACGAACTATCTTGATGACAACATAGATCACTGGGAAGACCCTGTGCTACTGTGGGAAGCTTCGAAGGTGGTAATGAGGGGACATATTATCCAGTACGTAGCAAGGAAAAAGAAAAAGGCCAAACAACAATATGAAAGCTTGCGCAGGGATACAGAACAAGCGTTTCAGCAATACTCCGCTTCACCTTCTAGGGATAATCTAGCACACTACACGGACACCAGGGGGCTCCTAGAAAGTTTTTTATCAGCCCAGGCCCATTCTAACATCAATCGTACCCGTCATTCTTTTTATAAATGGGGCAATAAAACAGGCAAGTTACTGGCCACAATGTCGCGCCCTATTGGCAAGCGAACGTTTATTACAACTCTCAAGCACCCCCAATCGGGAGCGCTGTTATGGAGAATGGGAGACATTATATCTCAATTGACTGATTATTTTATGACCTTTTATAAAGCCATTCCCCATGATCCTGAGAAACAAGCTCGCTTCTTGCAACTGGCCAAATTGCCCAAACTAGCTTTAGCTCAAAATGAATTGCTATCTTCAGAGGTGACTACAGATGAAATTAATAAGACGATATCTGAACTTCACCTACACAAAAGTCCTGGACCCGATGGCCTCACCGCTGAATATTATAAGCTCTTACAGCAGGAAATGGTCCCCTGTCTGCTGGAAGTATACCGCCGTATCCTTAGGGATGGCTCCCCTTGCTCCTCCTTTCACGTAGCCCACACCATCCTCCTCTTGAAACCTGGTAAAGATCCTACACAGACGGACACCTACCGTCCCATTTCCTTAATTAATCTTGATGCAAAAATCCTATCTAAAATCATGGCCACCAGGCTCTAGAGTTTTCTCCCACGATTGCTTACTGAACATCAATTATGCTTTACGCATGGTAGGCACTCTGTAAAGGCAGTAAGAACGGCGATTGCATCAATTGTACAGTCACACATGTCTCAGGGAAGTGGAAACATGCTGCTGAGTCTTGATGCCCATAAGGCGTTCGACTCGGTGTCATGGCCTCACTTGTTGGCGGTCCTTCATTCTCAAGAGTTTGATCCGGTATTTATAAATTTTATAAAGTACCTCTATACGGAACCTACCACTGCTCTACTGGTAAATGGGGTGCGGGGTGGCTCTGTTCGGCTCGAGAGAGGAACGAGACAGGGTTGTCCGCTCTCCCCACTACTCTTTAATTTGTCAATTGACCCTCTAATCCGCGTGTTGCAGGGGATGTCAGAATTTCAAGGGATACGCATAGGGCGAGCCGAAATCAAATTATCTGCTTTCGCAGACAACATCCTCCTTTATCTAGCAAACCCGGGGACTTCACTGTCTTTGATTCTTCAAACGTTGAAGGAGTTCGGGGACGTCTCAGGCTTTCAGATCAACATGGCCAAATCTGTTGCACTATATTTGAAAAAGGGGATAGTAAGACCAAGATGGGTGGGGCAATTCTCATTTCACTGGGCCCAGTATCACATTACCTACTTGGGAATACAACTCCCAAAAAATCCAGCCAAACTATACCAATTAAATATCGGAGAATTAAAAACTTGATCGCAGAGCTGGAGGGTTGGAAACACCTCACCCTCTCTTTTCTGGGCAGGGCCAGTCTCATTAAAATGATCTCCTTTCCTAGGCTGATGTATTTGATGCAGACATTACCCATCCTTATTACCCGCAGGGACCTACTGTATTTAAATAAGATTTTCTGCACGTTTATCTGGGCAGGTAGGAGACCAAGAATAGGTCTCATTAAATTGCAGCAACTCAAAACTAATGGCGGCATTAATTTCCCCCATATAGCAAATTATAATTATGCAGCAATTTTACGTTACATTAAGGATTGGCTGCATGGCCAAAGCACATATACTAATCTGAACAGTTTCATCCCCAACCTGAATTTGGTAGCCTTTTTACACCAACACGACCAGGAGATTTCCCAGGAGATTAGAGATAACCCCCTGCTATGGACCACCAGAAAAGTATGGCACCTGCTGCGACATAAACACTTACTAAACGC
>WWET01001550.1:33677-57965 GCA_011038615.1 Limnodynastes dumerilii | reverse complement strand
TTTGGTAGACTGGATGGAGGCTTTGGGGGACAAAGAGAAAAGGGGCCACTACTTTTTTGCTGTTTGGGAATCCTATATGGACACACTCTCGGAGTCTACGAAGGCCAAACTTAAGGGTTCCTTCCAGCATACTATGTGGTACACCCTGCGCATGATGGAGAATGATCCTCCTCTAGATATTTAAATTTATTTTCACCTCGAGTGTTGCTGGACGGGTGGGTGTTGGGTGTGGCGGTCTCCCCTTCCACGAGAGGCCCAAGGGCATTGGTAGACTGAGATGGTGAGCAGTCTTGGAATAAAAAACTGTAGTGTGCTGGGTTTGAAAAGGTAACCTAGTCAGTCATTGTTTTGGGTGATGTTGACTCCTCGCTAGTTTCAATGTGCTAGAGGAATGATTTGTTGAACTTTCACTGTGAATATCAAAGATTTACTTTGTAATGTATTTTTCGACCGCTCCGCTGTATCACAGCATAATCTCACAGTTATCTATGGATAATCACTAGCTACTTGGAAAACATGTCATTGTGGCTGCCTGTATACTCTGTATTGTGATTAAATGCAATGTCGTTAATAAAAATATAAAAAAAAAAAAAAAAAAGACTCGCTGGAAAAATATATTCCTTATAATTGCCAAAAAATCACGAGTAAGTGAATACCTTGGTGAAGGTAAATAACATAAAAAACTATCTTTCCATCTTACAGGTGATACATATCGGTGAAAACATGTGTCTCTTGGAGTCAAAGTCTAATCATCGCTACCTGGGATGTGAGTGCCATTCGGCAGGGAACATGTGGTTATAAGTGACAAATAATCATAATAAATAATTGAATAAGGTGCTACAAATATGCTGAAGTGCATTATATGAATCAAAAGGGATTGAACCTTCTGCTAGTGCTGAGAAATGACCCTCTAATTAGTGGGTCAAGTGGAAGTGGTCCTCTGAAAAGTGGGAATCAATGGCCAGGTAGGAATTAGTGTCCCTACTTAGAAAATAATAGGTCCTAATAGTGAATAGTTACTAACATACTAAATAAATAATTGAGTTAAAGTGCTGGAATGCATGGAAAAATAAAATTAAAATAGCAGTATAAGGAAAATGCCCTCTATAAAAATGGTCCTCTGGTAGGAACCTGAGGAGGATAAGATTCAATGGCCTATTAATACTTACAGTACCCAATATTTCCAGGTGGTCTCACTGATGTTACAGCTGCCGTCTAACGGCAAGCTGCATGCGTCGGCTCCCGCCCCGTTCTGCCCGCTTACCTCGTAGTTTCCGCGGCGCGCGATTCCCCTGCCGACAGCCTGCATGGTTACAGCGTTCCTAGTAAGCTCCACGTGTGCCACTTCCCTGTTAGCCACGTGCTCTGCTAATTACCTTCCCTTATGCGTTCCTGGTTGCCAGGGGAAAGCTTCCTTGTCAGGGGGGCTGTTATTGGCTGTCCTATCAGAGGACAGCAGTTCCTTTATTAGTCCTTTCTGCCTGCATTTCCACGCCGGTTATAGAGTCTGTTTCTTCAGTTCTGTGACCTGCTACTTACTGTGTGCCTAGTGCTATTTGCCTAGCGAATTGACCGTTGTTTGACCCACTTACCTGCCTTGATTCCTGCCTCAGTTCCCTTGTGTATCCTGCCCTGGTTCTCATCGCCCAGGTATCCAACCTTGGACAGATGGTCCAGACCTTAACCACCAAGGTGAATGACCAAGGAGAAATCATATCGGCCCTACAGGCTTCAGCCGTAGCTCCTCATGTCTCTGCCCTGACCGTCGCAGCTGCAACTTCTGACATCAAAGTCAATCTCCCTGACAAATTCTCAGCAGATCGTAGCCAGTTCCATATTTTCAAAGAAAATTGCCGTCTATACTTCCGGCTTCATCCTAATGCCTCGGGTTCAGAGTCACAGCGAGTTGGCGTGATCATCACTCTCCTTCAGGGGGACCCTCAAGCATGGGCATTCAGCTTACACCCCGAGGATCCAGCTCTCCAGTCGGTTGATGCCTTCTTCGAAGCCCTAGGGTTCCTATATGAAGATCTGGATCGCACAGCTACCGCTGAGTCGAAACTCCGTTCTTAAAGACAGGGCAGGAATACAGCCGAGGAGTATTGCTCTGAATTTCGCCGTTGGGCTAACGATTGTGGCTGGAATGATCCGGCCCTCCACAGTTAATTTTGTATTGGGCTGTCGGATCAGGTGTAGGACGTCATTGTCCAGTTCCCAGCATTTCGAACCTTGGAAGAATTTATGAGTTTGACAATTAAAGTCGACTCTACAGCCAGCTTCTCCATAGGTCATCTGCCGCAAGATCTACAGTCACCCGAAGAGCCTATACAAATTGGGTCATACCGGCTCTCCAAAGAAGAGAAAGCCCGCAGACGGACCTTCGGATTGTGCCTCTACTGTGGAGGAAGGACTCTAGGTCTGTACCTCTACTGTGGAGGAAAGGCCCATCGGGCAGATTCCTGCCCAAGGAAACAACCACAGCCGTCGGGAAAACAGTAACCCAGCCGGTTTGCGAGGAGCTCCGGTTGGGTGTACATCTAGTCTCCTCAAGAAACTCACTCCTGATCCCAGCCCGACTGGTCCTTAGGGATCACGAAGAACAACTTTCTGCATTCGTGGACAGTGGTGCGGCTGGGAATTTCTTAGATATGGAACTGGTCCAGTCACTGAAAATTCAGGTCCAGAATCTGAATGCCCCAGTGTTTGCAGTAGGTCTTAATGGTCAACCTTTATCTGAAGAACCCATCCTACTGAAGACAGAACCTATTCGATTATGCATTGGTCTGTGTCATTCTGAAGAAATCAAATTTCTGGTAATGCACTGTGCTTCAGTTCGGCTGGTTCTGGGACACCCTTGGCTCCGACTCCATAACCTGTCAATTGACTGGTCGCTGGAAGATATTGTTCGATGGAGTGATTACTGTGAAAGTAATGTATTTCCTTCCCAGTCCGGGTATGTCATATCGCTATAGAGAAAATTCCCGTACAATATACAGAGTTTGCTGATGTCTTCTCCAAGCAAGAGACCGAGGTTCTACCTCCTCACAGGCACTATGATTGTGCCATCAAACTTATCCCAGGAGCCAAGCTACCCAAAGGTAGACTATTTTCTCTCTCGACCCAAATCAGCGGCCATGGACTCTTACATTAAAGAAAATTTGGAAAGGGGGTTCATCTGTCCCTCCAAGTCTCCGGTAGGCACTGGTTTTTTCTTTGCCAGGAAGAAAGACGGATCCCTCAGACCATGTATTGACTACAGAGCTCTTAACCGTATAACGGTGAAGAATACATATCCACTTCCGTTAATTACAGATTTGTTCAATCAAGTTAAAGGAGCAGTCATTTATTCCAAAATTGACCTCCGTGGAGCTTATAATCTGGTACGGATCAGGGAGGGAGATGAATGGAAGACGGCATTTAATACTTACTCAGCCCACTACGAGTACCTGGTAATGACTTTCGGGTTATGTAATGCTCCAGCTGTTTTCCAGGACTTCATCAATGATGTGTTCAGAGACTTCCTTAGGAAACTCGTAGTGGTCTATCTGGATGACATACTTATTTTCTCTCCCTCCCTTAAAGAACACCGGAAACATGTTAAACTGGTTCTGGCTCGTCTCCGAGAATTTAAGCTGTAAAATGCGAATTCGAGGTTGACAAGTTGATCTTCCTGGGCTACGTCCTTTCTCCGTAAGGGTTTGCTATGGATCCTGAGAAGGTGAAAGCCATACTGGAATGGAAACAACCCACAGACCTCAAAGCCATCCAGCGGTTCATGGATTTCTGTAACTACTATCGAGGCTTCATCAAGTATTTTTCTATGCTGATGGCTCCCATATCTGCATTACCAAGAAAAAGTAAGATCCTACTAAGTGGCCAGAAAAGGTTATTAAGGCTTTTGAATCCCTGAAGCACGCATTTGTCACTGCGCCTATCCTCAGACACCCGAATCCGGAACTGCCATTCATTATTGAAGTAGATGCATCTGATGTCGGGGCAGGGGCGGTCTTATCCCAAAAGGATCTGCAGGAATCCAAGTATTTTCCGTGTACATACTTCTCTAAGCAATTTTCTTCTGCTGAAAAAAATTATGATGTGGGAAACCGAGAGTTGTTGGCCATTAAAATGGCTTTTGAGGAATGGAGGCACTGGTTGGAGGGATCTGTTCATGTCACTACGGTTCTCACGGATCATAAAAACCTGGCCTACATCAAGTCGGCCAAACGTCTGAATCCTCGTCAAGCCCGCTGGGCTCTTTTCTTCACACGTTTCAACTTTGTTATCACATACAGGCCTGGATCACAGAATCATTGAGCGGATGCTCTATCTCGGGCATATCTACCACAACATGGTCCCTCCCTCCCTCCCTTACCCATGATTCCTCCAGACCGCATTATTGCAGGATTGACTCAAGACCTCCGGTCCAGGATTGTGACAGCCCAGGGTCAAGTTCCAACACAGACTCCCTCTGGTCGGCTCTTTATTCCAGAGGGATTCAGCAGTCCTGCAGGAAAATCATACCTCGAAATCGGCCGGTCATTTGGGAGTTCGGAAAACCATGAAGACATTAGCCAGATCTGTATGGTGGCCATCTATGCTACGGGATACTCAAGAATTCATCCGAGCTTATCCTCTTTGTGCCAGAAACAAGACACCCCGGTCTCCACCTTATGGACCACATCTTCCGTTAACCACTCCCAAACATCCATGGACTCATCTTTCCATGGATTTTATTACAGATCTCCCTAACTCTCAAGGTCATACTACCATCTGGGTGGTGGTGGACAGGTTTAGTAAGATGGCACATTTCATCCCGTTACCTGGACTCCCCAATGCTCAAGTCCTGGTGAAATTATTTATCAAACCACGTTTTTAGATTACATCGTGTCACTAACTGCGAGGAATGGTGGGACCTGTCCCGTGTTTCCAGGGAATTAACAGACGAGCAGGAGTGAAGTAGAATTAGTGATTTTTAATAAGGATGGTTGCAGAAGACAGAGTAAATGGTAGTGGAATAGAGTGAGGGTGAATGTCCAGAGAGTAGCAGATTGTATGTCCGACTATGCCAGACTTGAGTGCAAAGTTTAGGATAGCTGAGTAGCTTGCTAACTGGATAACAGGGTGGCTGGATCAGAACTGAAATCAGAAACAAGCTGTACCAGGACTGGAGTGAAGACGGCTGGGTTGCGCCGGATTGGCGTGCTGGGTTGCGCTGGACTGGTGTGAAGACAGGACCAGACTGGTGTGAAGACAGGACCGGACTGGCGTGAAGACAGGACCGGATTGCGCCGGATTGGCGTGCTGGGTTGCGCCGGACTGGCGTGAAGACAGGACCGGACTGGCGTGAAGACAGGTCTGGACTGGCGTGAAGACAGGACCAGGTTGCGCCGGATTGGCGTGCTGGGTTGCTCCGGACTGGTGTGCTGGGTACTGGTACGGGCTGGATTGCAAGGCTACTGGACCGGACTGCGAGGACCACGGTAACTGGAACCTGAAAAGGACCCAGGACAGCAGGACCAGGATAATGAGACCAGGATGGCAGGACCAGGGCTTGAGACCAGGACGGCAGGACCAGGGCTTGAGACCAGGATGGCAGGACCAGGGCTTGAGACCAGAACGGCAGGACCAGGCAATGGATCAGGCAGGACTGGGTAGCAACTGTAGACTAAACTGTAAAGAAACAGAATGCTTGAGCTTGATGCTAGGCAGGCTTGACTGGGTAGCAACAGTAGGCTAAACTGTATAGCAACAGTGACTTGAGCTTGATGCTAGGCTGGCTTGACTGGGTAGCAACAGTAGGCTAAACTGTATAGCAACAGTGACTTGAGCTTGATACTAGGCAGGCTTGACTGGGTAGCAACAGTAGCTTGATACTAGGCAGGCTTGACTGGGTAGCAACAGTAGGCTAAACTGTATAGCAACAGTGACTTCAGCTTGATGCTAGGCAGGCTTGACTGGGTAGCAACAGTAGGCTAAACTGTATAGCAACAGTGACTTGAGCTTGATACTAGGCAGGCTTGACTGGGTAGCAACAGTAGGCTAAACTGTATAGCAACAGTGACTTGAGCTTGATGCTAGGCTGGCTTGACTGGGTAGCAACAGTAGGCTAAACTGTATAGCAACAGTGACTTGAGCTTGATACTAGGCAGGCTTGACTGGGTAGCAACAGTAGGCTAAACTGTATAGCAACAGTGACTTGAGCTTGATGCTAGGCTGGCTTGACTGGGTAGCAACAGTAGGCTAAACTGTATAGCAACAGTGACTTGAGCTTGATGCTAGGCTGGCTTGACTGGGTAGCAACAGTAGGCTAAACTGTATAGCAACAGTGACTTGAGCTTGATGCTAGGCAGGCTTGACTGGGTAGCAACAGTAGGCTAAACTGTATAGCAACAGTGACTTGAGCTTGATGCTAGGCAGGCTTGACTGGGTAGCAACAGTAGGCTAAACTGTATAGCAACAGTGACTTGAGCTTGATGCTAGGCAGGCTTGACTGGGTAGCAACAGTAGGCTAAACTGTATAGCAACAGTGACTTGAGCTTGATGCTAGGCAGGCTTGACTGGGTAGCAACAGTAGGCTAAACTGTATAGCAACAGTGACTTGAGCTTGATGCTAGGCAGGCTTGACTGGGTAGCAACAGTAGGCTAAACTGTATAGCAACAGTGACTTGAGCTTGATGCTAGGCAGGCTTGACTGGGTAGCAACAGTAGGCTAAACTGTATAGCAACAGTGACTTGAGCTTGATGCTAGGCAGGCTTGACTGGGTAGCAACAGTAGGCTAAACTGTATAGCAACAGTGACTTGAGCTTGATGCTAGGCAGGCTTGACTGGGTAGCAACAGTAGGCTAAACTGTATAGCAACAGTGACTTGAGCTTGATGCTAGGCAGGCTTGACTGGGTAGCAACAGTAGGCTAAACTGTATAGCAACAGTGACTTGAGCTTGATGCTAGGCAGGCTTGACTGGGTAGCAACAGTAGGCTAAACTGTATAGCAACAGTGACTTGAGCTTGATGCTAGGCAGGCTTGACTGGGTAGCAACAGTAGGCTAAACTGTATAGCAACAGTGACTTGAGCTTGATGCTAGGCAGGCTTGACTGGGTAGCAACAGTAGGCTAAACTGTATAGCAACAGTGACTTGAGCTTGATGCTAGGCAGGCTTGACTGGGTAGCAACAGTAGGCTAAACTGTATAGCAACAGTGACTTGAGCTTGATGCTAGGCAGGCTTGACTGGGTAGCAACAGTAGGCTAAACTGTATAGCAACAGTGACTTGAGCTTGATGCTAGGCAGGCTTGACTGGGTAGCAACAGTAGGCTAAACTGTATAGCAACAGTGACTTGAGCTTGATGCTAGGCAGGCTTGACTGGGTAGCAACAGTAGGCTAAACTGTATAGCAACAGTGACTTGAGCTTGATGCTAGGCAGGCTTGACTGGGTAGCAACAGTAGGCTAAACTGTATAGCAACAGTGACTTGAGCTTGATGCTAGGCAGGCTTGACTGGGTAGCAACAGTAGGCTAAACTGTATAGCAACAGTGACTTGAGCTTGATGCTAGGCAGGCTTGACTGGGTAGCAACAGTAGGCTAAACTGTATAGCAACAGTGACTTGAGCTTGATGCTAGGCAGGCTTGACTGGGTAGCAACAGTAGGCTAAACTGTATAGCAACAGTGACTTGAGCTTGATGCTAGGCAGGCTTGACTGGGTAGCAACAGTAGGCTAAACTGTATAGCAACAGTGACTTGAGCTTGATGCTAGGCAGGCTTGACTGGGTAGCAACAGTAGGCTAAACTGTATAGCAACAGTGACTTGAGCTTGATGCTAGGCAGGCTTGACTGGGTAGCAACAGTAGGCTAAACTGTATAGCAACAGTGACTTGAGCTTGATGCTAGGCAGGCTTGACTGGGTAGCAACAGTAGGCTAAACTGTATAGCAACAGTGACTTGAGCTTGATGCTAGGCAGGCTTGACTGGGTAGCAACAGTAGGCTAAACTGTATAGCAACAGTGACTTGAGCTTGATGCTAGGCAGGCTTGACTGGGTAGCAACAGTAGGCTAAACTGTATAGCAACAGTGACTTGAGCTTGATGCTAGGCAGGCTTGACTGGGTAGCAACAGTAGGCTAAACTGTATAGCAACAGTGACTTGAGCTTGATGCTAGGCAGGCTTGACTGGGTAGCAACAGTAGGCTAAACTGTATAGCAACAGTGACTTGAGCTTGATGCTAGGCAGGCTTGACTGGGTAGCAACAGTAGGCTAAACTGTATAGCAACAGTGACTTGAGCTTGATGCTAGGCAGGCTTGACTGGGTAGCAACAGTAGGCTAAACTGTATAGCAACAGTGACTTGAGCTTGATGCTAGGCAGGCTTGACTGGGTAGCAACAGTAGGCTAAACTGTATAGCAACAGTGACTTGAGCTTGATGCTAGGCAGGCTTGACTGGGTAGCAACAGTAGGCTAAACTGTATAGCAACAGTGACTTGAGCTTGATGCTAGGCAGGCTTGACTGGGTAGCAACAGTAGGCTAAACTGTATAGCAACAGTGACTTGAGCTTGATGCTAGGCAGGCTTGACTGGGTAGCAACAGTAGGCTAAACTGTATAGCAACAGTGACTTGAGCTTGATGCTAGGCAGGCTTGACTGGGTAGCAACAGTAGGCTAAACTGTATAGCAACAGTGACTTGAGCTTGATGCTAGGCAGGCTTGACTGGGTAGCAACAGTAGGCTAAACTGTATAGCAACAGTGACTTGAGCTTGATGCTAGGCAGGCTTGACTGGGTAGCAACAGTAGGCTAAACTGTATAGCAACAGTGACTTGAGCTTGATGCTAGGCAGGCTTGACTGGGTAGCAACAGTAGGCTAAACTGTATAGCAACAGTGACTTGAGCTTGATGCTAGGCAGGCTTGACTGGGTAGCAACAGTAGGCTAAACTGTATAGCAACAGTGACTTGAGCTTGATGCTAGGCAGGCTTGACTGGGTAGCAACAGTAGGCTAAACTGTATAGCAACAGTGACTTGAGCTTGATGCTAGGCAGGCTTGACTGGGTAGCAACAGTAGGCTAAACTGTATAGCAACAGTGACTTGAGCTTGATGCTAGGCAGGCTTGACTGGGTAGCAACAGTAGGCTAAACTGTATAGCAACAGTGACTTGAGCTTGATGCTAGGCAGGCTTGACTGGGTAGCAACAGTAGGCTAAACTGTATAGCAACAGTGACTTGAGCTTGATGCTAGGCAGGCTTGACTGGGTAGCAACAGTAGGCTAAACTGTATAGCAAGAAAACCCCCCGATAGTAGAGTCTCCGGGCTCCGGCATCCGCCTCGGTCACTACCTACCTCTCTTCAGTGGCCGCCCCGGTTCTCTCCGAGGTAAGCCCGAGGCGCCACTACACTCCGCTACATTCCCCACGACTACTCCGGTCCTTATTCAGGTAAACCCGGAGTGTCGTAACAGAATCATCTTCTTTCCCTCGTGATAGGTTTTGTGTTGCATGTAGTCTGTCGCAGTTCGGTCTCTTCCTGACTGACTCTACTCCCACTTACCTCACTACTCCCATCCCTTCAGTCTGGTATCCACTCTGGGTTTCCTTTTCTTTTCCTCGAGTCTGGTTCAACAGGGCACGTCCAGGCTATTGGGACGCTGCCAAACCCATCTCCACCACCAGGGGCTCTGGTGAAACCCCCCCCAATCGTAAAGTCTCCGTGCCCCGGCAACCGCCTCGTTCACTACCTCTCTCTCTTCCGTGGCCGCCTTGGTTCTCTAAGAGGTAAACCCGGGGTGCCACTCCAACCTACCATCTTCTCCACGACCACTCCGGTTCTCTGCCAGGTAAACCCTGAGTGTCGTAACAACTGATCAGGCCCATTTGATTTAGCTTCCAAGATTGGACAGATTCGGGTCTTATCCAAGTGGTATGACTGTATATAACTTAAGAGCATATAAAAATCCCACATCACTCAAGTCCACTTACCATATCAAAGCGGGGTGGGGGGTCCAGGGGCTTTTACAGGAACCACTTGAGCTCAAAATCTTGGTTGAGTCCATGGAGTTCTAATAATATTTTGGTCAAAGATGTATTTAATTTCCATTCTTGCTAGTGCAGGTAAATTATCTTTTTCTCCAATTACCTTTGATCTGTCGGACACCAAGGAAATTGATTATATCAGAGTAATCACAATTATGGCCTTCTCTAAAATGTGCTAAAACAGTATGGGTCAGAACACATTTGCGGATGTTTCTAAGATGTTCAGCCCAACAGACTTTAAGAGGTCTTGTGGTCTGACCAATGTACTGTTTATTGCACTTGCACTGTAAAATGTATATACAAGATTTCAAATCACATATAATAAACTGATCAATAGTGAACTTCTTATAATTATTAAAAGAAGAAAAATGTACTATTTTCTCAGTGGATTTATCCACCAGGCAATTCTTACACATAAAACCTTGACCACATCTAAAAAAGCTTTTGCTTTTAATAGTAACCTGGTGAGATTTGTGCAAGAAGGCTAACCTAACCAATTTGTTTTTAAGATTAAGATCTCTACTATAGACAAAGTTAGAATGGTCACCAATATGTTCCACAAGTTCAGGGTCTTTTTTGAGGATACTCCAATGTTTCCTGATAATTTTCTCAATTTCTCTGTGCTCAGAGTTATATTGGGTAAAAAACAGAATGTATTCAAATGTGTTGGTGGGATTTCCTTTTTTATTTTCTACAAAAAGATGATCCACACCAAATGAAGAAGATATCATCTATATAACGTTTCCATAGCACCAAGTTCGCTCCCGCTTGGGGAAGGACTTGGTCTTCCCAATCTGCCAAGAAGATATTGGTGTAGCAAAGAGCGAACCTGGTTCCCATAGCTTTGCCTCAAAGTTGTATATAGAAGTTTGAAAAGGAGGAAAGCGGGATAGGGTATTGTGGCCAGTGGCGGAAGGAAACAGTACTTTTGATGAGAGAGTTAGTTGTAATAGTGGGTCCTAGATGATAAAATATATAGAAATAGAGTGAGTGTCCTGGTTGTCTAATGTCCCAAAACAACAAAACAAGGATGGTACCTATGATCCGTAGGATTCAATATACGTGAAAGTCTATAAATAAAACTGGAGCCGACAGAAGAAGATGAATCAAAATCTGGTTGATAGGTGGGATACACAAGGGGAGAGAGAGAGAGACAACGCAGCCACAATAGTGAAGTACGCAGGAACTATGCACCATATATGCACTCACATGTCAGAATCTTGGATTGTTGCCTGTCAAGATGACAGATGTGTAGGATAAGGCGGAGGAGAGATGGTGGCTGGTGCTCAGACACAGAAGAGCTTGGTAAGTGCTGTCACCAGCGGTGGTTCTGTGTGATCCTGTTTTCCTCCACATGTTGGCTGTCGGTTCCCGCTGGTAACCACTGTCTAGATGCTTCACAGGCTCTCCCCTCCGGTCTCAGTCTGTTGCAGTGTCCTGCCCGCCGATTCTGCGTTCATGGTGTCCCTGCCTGCGGGTGTCAGGAAGGAGATCAGTTGTTCGCTTACACTGTCCTCTGTCTGACCTGTGTAGTGAGCTGCTGAGCTGGCTGTTGGTGTCTCCGTGGGCTGGTGTGGACAGTGGTGGTGGTTGCCAGAGGCACGATCAGCTGATTGAGTCAGCGTTCTCCTGCTGTGCGGGGATGACAACTGGCTCGCTACTCTCTTACTGGACCTGGGAATGGTGTTGAAGCGATTGCAGGAAAAAGGCTCCAGTAGTGGAAAGTAGTGATAATGGTTTTATTAAATAAACAATTAATAAAAAAGTGATGTCTCAATACTGGCGTGGTAAAACCCAATGTGTTTTGTCAAGCTAGTTGACTTCATCAAGGGTGGTCTATATAGAAGTAATTATTGAAAAGAATGAATTAAATTCCTTTCAAAATGAATGATTTTTTATAACTACATCCAATGTAAGGTGATAAACATAGAAACATAGAAAGCGACGGCAGATAAGAGCCACATGGCCTATCCAGTCTGCCCATTTGTTTATTCAAAACTATACTGACCCTAGACCCTATTTGCCCTCAATTTAGTATACAATTTAGGATATCCTTATATTTATCCCAAGCATGTTTAAACTTTTCTACTGTATTGGCCTCAACCACCTCAGATGGGAGGCTATTCCACTAATCTATCACCCTTTCAGTGAAGTAATTTTCCACACATTTCCTCTGAATCTACCACCCTCCAGTTTATATTCATGCCCTCGTGTTCTATTACACCTCTTCCTTTGAAAAATGCTACCCACCTCTATATATTTTAAAGCTGCTATCATGTCCCCCCTCTCCCTTCTCTGCTCCAAGATATACATGTTTAGTTCCTCTAGCCTTTCTTGGTATGATTTGTTACACAGGCCATGGACCATTTTAGTTGCTCTTCTTTGCACAGTCTCTAATGTATTTATGTCTTCCTGGAGATATGGCCTACAGAACTGAACACAGTATTCTAGGTAAGGTCGTACCAATGGGGCATCACTACTTCCCTTTTTCTGCTACTAATTTCTCTCCCTATGCAACCAAGCATCTGACTTGCCTTTCTCATTGCTTTGTTACATTGCTTGGGTACCTTGAAGTCACTGGAATAATGACTCCTAGATCCCTTTCCCCCTCAGTAGATTCTAATGTAAGGCCATTAAGGATATATTAAGCCTTTGGGTTTTTGTGCCCCAAGTGCATGATTTAGAATTTTTTGCATTAAACTGCAGATGCCACACTCTTGACCATTCCTCCAGTTTACCTAGATCATCCCTAATTTTCTGTACCCCACCTCACCTAACCCCACGCATGTCTACCCTGTTACATATCTTGGTGTCATCTGCAAAAAGGCATATTTTCCCATCAATACCACAGGCAATATCACCTATAAAGATATTAAATAGCACTGGTCCAAGTACAGAACCCTGGGGTACTCCACTGGTTCCTTACTTACAGAAGAGATTCCATTTACAACCCTCTGTTGTCTATCCTGTAACCAAGATTGTAGCCATGCAACTATCTTTAAGTTCAATCCTAAAGTTTCCAGCTTATTTAACATTCTGCGATTTGGCACAGTATCAAAAGCCTTGCTTAATATAGATATGCTATGTCTACAGCTCCCCCTTTATCTAATACTTTACTGACCCAGTCAAAAAATTCAATAAGATTTGTTTGACATGATCTTCCCCCAATGAATCCATGCTGTTTGGGATCTTGTAAGTTACTGGATTTAAGATACTGTACGATTTGTTCCTTTAACAGTTTTTCTATCAATTTCCCTACTACTGATGTTAGACTCACTGGTTGGTAGCTTGACGCTTTTTCTCTACTTCCACTTTTATGCAGAGGGACGACATTTGCTATTTTCCAGTCCTCTGGAATTACTCCAGTTATTAGTGACTGATTGAATAATTTAGTTAATGGTTTTGCCAGCACCCCTCTAAGCTCTTTTAGTATTCTTTTTTAATATCCTCGGATGTATCCCATCTGGTACCATTGATTTGTCCACTTTCAATTTTGAAAGTTCTTTTAATACCTGCTCCTCAGTGAAAGTAGTAGTAATTGCCCCCATTGTGTTAATAGTCTTTCCATTCAAAAATGGACCCTTCCCCTCTCTTTCTTTTGTGAATATTGAACAGAAATACTTGTTAAGATGATCTGCCATAGCCCTTTAACCCTCGATAAGAAATCCGCTCTTCGTTTTGAGCCTTACAATACCCTCTTTTGTTTTTCGCCTTTCATTTATATACCTAAAAAAGTTTTTGTCCCCTTTTTGTACCAAGTGGGCCAGTTTTTTTTCAGTTTGTGACTTTGCTGCTCTGATAACCTTTTTAG
This sequence comes from Limnodynastes dumerilii, assembly GCA_011038615.1. Lineage (NCBI taxonomy): Eukaryota > Metazoa > Chordata > Amphibia > Anura > Limnodynastidae > Limnodynastes > Limnodynastes dumerilii. The sequence goes on along the minus strand of WWET01001550.1, from coordinate 44,136 downwards.
CCTCCTTCTGCTTTGTAATATACACCTTCCTGTCATCATTACTCTGAGACTGCTTATAATTCTGAAAGGCCATCTTTTTGCTTTCACTATAGTTGCTACCTCTTTTGTAAACCACATTGGCTTTCTTTTTTTTTAAGAAAGCAGCATTCAATAGCGGGGGCTTCACTCAAAGTATCTGCAGCAACAGCAGTGACAGCAAGGGTCCTGAGAGGCTGGAGTAGCAACTTAGAGGCCGACGTTCTTGATGGTGTAAAAAGAGCGGAGCTATTAAAAAAGGTACAAGACATCCACCTTGCCATAGAATTTCTATGCAAAGCTTCATTAGATTCCCTAAGAATGGCAGCAAGAAGCGGTGCCACGGCAGCAGTTACAAGTAGGGCGCTGTGGCTAAAGCCATGGATGGTGGACTCACACTCCAAAAATAAATTGCTGACCCTCCTATCCAGGGCAAATTCCTGTTTGGCCAGAGGCTCAACAACATTATTTCAAAAATCTCAGGAGGAAAATCAGCCCTCTTGCCACAGGAGAGAGCGAAGAAATCCTAGCCTTATAGGTCTTTCAGGGGATAATCAGACTACAAAGCAGCCAAGTCATATAGACCAGGCAGAGGCTACAGAAGAGGTCACAGCACTACAAGCAGGTACAATTTTTGCCAGCAAAGGGGTCCTTTTATCTGAAATCCACAGGACCCTTTGCCAGAGGAGAGGAGAAAGCCCTAAGAGACAGTCTAGATATGATGCTACAACAAGGTGCAGTAGTACCAGTACCAGAAAAGGAGATCTTTCTAGGGCTCTATTCCAGATTTTTTGTAGTCAAAAAAGCCAACGGCAGGTTCAGAACTATTCTGGACCTGAGAAGACTGAACAAATACATAAGAATCACACCTTTCAAGATGGAGTCAATAAAATCTGTTATCATGCATTTGTAGAAAAACATTTTTATGACCACCATGGACCTAAAAGATGCTTATTTACACATTCCCATTTTTCAAAAGCACCAAAAATATTTAAGGTTCATGGTTTTCGAAAATCATTACCAGTTTGCAGCACTGCCCTTCGGGCTTTCGACCTCACCCAGGACGTTCACCAAAACTTTAGTTTCCCTTATAGAAAGCTAAGGTTAAAAGGGCAGTACCTATGGCCATATCTGGAAGACATTCTGATTGCCGCACATGTGGAACATCAAGTGGAAGTCCAGACGATGTAAGTGATAGAGACATTGGAATCTCACGGATGGCTGATAAATACTCAGAAAAGCCATTTGACCCCAAGCAGAAGGGTAAAATATCTAAGAGTCTATCTCAAGAAAGAATACAGAGAATTGTGATGGAGGTAACATCTCTGCGCAGAAGACAAAGAATTCAAGTGGCAGACTGCATGCGAGTGCTGGGCCTGATGGCAGCGACCCTGGATACATTTTTTTTTATTTTGTTCATGCAACTCTGCCCACTGTCATTTTGTAGCTCTTTATTTGTAATGTGGTCTAGCAGAATTTAGTGGTTCTTTGTGATTTTTTTTTTTTAATGAGTAGTTCATAAATTGTGAATTTCCTCCTTATACCTCTGACGAAGCCTATGCGAAACGCGCGTTAGGGAGGACGAGTGGATGTTGTGCACAAACATCTCCCGTTTTTAATGTTTAATTGAGCCAGCGACTTTAACATTTTTGAGACTGGGTTGTTAATCCGTTTCAGTCACAAGAACCATTCGGCTGCCCGCCGTGCGGCAGGAGTTGGCTATATACATAGTGCATGGACTGTGTCATGTAGTTGTAGAGCTGCAATTTGGGCATAATAGCGCTCACTATGTCAGCACCTTATAGCGTTACTAAACTTATTAATTGTGTATACATTAACACATCTGTATTTACCATACTATAGCATATATTATTGATGACATTTAACACTATCTGATTTGGTGTGACACTGGGGGGTCCCACTGTAGCCCACTGTAATACTCATTATACTAGCACTGTGTAGCGCTATTAGATTTATTTGATTATGATCAGTGAGGGGTCCGGACATTTTTCTTTCTAGAGCAACAGACACTACTGCTACAGAATTTCCTCCTAGGGATCTAGCCACGGCATTACAACTTAATAGCTTCTACTAAAACACCACACTATCTTTATTATTTTTGTATTTATCAATAAATTGTGATTTTCTAATTGAACTCCTATACTACTAAGGTTATGATGTACAAATATTTATAGCTGGATTACCCTATATGAGAGACTAATTACTTTTGTCAATAATAGGGCTCATTTAAGCTGTTTTTAATAAATTTTCGGTTTTACACACTGTGGAATTGATATATATCTTTTACAATATTTTGCATGCAGGTAAATGCTGCATCATTTTTAATGCATACCAATAAAGATGTACTGTTTTTAATATAATATAATGATTAAGTAAGACCCAGAGATCCCATTGAGAAATCTTTTTCTACACTAGGATATCCCTATTCTGGTGTAGATGATCTATTCAATACTTGCTATTTATTTCTCGGTGCACCATCTTAATCTAGATAGTGGTCCGTTCTGATGTTTCAGTAGTGCCGAGTCCACACTCTCACTTTGTCTACAATATACCCTTACCTACGCAAGATTCCACATGAGGATGCTACAGCAATGTGTTCTGGCTGTTATGGTACCCTGGGTTACCTTGGTAGCGGACCGGGGTGACCACAGGGTAAGGTAAAGAAATACGAGCAACTCACCAGGGCGTAGAGCCTGAAGTCGGACCGAGTGTTCGCTAGGGCCCCTGATGGTGGGGATAGTCTGGAGCTGGTAGGAACCCGTCAGGATACGGCCCTGTAGAGAATGCTCGGGAGAGGAAATGGTTAATAAAGGCAGGATCAAGAGGGAATGGGAGATAGAGAAAAGGAACGAGCGGGAACAGAAGTACCAGAAGGAACTGGACTTAACTAACTCCAAAAAACAAATAACAAACAAGACTGGGAAAACCTGGACTGGACACCACAAACAAGACTGACAAGGAGACTCTCTCACGCACTCAGACAGCAAAATCCCAGAGGGATACAATTACAATCAACCAGGGGAAGAGAAGGATAATGACACAGAGGAAAATACAATAAGGTAGAGAGCAGGGAGAGCAAACAATGGGGAACAAAGAGGAACCAGGGAGGCAAAATACGGGACACTCAGTAATCAGATGAAAATACAGGAAGAGAGGCACAAGGCAAGAAGGAGCAGGCTAAAGCACAAGAAACTATAACCGGCGCCTGCTACTACCGTCAGAGAGCCTTATAAACCTACCAGGAACCAATGGGCAGCGGGAAGGAAGGCGCCATAGGAATCCATGGGCTGACGTCAGGGCGCTAGGCAACGTCCCGACGCCAACCCGACAGCAGAGGAGAATGCGCGTCAGGTCTCCTAGGCAACGAGCGCTCAGAGCGGGGAGGCGTGGCGCGCAGAACGGGGCCTGCACAACGGAGAGAGCACAGCGCCGAGGGACCGGAGGAAAAAGGCTGCAGCCCTGTCCTGACTCCAGGACAAGGTAAGTGAGAAGCAAGGCGCCGGACTGTGACATTACCCCCCCTTGACGAGGGGTTAAAGGACCCCTAGCACTGGGTTTTTTGGGAAATCTGGTATGGAAATCCTGAATAATCTTTTCTGCATGAAGATTTTTGTCTGGCACCCATTGGCGCTCTTCTGGGCCATACCCCTGCCAATGAACTAAATACATTAATCTACCACGTACCCATTTGGAATCCAGGATTTCCTCAACAACAAATTCTTCTCTGCCATTAACTAGCACCGGTGCTGGTCTGGAGATGGATCTGCTCTTGAACTTTCTCGACTCCCTAAAGGGTTTCAGGAGAGAAGAATGGAAGGTATTAGGGATACGCATAGAGGAGGGTAGTTTAAGGCGGAAAGCAACTGGGTTAATTTTGTGAGTAATGACAAAGGGACCGATAAAGCGGGGTCCTAACTTTGATGAGGCTTGGCGCAGTCTAATATTTTTTGTAGAAAGCCAAACTCTGTTACCTACTCTGAAATGACAAGGACTGCGATGCTGATCGACCCTGGTTTTAGACACAAGGGCAGCTTTAATGAGTGCTCTGTTGACTTTCTTCCAAATGATTCTGATACGATTAGTGAAAGGAACAACATCAGAATCAGAGGGTATTTCGGGAGAGAGCAATGAAGTGGCTCGAGGGTGAAAACCAGCAAGACAAAAAAAAGGAGAGATTTTAGTGGCAGAGTGAGTAGAGTTGTTGTAAGCAAACTCAGCCAGAGGAATATTATCTGCCCAATTTTTTTGAGAGTAAGAAGAGAAGCAGCGCAAGTATTGCTCAAGGACCTGATTAACCCTTTCAGTCTGGCCATTAGATTGAGGGTGGTAACCTGAAGAAAAACTGAGCTTGATGCGCAACGCACTACAGACAGACCTCCAGAACTTAGCCACGAATTGCGAACCCCTATCAGAAACAATGTCCATAGGCAAGCCATGCAACCTAAAGATGTGTTTGACAAAAAGATCTGCCAAAATTTTGGCAGAAGGTAGCCCGGACAGCGGAATAAAATGTGCCATTTTAGAAAATCTATCAATAACGACCCAAATGGTGGTAAAACCTGAGGATTTAGGAAGGTCAGTAATGAAATCCATTGCCAAATGAGTCCATGGACGAGTGGGAACGGATAAGGGGAGGAGGGGACCAATCTGAGAACATCTGGGGGTTTTATTCTGGGCACAAACGGTACAAGTAGTAACAAAGTCCCTGACATCCTTGGAGATAGCGGGCCACCAGACAGATCTGGAGAGCAACGATAAGGTTCTTTGAACCCCAAAATGACCGGCAGACTTAGAAGAGTGACATTCTTGAAGAACTTTAATCCTGAGAGGAGCAGGAACAAATAAACGATTTGGAGGCTTATGTTTGGGACTTAAATGTTGAACTTGCATAAGTTGAGATTGGAGATCTTGAGTGAATCCGGCAATAATGGAGGTAGGTTGGATGATTGGCAGAGGAGACGAGGAAGACATTCCTTCAGATAAGAAGGACCTGGAGAGGGCATCTGCCCGCCGATTCAGAGATCCTGGACGGTATGTGATGGTAAAAGAAAAACGAGTGAAAAATAAAGCCCAGCGGGCTTGGCGAGGGTTGAGTCTTTTAGCAGATTCGATGAATGCTAGGTTTTTGTGGTCAGTGATCACGGTGATGTTATGATTAGCCCCTTCCAACCAGTGCCTCCACTCCTCGAAGGCTAACTTGATGGCAAGAAGTTCACGATTGCCAATGTCGTAATTCTTTTCGGCTGAAGAAAATTTCTTGGACATGTAGGGACAAGGATGTAGACGGTTGTCCGTATGATAGAATTGAGAAAGGACTGCACCAGCCCCAACGTCAGAGGCATCCACTTCCACAATGAAAGGACGATCAGGATTGGGATGACGGAGAATTGGGGCAGTAGTAAAGGCAACTTTTAGATTTTTGAAAGATTCCACAGCTTTAGGAGGCCAATTGCAGGTATCTGCGCCTTTCTTGGTGAGATCTGAGATGGGAGTCACCAGAACAGAAAAAGCTTGAACGAAACGTCTGTAATAATTCGCGAAACCGAGGAACCTTTGAATAGCCTGTAGATCCGTAGGTTGTGCCCATTCCAGAATGGCACGGACCTTAGCGGGATCCATTGCAAAACCTTGGGGAGAGATGAGATACCCAAGGAAGAGGACTTCAGTGACCTCAAACTCGCATTTTTCCAATTTAGCGAAAAGTTGATTCTCTCGTAATTTCAGAAGGACTTGGCGGACATGAACACGATGATCCTGGAGAGAGCGAGAATAAATCAAGATATCATCTAAATATACAATGACAAAAGTACCTAGAAAATCCCTCAGGACGTCATTGATAAGGTCTTGAAAAACTGCTGGAGCATTGCACAGGCCGAAGGGCATCACAAGGTACTCATAGTGCCCGGACTGGGTATTAAAGGCCGTTTTCCACTCATCTCCCTTACGAATCCTAATCAAGTTGTAGGCCCCTCTTAAGTCGATTTTAGTATAAATGACAGCATCCTTCAGCTTGTCGAAGAGGTCTGTAATGAGAGGAAGTGGGTACCTGTTCTTGACCGTAATCTTGTTGAGAGCTCTAAAATCGATGCAGGGACGTAGAGAACCGTCTTTCTTGGAGACAAAAAAAAATCCTGCCCCCATAGGGGAACGAGATGGTCGGATAAAACTTTTTTGTAGGTTTTCTGCCACATATTCATCCATAGCTGTAGTCTCAGGAATGGATAAAGAAAACAGTCTGCCCTTGGGATACGGAGCTTCAGGGATTAGGTCAATAGCGCAGTCATATGGACGATGTGGGGGAAGTCTCTCCGCTTCTCTCTTGGAAAACACATCCGCAAAGTCTCGATACTGAAGAGGGACCGACGATTCCTGCAGAGTAGTATTTCGTATAGGAAGAATGAGACAATTGCAGCAGGACTCTCTCCATCGAATGATTTCCCCTTTGTTCCAATCAATTTCTGGATTATGTAACGAAAGCCAAGGATGACCTAAGACTATCTTGGCTGCTGGGGAAGAGAAGATGAAGAACTGAATCACCTCAGTATGGCATGCTCCAATCTGGAGCTGAACAGGTTCAGAGATCTGAGATATTCGCCCTCCAGGCAATGGGTCACCGCTGAGACCACAGGCAATAATGGGTGGGGATAAGGGGACAGTTTTAATTCCCCATTTTTTTGCAGAATCAGAGTCCAGAAAATTACCTGCTGCACCACTATCAATGAATGCCTGAGTTTTAATGGAGGACTGCCTGATCTTTAGCAAGGCGGGAAGTAACATGGAGTTGGAGGAGGAGATAAGATTTGAGCCCAGATGAACTTCCTCCATGTTCACCTGGAGGCTTCGTTTCCCGGCAGCCTTAATTTTTTGGGGCATTGGTCAGCCATATGTGCTTTACCTCCACAGTACAGACAGAGCCCCTGCATACGTCGGCGGTCCTTTTCAGCTTTGGACAATCGAAAAACCCCAATTTGCATTGGTTCATCCTCAGACAAAGGGGACACAGGAGGTAAAGGGCTGGGTGAAGAAGAAAAAACTTTTTCCAATCTTCGTTCTCTGAAACGGCGATCAACTTTAATAGCCAGAGTCATCAGATCTTCTAGGGTTTCCGGTGATGGATACTGCACCAAGGCATCCTTAACCTGATCCGAAAGACCTAGACGGAATTGAGAACGTAGAGCCGGATCATTCCAACGACACTCCGTTGCCCACGAGCGAAATTCACCAGCAAACTCTTCAACAGATCTGCGGCCTTGACGAATTGAACGGATCTTTGCCTCCGCCGAAGCCTCTTGATCTGGGTCATCATAGATTATCCCCATAGTTTTAAAGAATTCGTTCACAGAATGTCTGGCTGGATGATTGATGTCAAGAGAAAAGGCCCAGGACTGGGGATCCCCCTGGAGGAGGGAAATGATAAGTCCCACCTTTTGGAACTCCGAACCAGATGCTGTGGGTCGTAGTTGGAAATACAGCAGGCAACTATTCTTAAATAGCCTATACTTGGTGCGATCTCCTGAGAACCGATCCGGCAGAGGGGCTTTGACATCTTGAACCGGAGCCGGAGGTGCTACTGGAGGAGGAGCGGCATGTAATGCAGCGATGGCCTGATCCTGAGTCTCCACCTTTGAGGTGAGGTTTTGTACCATCTGCCCAAGATGGGAGACTTGGGTAATTAATGCTTTAATTGCTTCCGAGGAGGCGGGGTCCATCTTGATAGAGGATACTGACAAGGCACTGGTGGAATTTAGGGAGCAATGAAACGGAAGGTCCAGAGTACACTAGAAATTTTTTGGGCCGGTTATAATGTTATGGTACCCCGGGTTACCTTGGTAGCGGACCGGGGTGACCACAGGATAAGGTAAAGAAATACGAGCAACTCACCAGGGCGTAGAGCCTGAAGTCGGACCGAGTGTTCGCTAGGGCCCCTGATGGTGGGGATAGTCTGGAGCTGGTAGGAACCCGTCAGGATACGGCCCTGTCGAGAATGCTCGGGAGAGGAAATGGTTAATAAAGGCAGGATCAAGAGGGAATGGGAGATAGAGAAAAGGAATGAGCGGGAACAGAAGTACCAGAAGGAACTGGACTTAACTAACTACAAAAAACAAATAACAAACAAGACTGGGAAAACCTGGACTGGACACCACAAACAAGACTGACAAGGAGACTCTCTCACGCACTCAGACAGCAAAATCCCAGAGGGATACAAATACAATCAACCAGGGAAAGTGAAGGATAATGACACAGAGGAAAATACAATAAGGTAGAGAGCAGGGAGAGCAAACAATGGGGAACAAAGAGGAACCAGGGAGGCAAAATACGGGACACTCAGTAATCAGATGAAAATACAGGAAGAGAGGCACAAGGCAAGAAGGAGCAGGCTAAAGCACAAGAAACTATAACCGGCGCCTGCTACTACCGTCAGAGAGCCTTATAAACCTACCAGGAACCAATGGGCAGCGGGAAGGAAGGCGCCATAGGAATCCATGGGCTGACGTCAGGGCGCTAGGCAACGTCCCGACGCCAACCCGACAGCCGAGGAGAATGCGCGTCAGGTCTCCTAGGCAACGAGCGCTCAGAGCGGGGAGGCGTGGCGCGCAGAACGGGGCCTGCACAACGGAGAGAGCACAGCGCCGAGGGACCGGAGGAAAAAGGCTGCAGCCCTGTCCTGACTTCAGGACAAGGTAAGTGTGAAGCAAGGCGCCGGACTGTGACACTGGCCCAGGGGGAAAAGGATCCGAAGAACATGAGAAAGATGATTTACCCGTCAGAAGACGCTTGGGCCAATCTCAGCTGGTGGGCCTCCGAAGGCAGGCTGGCGTCAGGAAGACCCTTCTCAGTTCAAACTCCAGTGGTTGTGATGACAGATGCAATTAAAGTAGGATGGGGGGCTGTGTGCAACCACAGTCTAGTTCAAGGGTGGTGGTCCAACCAAGATCAAGATCAATCCCTTCATTCCAATCTGCGGGAGCTGAAAGCAGTAAAAAGAGCCTTAATGCAGTTCCAGGGTCAAGTATGCTCAAAAGCAGTTACACTACAGTCAGACAAGATGCAAGAAACAAAAGAACTGTTTCAGTGGACGGAAGCAAATGTCCTTAGTTTAACAGCTATATATATAGCAGGGAAATACAAGATAACAGATTTTCTAAGCAGAGAAATTGCGCAACAAGTGTAATGGCAGCTAAACAATGTTGTGTTCAAGCAGATAACAAGAATGTGGGGAGAGCCACAAGTCGATCTGATGGTGACGTCCAAGAACGCAAAAGTAAGCAGGTATATTTCCAGATACCGGGAAAGCCAAGCACTAGCAGTGGATGTGCTCACAGTACCCTGACAGTTTCAGAAAGCATATATCTTTCCGCCAGTCCCAATGATTCCCAGAGTTCTGAGGAAATTGGAGACATAAAAAGTAACACTCATTGCAATACTGCCATACTGGCCAAGGAGAGCATGGTTTGCAAAAGCTCTACGTATGTCAATAGACAAGCCGTGGAGGTTACCCCTAAGAGAAGATTTACTACATCAAGGAAGGCTCGTTCACCCAAATCCAGGGTCACTCAGCCTGATGGCATACTTATTGAGAAGGCAAACTTGAACAAGCAGGGCTTCTCAGAAAGAGTGGTAGAGACTCTGCTTAAAGCAAGAAAAGTGTCCACCTCTAAGGTATATCACAGGGTCTGGAGAACATTTACTAACTGGAAAAGAAGGAAAGAACTGGCAGATTGCAAAACTTCTACAACCTTAGAGTTCCTACAAGAGGGTTTAGTCAAGTGCCTAGTGACCAGCTCTCTTAAAGTTCAAGTGTCAGCTTTAATCAGCTTGTTAGACAGAGATTTGATCAAAAACAGGTATATCTCTATATTTTTGCAGACAGCCAAGAGAATCAAGCCAGCATTCCGGACTCCTTTGACCCCATGGGACTTAAACCTGGTCCTAGAAGCACTGACAGAGGTTCAAGCCTCTTCAGGAAGTTCAATGGAAATTCCCAGTCATCCTCCATCTTTACCAGGAAATATCTTTACCTACATTTTGTGCCAATCCTAAACATCCTAAGGAACATAAGTTTCATACTTTAGACGTAGTAAGAGCTTTAAAAATGTATATCCAAAGATCGGAGACCATAAGGAAGACAATGGATTTGAGCCTGCATCATGGATGTCTACCACCTAAAAAACAGAGAGATCCCAGACAAACTGAAAGCTCATTCGACTAGAGCCGTAGCCGGCTCCTGGGTGGAGCGGGTGACCGCTTCAATAGAGGAGCTATGCAAAGCAGCCGGTTGGGCATCAGTCCACACCTTTACAAAGCACTATAGAGTAGATACCCATGCCTCAGCAGATGCCAACCTTCGGTAGAAGAGTGCTTAGCGCTATAGTTTAGTTAAAAACAAAAAAATAAAATAAACAAAAAACAAAAAATATCTTTA
>WWET01001549.1:333291-345529 GCA_011038615.1 Limnodynastes dumerilii | reverse complement strand
AGAATTTCGGCAGTGAGGGATAGTAACTTGTAGTTAGTGCTGGCACCCGTTAAGATCAACGGGCCAGCGAATCTTTATGAAGTGTTTGTGCATCGCCATGGAAACAGCAGATTTCCATGGCGAATGCACTTTAGTAAATTTTAAAATGGTAAATTTCAAGCGATAATGAGCGTTTTAGTGTTAAAACACCCATTATCACCCGAAAATTTAAATAGTAAATGGAGCCCATAAGAAAGAGGCAGACATAGAGAACTGTTAATGAGCATTAGACATATGGATGGCAGGCCTATTAATAAGAGTTAGACATGGATGATTGAAGGGTCAAGCACTAGACCTGCTCTCTGGGCGGTGCAAGACACACCCACTTTCCACAGACACGCCCACTGAGTGGTACAAGACACACACCCTCTACCAGGCCGCAAAAGTTTGTCCCTCTTTTAAATTCAAATGTTGGGAGGCATGAGCTAGCCCCATAGCACTCCAGAGTCTCCTGTGCCTGGTCTGGTAGATTGTGTATATTTTGAGCAGCTGGGAGTGTCTTGGATTATTCTCCTGGCCAATTGCCTTTATAATATCAACATTTGGAAGCAATGTTTAGACATGTGAGAAAGGAAAGATAGTCTGCGTCCACAACCAATTACAAAGTTTTGATCTTTTTTGGTGAGATGGAAACACAGCCTCTTAAACATTGCCAAATTTGATAAGCCCCAAGAAAGGAGCAACCGAGGAAGAGAGGTAAAACAGAGATGCTGCAAGGAATAAGGAGGAGGAAAAGTTTGTGCAAACATTCTTTTCAATGCTGTATTTTTCCTAGAGGACAAAGTGAACAGACACATATAAACACAGTGTATTCCTCTTGCTTGTTCTGAATGCTCTGGGAGTTTATCAGTAATGTAGCACATTGATGAGCCTTCTAGGGACAGTTTTCTGTGTAATGACATTGCTCTACAGGAATCAGAGTGATGCAGTCCCAGCATCCTCGAGTCCTAATCTCCTCAAACTTGTGCCTTAGTCACACTTCATTTTGTGGCTTGTGGCACAAATGTCTGTGTTTGACATGTCATCATTCATAAAAATGTGTGTATGTCAGTGTGCATAAATTTACTAGTATCAGAGCTGCTCTAAAGATATTCTGACTATAGCCTCTATTGTAGTCGTACCTCCCTTAAGAGACACAGTAACAATCTGTGCCTGTTTTTTTACACTGTTGCAAGTATTTATAATCAAGGATAACATTGCCATGTAAAGTAAACGGAAAGCTGTAGCATAGAAAAAGTAACAGTAGAATACATGGAAATAATAATAATAATAATTCTATTAAAATATGCAAAATATTGTTGTGCTCATTAAAAGGAATTATAATTATAATATACTTTTGCTGCATGCAGCTGTAAAATGGTCAATATAATAGGCCAGATCCAGAACAACGCTTGTGAGCGAATTTACGCGTGGCGGAGCCGTAAAATCGCGTTTTGGTAAGTACTGCGCATGCGCACCATAGAAAATACGCTAGCGTAAATGTGAACGTGTGGGCCATTCACGTATGTGTCACGTAAAACCTTACGTGTGGGTGTGCCAATTTTACGTGAGTCTAAAATATGTCTAAAATACGCTATGTAGGCGGGGGTTTGTATTTAAAGTGTACAGTATGGGCGTGCTTAGCTGCGTAAATACGTGTTGCACATACGTACGTGAGCGGATGACATCGCTTACGTGGGCAAAAGTTAAGGTAGGGTTTGGAAAGCGGATCTCGGACAAAATACGTACATTCAATGGGTGTGCCAAGGGGAGTGTATAGAAAGTACGTGCGCGTAAATAAACGTATTGCAAGCGGAGTTCTGGATCTACCCCAATGTTTGTGTGTTACCCCACTTTAGCAATTACCATTGGTTAAATAAATAAATAAAACCCATAATTAAACACAATATTTTGATTGTCGAAATTTTGTACCAGACCCCAGCCAGGTGATGACTTGAGGCAGGATCTCTTTGTGTATTAGTACTTTAGTCAGGGAATAAATGAGGGCTATAATGAACTGGGAGCATAATTATGAACTGATGTAACATAATTTTATCAATTTATAATGTTAGACGAGTCCCAATACTTTTTTTCATACAAATACTGCACCAGAAAGGCTGCAGAACAGGTTACTATGTGAGAAGAGTGGACGGGATGCACTTGCCACCTCAAAAATAGCATTTTAGAAATACAGTCAGCCGAAAGCTTTTTCCGCCTGTCGCTTTCGAAAACGGTACTTATGAGAAACTCTAACTAATGAATGGGTAAGTATGCTGAATTTATTTTTTGCCATACTTACCCATTCATTAGTTCAAAAACTGCTGGGCAGACAAGCCCCACCTCCACAGACAAATAGCACCTCTGCAGACCCAGCAGACAGGTGAGTATTACAGGGGACTCTATAAGGAGCTTTAAAGTTAGGAGTCTATGGGGAGTTTTAGGGTCAGGCTGAGTGGAAGGGAGTTTTAGGGTTAGGCTACAGTGAAGGGAGTCAGGCTGTGTGGAGAAGAGGGTAATAGAAGGGGAGGGTTAGGTAAGGATTAGTATAAGGGTTGGGGTTAGATAAATACTTATCATTCGCTGCTGCATCTTTGTCCTGGGGATGATCATTGCTTCTCCTCAACAAGGGAGAAGCAATCAATTTGAGAGCCAGTTTGGAACTGGCTGGGAGAAAATGGCCCTTTTTAAAAATAGCCGTTCTCGCCACCGACCCACACCCAGGGTGGACTACCACTTTTTATTGTTTTGCCTCCTCTTTGATGATCCTCTGGCCAGATCTAGACCTCTGTACGCTAACCGCTGTTGTAAAATCGCCTTTTTGTATGTAGTGCGCATGCGCATGGCAGATGTTAAGCAACATAACTCTGATTGTACATAACTTCAGCATAACTATGGACGAAGGGGGGGGGGTCATCCATACGACATACGGAAATATGCTTTGTAGGTGGAGGGAGGCATTTAAATTGTACAGTATGGGCCGGGTTAGACCGTTACGTACGTCAATCCATTACATACGTACGTACGTACGTACTTACACTTGGAAAGGTGAAGGAAGGGTTTAGTAAACGTAAAACAAGTAAATTACGTACAAGCAAGGGGAATGCCCAGGGTAGTGCATAGTAATTGTGACAGCGTAATTACGATACGCGATCGTACGTAAACAGAACTTAGGTCTGGATCTGGCCCCATGTCAACAGGAAGGGCATGACTGCAGAGTTTACTGTACTTCTTATACCGTGTTCACACTGACGCCCCGGCAAAAATCCGGGATTTTCGTCCCGGGTTTTTGCCGGGGCACACAGCAGCACAGCAGGGGGGAACCCATTCACACTGCAGCATAGACCCGGGAATTTCCATATGACTAGACATCGGATTATATGCACAATCAAAATGCCAAAATATGCATGCAAATATGCACTGAAAAAGGGCGAAATATGCACAAAATATGCACTTTCAAAATCAAAATACCATTTATTATTAGAATTAACGTTTATTTTCACAATATATGGGAAGCAGTACTCACATGTTGATCGATCTGGTATTTTTTGATGAAGGTATTCACTTGTCACAGTCATCAGTCATAAATTGGCCGGGTCATTTTTTATCCAAGATTCCATTAAAGTCTGGGTATTTTTTTTCACTGGCGGCATTATTTCAACAAAAATAAGATTTTCGTAGGTTAACAAACACAGCAAGCAATTGAATGACAAACAATTGAATTGCGTGAAGCAACGAGTGCCGTACTCCCTTCCCNNNCTCCATGTCTGCCCCTTATGTCCAGCCTCCATTTTCTGCCCCTTTAAATGTCCAGCCTCCAGTGTCTGTCCCTTTAAATGTCCAGCCTCCATTTTCTGCCCCTTATGTCCAGCCTCCATTGTCTGCCCCTTTAAATGTCCAGCCTTCATTGTCTACCCCTTATGTCCAGCCTCCATTGTCTACCCCTTATATCCATCCTCCATTATATGCCCCTTATGTCCATCCCCTTATATTGTGGCCCTGTAATTACAAATTGCTCTGCATCTGTTGCTCCAGGATCTGATTGCAACTGGATCTGGTATGAAATGTCAACAGTAAAAATGAGAGTTGAGTATTGTTAGTTTTTGTTTGTAACATCTTTAAATGTATTGTAATGCAGATGGCTTGTAAAAAACTTCATGGGCTATATGTAAAACCACAAAACTGTGGAAATGTGGAGATGTTGTCCATAGCAACCAATGAGATTCTAGCTCTCACTTTCCTATTACATACTAGAGAATGACTGGTTGCTATGGGCAAAATCTCCACTTTTCCTTTCCTACAGTTTAGTAAATCTAGCCCCATAACTCTAATAGTATATATAATATAATATATATATATAATACTAACATAATGCTCATCTGCTGACATTTTCAGGTCAATAATTTGACCTGTCAATATTTTGATTGTGCTGCTGAAAACAGATATTGGGTCTTCCCTGAGTGGGGTGTGGTATGAAAATGGATTAATGGCAGTCAGGTCAGTTTTCAGCAGGCTGCCCTCAGAAGAGATGGCCCCTGCGATCGCATGATTTTCAAATAGCAGAAGATAATGGTTTATTAAATTGGGGCCAAATTACGATTGATGACTATATTAATTTGTCATCCACGAGTGAGTAGGTGGCCCAAATAGCAGATAGGGGGGTTCAGCACGTTCCTTTTAACAAACCCCCATAGGTCAACTCTTTTGACCTTGGTGCCCCCTCGAAACCGGTCTTCCAGCAAGAACACTAAGAACAGTCAATCCCGTTCATAACTGCACACCCCAGCACCTGGAAGGTGGCAGACCCTAAGGACCCAACCACTAGGGTATGATGTCCTCGCATCAATCCCGGGTTGTGTTTGTTGCCAAACCAGTCCCCCCCTTTTCCCCCATGCTGACCCCCCATTGCTACCACCCAACCATGCACCGTCTGGAAAAAGAAAAAATTCAAAGCAAAGATTAAACATAAAAATACTCTAAGGGAGGGAGAGAAGGAGGGAGATTCTGAAATAAAGAGACTGCACATCCTGTCCACTAGCCTTTATGTAAGCTCTTTTTACCCCGCCCCCTCCCCTCTAACACACCATCGCTTTACCTAACAGTACTACTCAAAACAACTAAACTACATAAGGGCCTTGGTTCTTTTTCCAATCACATGATAATCAAGTGTTTGTAACAATATGTGATCAGTGTGGATACAGCTAGAACTATAGTATGGGGCCCGGAGACAGATGCCCCATTTAGCCGAGACTTACCTTAGCTATACAGCAGCAGGTATCAGTGGTATCATACTGCCGATACTTGCCATTGAGAACTGCACATTAGTGAGCCATGCTCAGGGAATAACTTCCCTGCACATCAGCCCACATATGCTCCACCTATATGTGACGTCACAGAACAGGCTTCTTATGTTCAGAATGGAGTGACTAGACTTGTATTGAATAGACTTGAATAAATAGTGTGTCTCAAAGGACCACATTGTTTTTATTATAAACTATATACAGAGTCTGGCAGAGCCTTGAATTCAACTATATAACCAACTCATATAATTTCTGTTTAAATGATGCTGTACACAGGTTTAATAATTGACTCTGTTGGTTCTAAAGTGTTAAATCCATTGCAACAATGTTTATCATCAGAAGTAGTATCAAATGTTCACTGGCACTTTGCGGAGCTCAGTGGGGAGGGGAATAAGTGACTTTAGTTTGCTGTCTTATTGACTAGACTGCAAAAAAAAATCCAAATTTGGGCACATGCACTGTCTGGAGGTCTGCAAGGCAAATATAGGAGAGGGGCTGGGACAGCTCGCTACAATTTTACATCTCACAAAACTGCAGACATTTTGACAAGTTCAGTGTTAAGTGCTAGATGCACCAATTTAACATTAAGTCAAACTTATACTGATTCTTTCTGCATTCTTATATTTCAACCTAAGGATTAAAAGCACTATAAATGAAACTTGCAGCATCCATAGACTGTGGGGCGTATTCGGAGATCCGTTTTTTTTATGTCCGCAATTATACACACGGAGGGAGCAAGGAAACAACCCACCAACAACCCTGACACTCCCCTCTCCCGAACGTGCTGTCGGTGACTTACGAGTCCATAGACCACTATCCGTGTGTACTAACGTGCATATATGAGCTCCGTCCATGCGAATCTTGCTAACTGTGCCTCCATACGCTCATTTAAATGCCCCCCGCCCACTTCTATGTAAATTTGCAAGTGCGTATTTCTACACATCCCATCCGCACGAATGTACCCAAGTGCGATTCACATGCCCGTGTACTTACGAGTGTATATTCAACGTAACTTACGTAAACAAAGTTAATACGCATGCCCAGTTGATCCGATCCTAAAAATAAGCACGGAACTGCCCTCAAAAACGGATCTTTGAATACGGCTCTGTATCTCCAGTTTGATGCAGACCCAACTCAGACTGGGTTTTCTAGCCCAAAATATTACAGTGTAAAAGTATTTGTCTGATATATACTTTTTGTACTCTCCATGGGGCTTCCACTCATCTTTCCATATGCAGGTGAACTAACGCCAGCTTGCATAGTGCATCATGATTTTGCACTGCGCATGTTCACAAATGATGTGTGTGCAACCCCGCCCAATTCAGACCAGAATGCAACTCGGGCTGCGTCTGCTTGTGCTATAAAAGGAGTGTTGAGGGAGGGAAGAGATAGGTAGTAAATGTACAGCAAGGACGTGCCCCAGCAATTGCAACCAATCCAGAGTCAAACGCACACTTAAATAACCACTGTGAAAACATTTGCACCAAACACAGGTCTTGTCTAGGTTATTTATTTCATATGTTATATTGTTTTAGTACAGTTACATTGCATCAGACACTATTTATGAACTCTTTTTTGCACTGTCCTGCCCTTGTGCAACGTATAAGGTCACATAGCTGCATTGAGCTTGTCTGCTTTGTGCCATCTAGAGCGGGAGCAGGGAACCTTTTTTCTGCCAAGGGCCATTTGGTTATTCAGAACATCTTTTGTGGGCTATACAAAATGATCAACTTAAAAATGAGCCTACTGTATTTGGCACCCCTAATGTGAGCTGTGGAAGAAAATGGCAGTGACGTCTCTGAGATCCAGCTGCTACCACATGGAGGCTGCTCTCCAATGACACTTTCCTGATCAAGGAATATGGAGAGTTTTAGGGTCCCAGCTGCAACCAGGGACCCAGGAGCAGATCAGGGTCTGGAGGCTGCAGGACTCCCAGCATCGTAATGCAGCCTGCACCTCCAGAGCGCTGGAAGCGGGTCTAGTGCACCAGAGCTACGAAGAGCATGCCTGGAAGCCAAGCCAAACCCTCGCTCGAGTCCTGCCTACAGAGGGCCAGAACAAATGATTTCCCGCGGGCCTCATATGGCCCTAAGACCAGACTTTCCCCATCCCTGGTCTAGTATTGCTCCATGTGCCTTCGAATCGCAGCACATGCTTAACGCTGATTTGCATGTGCATCTGGGCTACCCTGCTATGTAATACTACTAGGTGTTATAAAGTGAAGATACTTCTGTTCTATTACTTCTTTTCTGTTATATTCTGAAATAGAATATCCTAATATTTAGTTGCATATTTTGCTATTAAGTTGATTTTTTTATTGCTTTAATATATAATTGGATATATATCCAAAATAGAATTTGTATTATTTATCATGATAATTTAAAGAAATATGGGTGTTATTTCCAAAACAAAACCAAACAAACCAGCCAATAAAATGCTGTAAAATTGCTGTTGGTTACTTACCAGTTATTTCTAGGAACACTTTGCTGTGTGACAGGCGAGTCTGCATACTTGGCACCCTTTCTCCCATATAATGCATGCTGTAATACTATCCATGCTAATGCCTTGGGTGCAGTCCAATGTAAAATGTAGCAGATATTCCCCAGACAAAAAGGGTGATTTATCAGCATGTGATAAAGTCTGTATATATGTTAAGCCAGCCACATACTGAGTTATAATCTGTCAACATAATGGAAATAATAACCATGGGCCCAATCCAGAATTACTAACATTAGGTGACTTAAGCAAGCCACTAACGTTAGAAGTGCGTATGTGCACGCCAGATGTTCCATAGCAGATCTCCTTGTTTACAGAATTCAATTCTAAATCCGGTCCCATATTCCATAACAGCTCACTGCCCTCACAGATGGAAACCTAGGTGAAGGGTTGCCATTCACCCAAGTTGTGGTTTATCCAGTAACAACAAGTGCTGGGCTAAATAGCTAAAAGCCTCATTAGACTGTATCATTAATGACTCTGGACCTTTATTCATTCTTAAAAACCAGCTGCTTCTTAAGCACGGCCTTTTACGCCTGTATAGTAGGTCATTTATGCAATCTACGTAATAGTTAGGCACGTAGATTGCCTCTGTGCAGTCTTTAAAGTAGTTTAGTAAGAAAGAGGCGTGCTAATACCGCTTTAGGGAGTGTTTAGTTAGAAGTAGGAGGGGGGAGGCGGGAGAGGCAATCTCCATGCGTAGTTTCCTTCTTAAGAAGGAAACTACACACGGTAAGATAAGTTAGCCCTATGGCACTCTTAAGTGCCATAAGGTACCTAAAAACGGGGGCGGGTTAGGAGCTGAACAAGTGATTATCCATTTGGATAATTGGGACATTGGGAGTTGCGAGCTGTACTTTGGAACCCTTAAAGCACTAATGTGGGGAATTTTGACAAGCATTGTGGCCATTATTATGGGCAAGAGGATTTTTTTTTTTTTACAAAAATGCATTAATTCCTACATTGGAAACAGGTATATGGTTACATTTTAAGGACATGGGGCCGGATCCAAACCTATGTCCTCATTACGTTTCATCGCGTAGCGTATTTTCTATGCACTCCCCTAGGCACTCCCCTCGCTCGTACGTACTTTGTCCGTTTTAGGCTTCCCAAACCCTACCTTAACTTTTTTACGTAAAGGCTTCACATACGTAAGTGCCTAAGCACGCCCATACTTAACGATTTAAATGCCTCACCCTGCCTCCGAAGCGTAATTATGGGTTTCGTATGGCTGTCACGTCCCTTCGTTCGTAGTTACGCTATTGATACGTGGCTTGTACATACGTTCAGAGTTACATGGCGCACCACGCCTCCGAACCGTAATTATGGGTGTCGTATGGCTGTCACACTCCTTCGTTCATAGTTACGCTGTTGATACATGGCTGGTACGTACGTTCAGAGTTACATGGCGTAACATGTGCCACGTGCATGCGCAGTACATGGAAAACAGCGATTTTACGTCACCGTCTAGCATACTTAGTTCTGGATCTTCCCCATGCTTAGTAAAAGTAGCAGAAAGTTAATGAATACCCTCCTCTCTGCTTACAATGGGCAGCTGTGCACACCAGCAATGTCATGCAGAGCAGCAGCTAGGGACATACCTTTCGGCCTTTGCCGCAGTGAGGTCAGAGCTGCCCCAAACATGACAGACATCTGAGACAAAGAATCAAGACAGTGAAGACAAATACAGAGGAGCGTATGTGCATAAATGTCAGTGAGAGTCATTACTCTAGACATTTACTTACTTCTAATGATAATTTCTATGGGAGGGTTTTCTCAACCATGAATTCACCTGTCTCCTGTGCTGTTTTAGGGGTGATCATACAACTCTTACATCAGTTATTTTTTTAGCATCATCTATTGTCAAACCGAGAGTTGCATTATTATGCGATATGTAAAAGACGGTATATTTAAACAATAATTAGAGATGCAAATATCAATTAAAGAGTTAACAATATTATCCGAAAACAGTAGGAATTTGTGCCACTTTGTATTAAATATAAAAGATTGTTTATGAAAACTGAGAAATGAGTCTGCTAGGGCTATTCCCATACTTTCTCTTGCTCTCCCCCTGCTCAGACCTTAATCTCTTGGGATGATGTATTTTCCCATCTCTATGTTTCCCTTCAAACCATATTTGCACAAACCCACATGCTTGGGTTGGGGTCAACTAGCAAATGTATTTTGAGTTTCTTAAACTCTAAGTGCAGGCTGCTTTCTTGTGCAGGCGGAAACATGAACCCATTCAGTGATGCCAAAAAAAACAAGAGAAAACTTTTCTCTTTCCCCGCAAAGTACTTGTAAATACAAATCATTACTAACCATGTGATGTATGCTGAGTTTCATAGAAAGTGATGGTTTCATTCCATACTAGCAAAGCCGGCAACCTGTACACACAGGGCCTGATGCAGACTGAGATGTAAATATGAACACAACCTGCGTTTGGTAAAGCCCAAGGCAAATAATGGGAGGCTCAATCCAGATTGGGAAGCTACTGTAGCTGATGAGCAGTATACGAGCATAGCATGTTGTGATATAAATAAATGGAAAATCTGTTTTTTATTTTAAAAAATCAACACACAGCACAATGCCTAAGCAGCCTTTCCATATCTTTAGTAAAGATTTTTGGTGGTGATGATATACTATCGAGATGGTCCAATATTGCCGTCAGCAGCTTCCTGGACTGGTGTAAATGTTTGTATATATAGCCTGTATTGTGTGGCGGTTTTAAAAATGAAATGGGAATTGTATAGCAGAGACTAGAACACTGTCTGTATTGTATAGTGGTGACTATGATTTACTTTCTTTTATTTTGGAGATTGTGTTTTATGACGCTTACTATAATCTAGGATGGTAATTGTTAAACTAGGGCGCAAATTTAAAGTTTGCAGGGGGCACCAAACACCCTAGTACTGGCCCTGGTTTGGATCATTACATGTTTAGGATTTCTTTTAATATAAACCCAACTAGAGAGAGGAAAAACATGACACTTAATTACATAAGCTGTCAGCCAGTGGTGTACCACTGGAGCCACTGTATATATGTTATCTCCTGTCCCTAGTCAGAGAGGACAGGAGGGCAGTGCTGCATCCCTGGACCTTATAAGTTTACTATGGTTGTTGGCACTACATAGTTCTGCCAGTGCTGTTGGCTGTCAAAATCAATAATGCATAAATGTCACTGCTTTCTTGGCACGTTCCTGAATAATTCTAATTACCACAACAACAATTTTGGAACCACTGTGCTTCACTTGCTGCACTGAGAATTCATAATTGCTTAAAATCCAGAGATTTTCCATCATCTTAGAAAGCAAATAAAGTGTTCCCCTGACACCATTTGTAAACAAACAGACAGGGAGCAAACATTAACAATGCAAGTTATAGCTTAAATACTGTGGTTCCTCTGAGAGAGCTTACAACTCCTCTGTTAAACTAAATAAGGAGCATTGAGCCACCTACTTGGAAACTATCACAATGACCTCAAACAACCTGAGGTTTAGGGCTGAAACAGCAGTTGGGTTCAGCCAATGGATCTTTACACACTACATGGCCTTTATTTGCATTGCAAAGTGGGTCATCTCAAAACATGTATGGACACTAAAGTCTATTCCTTCCAGTAACATAGACAGAACTGGAAAATACATTTCTCCCTCTATGGCTCATTCAATAGCTTAAAGCATTCATATATATAGATGTTGCAAATTTCAGTGAATAAGGAATACATAATTAATAAAGAATAAACAAATATGTAAAAAATATGTAAAAAATAAATAACAACCTGGGACTGTGACAGACCTCAAATATGATGTATCATTTCCACAAGCACACTGCATAGCTGCAACCACCCGGTTCAGACTCCACAAGCACACTGCATAGCTGCAACCACCCGGTTCAGACTCTGATTTGAAAGAAATATGACGACTAGGAGAAGAGAGTTGCATTTAAATCTGTAACATTATGTAATTTATGAAGTTTGGATACCTGCAGACATATCATAGCCCTGTACATTAAATATCAAAAATAGAGGTAGAAGAAGTATAGAGCCTATAGAAGCATTAACTCCAAACCGTATGTCTCTACAGTGGCACACCCAGGGAGTTTTCGGGTAGCCCAGAACATCCCCCCCCCCTTCCCCACATTAAACATTTAAAAAATATTGGGGGGAAATACCCCAAAAACAAAAAACCAGAAAAAGGCTTTGTGGATGTTGCACAAAGGGGTGTGGCCTTGCAGCCATGTGGGGCAGACTGACAAAGAGGAAGATGGTCCTGGCCTGCACTGCAATAGGGAAGCAGGGGGGGGGGTGAATAGGGCACAATGGGCTGGATCCAGACTTAAGAAGGAGCTTGAAATTAAGGACCTGATTCACACTTAACAAACTTCTTAAAATAAGAACTTAAAGTCACTCCTGGGCAAAACCATGTTGTT
>WWET01001549.1:318080-331322 GCA_011038615.1 Limnodynastes dumerilii | reverse complement strand
AACGCTGTAGCGCTGAGCGTGCTAACGCTCAGCGTTACATCGCTGACTCCCCCCTGGCACTCCCCCTGTGTGGGCGTATGGCCCCTTACTTACGCCGGCTGAAGGCTACCCTAACTTCGGCCGGCGTAAGGAAGGGGCTATACGCTCGCACAGGAGCGTATGGCCTCTTAGCACGCCCCCCACCCTCATTTACTTCCCTCCCCCCGCCCACCAGCAGTAACGTGAGCGTAGGGACGCTGGAGGACGTCCCCTCTAGCGTCCCTACGGCGCTACTATGGATCGGGCATTTCCATAGTAACGCCGGGCAACATCTGCCTGGCGCATGCGCATTAAAGCTATGGCCGCCGTACTAGCGACGGCGGCCGTAGCTCTGGATCAGGCCCATTGAGACATTGTTGATTGTGAAAAATGAACCAATTTCCAAAATGAATAAAGTGATCAGATGCTGTTAGTAACACTTCTACAGTATTGTTGAAGCGTATACACTTACTGGTAAGATATCACTAAACTCTGTCATTATAGTGTGCTCAGCCACAACCACAACAATAATAATAACATTGGACCATGTTCACACCTAAGAGTGAGTTAGGTGTGGACAGAACCGCACCTAACTCACTCGTGCAGCCCCTAACACGCCCCGTTTTTAAGTTCCTTATGGCACTTAAGAGTGCCATAGGGCCACCTTATCTTACCATGCGTAGTTTCCTTCTTATCTTACCTTGCGTAGGCGCCTCCCCCGGCTAATCTAAATCCCTCCCCCCTCCCACTTCTGCCTAATCACTCCCCCGAGGTGACATTATGATGCCTCTTTCTAACTAAACTACTTTAAAGACTGCACAGAGGCAATCTACATACCTAACTTGGTACGTAAATTTTGCAAATGTACATTTGGCCACTTACGCACCTAAGAAGCCGCAGCTTCTTAAATGTGAATACGGCCCATTATCGTTTACGGACAACTGAAATACAATTTCTTGAATGATCACATATATACCACAATAAAAAAAAGAATATATAGACAATCTATAGACAATTCAGTCATTTAAAAGGTAAACTTTAATTTTTATTTTATCATTTTAATTCAAAATGGAAAGAAGCTTACAACGGCTGGACCAGAACACATGTGTACCACTGTGTTAACCAACAAATTTGGATAAATAAAAGTTGCACACACTTTGCACTCCCTTTGCAATCTCACAACTGCATCCTATAAGATGCATAAGCATTATGAATATGCATCGCCGGTGAATCCAAATCCTGGATCGGATTCAGTCTTACCCAAAAACAGCCGCAAACTTCACATCCAGACTTCCAAAATGGAAGTGTATTGTGGACAGACCAAATCACATAATTTATTGTAAGAACGTATTTACTTTAGTGACGCTGTGCTTTATATAATTGGAAATGTATTTATTTTGGTATTGGGAAGTGTATTTATTTCTAAAATAATTGGGTGAAGTTGGGTTACAAGGGAAGTCTAATATTAATGAGACCATTTATTTGTAACGGCCAAAGCATCCTTATGGCCTAAGAGTACAATGGGGGGGGGGGCATTAGCCTTCCTCTGGTATCTTAAGGGATAGAATTTAATTAGGAACAAATTGATGTAAATTGGGTTAAGTCCGAATGGTATTAAAGTCCTGTCTGTAGGAAATGCATACACCCTGAAGGTAAATATTGGTTAGATGATATCAGACTTGTAGCAAGTATCCCCCCTCCCAGCAATGTGTGCCAAAAACTGTATAAAATATGCTGCATTTTGTACTGAGAGAGTATTTCATCTGAAGTCTGGAGAGATCACTGGTACATCCAACAGCATGTCCAGGTCCTTATCAGGGCCCATTTGAGAGCTATTAAAATATCTATTTGCTTTAAGAATTGCATCGGCTGTACTCCTGTCGGTACTTCTTTATCTTTGCGGCCCCCTGCTGGAGAGGCCGCTGGTTACGCTACTTACGTATTTTGTTCAGCAGAGGGTGCGCGTGCGCGCTCCGGTGCAGCTGGAAGAAGGATGAGGGTGTCTCTCGGCTCCACCCATCCCCTTCATATCCCCAATGTCCCTGCCGTGTCATGTCTGGTCTCCAGAGGCTCCTGCCTCCACAGAACATCATCTCCGTCCGTCCGTCCCCCCGCCCTGGAGGAGGGTGTACCCAATACAGCAACATGTCCGGTCACGGACATTGCTGCATTAGTGTCACCCACTGGCAGTGTCGTCGTCGTCACCAAACCCCCCCTTCGTGTCCCAGTGTTTCCGCCGTTTCATGTCCGGTCTCCAGAAGCCGGCTCCGGTCTCCAGAAGCCGGCGCCCGCCGCCGCACAGAACATCAGTGTCACCTACCCACAGTGCCCGTGGTGCCCCCAGAGAGAAATAGAGAGAGAGAGAATAAAAAAAATTATAATAATTACGGAACTTACGTAGCGGGGATACATAAGTTACGTAGCGGGGGCCGCAAAGATAAAGAAGTACCCTCCTGTCATCTACAGATTAGCTGATATCTAATCCATTACCCAGCAGCCCTGCATAGCAAGTGTTTCGAATCAGGGTGACAGCAGCCAGAAAAGGAGTGTGCAACATCCATATCAGTGGATAACTGAAAGAAACAGTTGATCCTACAGTGCAGTGGGAGGAGCCAGTAATAGTCAGTTATTGGCTGTAGGAAGGTACCACTATATCCATGGTGTAGGAGCTATATCAGAATCAAGTCATAACCTATAGCAATCTAGCAGGACAATGGTCAGTAAGCTGCTACAGACTGGTAACAACAGAGGGGATCCGTGTGTCCTGTCACATGTATCCAATAGCGTGATTCGCTAGATAAATAGTTATATAAATAGTACAGTTAGAGTGTGCATCAGCCTTTATGTACTATCCAGACTTCTGCACTGTCCCCACATAAAATGAAATATTAAGGTAGGCTTTGGTGTGTGTCTCCCCTTTCATGCACAAAAAGCTGGATACAATGGGTGGGGATCTGACTTTGGATTATTCATGTGTAGTGGTCAAATTTACAAGCTAAAATTGTATTACTGAGGCTTTTTCTCATCCTTGTATGTGCTAATCTTGGTTTTCTTCAGTCACAGGACTGACAGCTTCCATGCAGTATAGCGTTGATAATCTGTGTTTCTTTCTACCCTATCCAAGATTTTTGTCTTGTGTCTGTATATATGCTGTACTGACAATTCTGTCTTTTGTCTGTATATAACAGTCCCCCACCTTCCTGTACCTTTTCAGCTCTGGTAACTAGCTGGAGGGTTTTTCCGGAGAGACAGATTGCCTGTTAATACTTGTTAATGTAAATAATGTCTCTGTTTAGAAAGGATACAGAATATTAGGTCTGTGGAGAGAGGGGTCACAGGCAGACCCATAAATGGTAGAAAAAGTTCTTATGTTGCAGATAAAAGGTTGTAACAAAACCAAGACCTAAACAGAGAAATTGGATTTCCATGATTAAAGAACTATTCAAATCTAGAAGCAAATGATAAATAACTAATAAGCGAAAAGTGACAGCAGTGCAAACCAGATGCATCTTAAATACAAAGGGAGAAGTGTGAGCAATGTTTTGTTACTCCTTTATGTTCTGGCATAGATGATGAATGGCCAATAACTTTGTAGTGTAACTGCAGCACGTAGTATTCACTGAGACATTAGGTTAAAGAATTTATTAGATTAATGTGTAGCGGGTGCTATAATCCAGGTGTTTCACAGGACAGTAAACTCTGTAGGATGTTTCAACTTTTGAAAGGCTCAAGGGTAGAGGTCACATTAATGGGCTTCCATATCTCTTCTCAGGGCCGGGGCTAGGGTGTTCGGCGCCTCCCTGCAAACTTTAAATTTGCGCCTACCTGTTTAACGATTTGTCATTATAGTTACTAAAGTATAGTATACCCAGCGCCTCTCCAGCATGGCGCCGAGATGCACCGCATCCCCTCGCGGAGCGGGTCGCGCCGGCCCTGTCTCTTCTTTTTTTTTATGCCATGGGATCAGATGTAAAGTTTGAAAACAGGATTCAGACTTTAAAGATCAGAAGAAAACAGGTTGAAATTTATGCTTGATCAAAACCATGTTGAATTGCATAGGAGGCAAATATTATCTATAAAAAACATTGGACCTGATTCACACTTAAGAAAGAATTTACACACAAAGATAAGTAAGAATGATTCACAGATCCTAAAGAAAATTGCTAACTACACCCCTAGCTTCTTAGGAGCTAAGAACGTTCCTTTCTCTAGGTGTGTATATTTAGTAACGGCTTTGTTTCCCCAACTAAGAATAGTGCGTATAATTAGGATCTTTAATATCCTCATGATTCACGGCTAAGCAAAGAAACACCTTAATTGATTCAAATAAGAAGCAGAATGATTTTCTTAGGTTTTCTTTGTTTTATAATTAACAAAAGTATCTAAGAAATTTGTAAAAATGTTTTAATAAACAAAGAAACACATTAATTAATTCAATTAGGTGACTGCGTTTCTTAGGCTTTCTTTGCTTTATAATTAACCAATAAATTTGTAAAAAATAAATAAATTGCAATATCATAAAATGTAGAAGATTATTAAAAGCATAAATACTTATTAAAAGATTAAGAAAGAACCAATCAACTTTCAAAGCTATTATAACATAAATATCAAAATAATAAATATCTACATATATTAGACCTAAACAAAATTTGTATCTCAAGGTCACACACAAACAATGCAAACATGCTACAAGTTAAATAAAAAAAACTTATGTTTAAAAAATGTTTACAACAAACAGTGAAATCATGTACAAACTGCAAACAAATAATGAGTACCTTCCAAATTTAAAGTGAAACACAAAATGGTGACATAATAGCAGTTTTAAAAGATAAGCCTTTAATTGTTTAAATACACACATGCATTCATTATTATCACATAGCAGCTGTGTGTGTGCTGAACAAACATAAAAGCATGAGGCTTTGCCTCTCTGTTAACCATGCGGATGTCAACTTAAGAATGGTTGGGTGCATTCTTATCTTTTCCCATATGTAGGTTACTCTGCACAAGCCCTTCTTAAATGTGAACCAAGTTTGAAGGGAAAACACCCATACCCATTAGTAGCCTGAGTGCTGATCATTTGCATTAAGAGTCTTGCCCCTCTAGCCACGCATGCGGAAGTTAGAATATTCCCAAGCATGAATCATACCTAAGTAGCCGTTCTTATCTGTGAATCAGTCTTACATAGTTTAAGTGCATGGATTTCAGTTCTGGGCATGCTCAATTTAACTGTTCTTAAATATACGCACTTAAATCCTGTTCTTACTTAGTTGTGAATCAGGGCCAGTATTAGCATTAAGAGACACATAACCCAAGTCTAAATAAAAACAGTATAAAAATCAAGTATCTGAGTGACCCCGAATGAAATGCAATTCACTCTATCCAGACTAACAAATGACTAATACTAATACTAACAGCCCTCTCCGATCTAGACTTCTGTTCTGCCTCCATTTTAAGTGCAAACAAATTGGAAGATTTAACAAAAGTTTTTCATATTTTTAAATGTATTTATTTATTTGCTTCATCTCCTAATATTCCCCCATAATTTCTTACATCTTGTACATTTGGACTTTTCATGAAGCACATAGCACTTTCTGCAACCTTTGCAAGATTTGTCTCGATGGAGCGGATCGAGATATAATTGTCGATGTGAATGGAGCTCCACAGACCCAAAAATGGGTTCCTTTCATGAGATGTTGGGTTATTAATAACTTGGTATATTTTGCTCCAGGTTTCAAGGCTAAGTGATCAGTCTATTTAGACAGATGTAGTCTCTGGTTTAATGAATGATGTCTTTTATTAGAGACTAGTTTTTAGCCTTTTCATTCCTTACCTGTCACTTACTGAGGGGAGATAAACAGCCAGGAATAATGGTGCACTAACAAGTGACTAAAACTTATAACTGGAACTTTATAAAGTATATGGGAAATCCCAGGATTAACTTGACTTAAATATATATTTTGTACAATTAATACCACATACTTACATCCCTATTTAAGGAAATAGAACTGATGTTTAAAATAAGGAGAAAAAAACAACTCACTATGGACCATATTCACAGATACGAGTGAGTTAGGTGTGGACAGATCCGCACCTAACTCACCCGTCTTGCCCCTATCCGGCCTCCCCTGTTTTTAGGTACCTTATAGCACTTATGAGTGCCATAGGGCTACCTTATCTAACCGTGCTTAATAAGGAAACTCTGCATGCACCTTGCCCCTCCCCGTCTCCCCCCGCCCTCCCCACTCCCACTGCTACCTAATCACTCTCCGAGGTGACATTACTTTCTACCTAACTGGTACGTAGATTGCGTAAATGACCTACTATGCATGCATAAGTAGGTCATTTACTAAAAGTACACACCTAAGAAGCTTCTGCTTCTTAGGTGTAAATACAGACCTATGTCTCTCTGGTGACCACAGGGATTTATAATACTGGCTATCATTCCATAATGCAAGGGAACAAAAAGGAAGATGTTTATATCCAGTGTAAGGAAGTAGAACAAATGCACATTTTACTTTTCTTTATTATATACCTACCTAAAAATGGGTTTTCTTTGCTTGATTGTAATCAATAACCTTAACATAACCATGACACATAGCCAATAACCATGACTTTTTAGATTTCGGTGCTGAATATAATGTAGATCATAGATCTCATGTGTTGTTTCTTTATCAATTATGCAACACTGCAAAATATCACCAGCTAATATATAGAGCCTCTACAAAGTTTATAACGTTAGAGCCCTCAGTCCCGACATCAAATCATACTGTCTTATAGAATCTTCTTTGTCCGCTATTTAAATGGTGTGTACAGCAGCCATCCTTGTGCACATTTAGAAGTCAGAAACCACAGTTTAATGCATGCTCACGTGCAATGCCTAGCTTTACATCCAACATTAAATAACCGGATCAGTGTCCTACATAGTTTCAGATGTCTGTACTTCAAGCGGATGAACATGCTCAATACTAATTCATGGTTACAAATTACAGGGGAAATGAGTGGCATGCCAGCGAGATCTAATCATATGCCGAGATTTTTACTTAGGCTTTTTTTATAAACCTATATATTGCTATTTATAGTAATGCCTAGATGATATCGTTAAGGTTATTTACAAAGGTTTACCATGATATTCTTTACTTGTGTATTACAGATTGTCTTAGATATTTGGTGTAATATGCTACTTCTATGGACATTGCAATAATACCTCAGCTTGACAATTATTTTCTATAGCTTCAAAAAGACTTTGGGCCTCCATGCGTTTTCCCTGCCACTCCATGCTCTCATGCGCAGTTCTGGACACTTATGTGTCTCTACATGGATCTGTGTCTGTCCAAACGCAGATCTGTTTGGAACTGCTTACCACCGCCTTCAGCACTTACTTTACATGCCTATTCCCGCCTCTCTGGCAGAGATTAGACATGCGGAACTCAGTTCTGTACTCTAGGATATCCATAGCGTAACATCTTCCGTGCTCATGCGCAGTTGTATTGTTTAAGGGGACTTTTGCAAGTGGTTTGCGTAAGTCCCCTGACATTATTATTTCTCAATCAGGCCCTCTGTTTGTCAATGACCCTCTTTACACTGTATCCGATTGAAGATGTTTAGCTAAAGTGACTAATGACTTTATCCCAGTTGACCATGGTGGCCATTTGGCTCTAGAGCTTTCTAATGCTCTGGGGCCAAGTGGAAAATCACTTATTCTATGACTCTTATTATGGCTCTTAATTCCTTTAAACATAGCTTATTAACAGATATTTAATTATTTATCATTTCAGGTACACAGAACACTGCATTTAACAGAGAGCATTTGACGGTGATGTAAACTGCCCTTGCTGGCACCATTGTATTTATTTCTGTCTCATAACAATACTACATATTATGGTTTATGTTTAATCTATTTACATTAAACCCAGGTGGGATTAAACCCATCGCAGTGTAATCATTGTGTCTAATGTAGACTGCAAGCTTATAAGCACAGAATTAGCAGTGTGTACAAGGTAAAAGCAGAGCACACAAACCTTTACATGGAATAGCATTGGAGGGGGTTGTTTCATTTTCCTTACGCCCCTTGTCTGTTGGAATAGTTTGAAAATGGCTGTTGAAAATAAAAGTTCGTTTCAAGTGTTTATGTGACAGGACAGGAGCAGGGAAGCTGGGTTCCATCTAAACATTGCCTTATTAAGCCTGCTCTGGAAGGTGGGGTCACGCCCGCTGGGTCATGAAACACGATTTTACCATCCCAAGAACAAACAAAAGCTGACATTAGGATTTTCATCTCGTAAAGTCTTACACTCTATTTATAGGACAGAATTAAAAACCAGGTTTATAAGTGTTTTACAGCTTTAGTGGACAAGAACATTTAAGAAAAAGGAGACAAAGTGTATTTTATAACTGGGATTTATCCCCATATAACATAATCTAACAGAACTTTAGCCTGTATTGTATTAACATACATTATATTTTGCAGTTTCTGCATTTAGTGCTTGTTTGTGTGAATATGTAAAGGTAACATGTAGGATCTGATAATAGAAGAATGGTACCCAAAGAGTTTATGAGCAACGGATAGGGTACCTTGCTCTAGTAGAAAGAAGGAGGAGAGACTTAGGGGATGTGTGATAAATCAAACATGGGGCCCTTCTGTATACACTGTGTAGTTTTTTCATTTATCCTTTGTAACTTACAATATATGAAAAATACGTAGGTAAAATCCGGTCCATTATAACCTAATCTTTCCTTACATCCATTACAACTTAATCCTGGCCCTTTTTGCAGCACAACCATAACTATTTCCATATCAATCCCATACATTCAATACCTGCAATAGGAAATACTTGCTTACAATTTAGAACAATGGACCCAATTCAGACTAAAGAAGGAGCTTGAATTTAAGGACCGGGTTCACAAGCAGCTTCTGCTTCTTAGGTGCGTAGATTTCCGAAAGGACCTACTCGGCATGAGCACGGTCATTTACGCAATCTATGTGCCAGTTAGGTACGTAGATTGCCTCTGTGCGGTCTTTAAAGACTGTTTAGTTAGGCAGTCTAAGAAAACTACGCATGGTAAGATAAGGTAGCCCTATGGCCCTAAGTGCAGGGGCAGGACGGGTGAGTTAGGGAGACTGCATCTAATTCACTCTTAGGCGTGAATACGGTCCTAAGAGAGGAAGGTTACACCTGTGCAAAACCATGTTTGATGCAGGGATATATCTTTAAATTGCTTACTGCACACAGATACTGACCAGCTTTACTATCATGCTGTTATATAGACTTGGGATAGGAAACATCACCTCTCATACTGTTTGCAACAGAAGAAATATGACTCCCCTGCAATCACCATGGTTTAGCCCAGGAGTAACTTTCCTCTCTTATTTTCAATCTCTGAATCAGGGCCAATGTTACTTTTAGCTCTGTTTTACGATATAGTGTTTGGGCCTGATCCAGAGCTACGATGGTACCATCGTTTCACTCCCCCGACACTCCACCTTGCCCCAGCGTATTAACACTCACTTCAGCCGGCGTAAGCGAGTGTTAATACGCTGGGATGGCGGCGTTGCTACGCTATGCTACCTCCCAGCCTCATTACCCTCCACCCCCCAGCCTACCTGCACTAACTGCCCCCCCCCCCCGCCTACCTGCACTAACTGCAGCGTAGTAACGGAGGGGGACGCCAGGCAACATCTGCCCGAAGCATGCGCAGATCAGCTTTTAAGACGATCATACGCTGCTGGCGTCTTAACGTAGCCAGCGTAGGTCTGGATACGGCCCTTTGTATCTGTACCATCTATATACAAACCCCCCTGTGCACAGTAATGTAGATTCCATCTGAGGATGCTGGGTGGCATTAGATACATCTTTTAGAAGATCTAGAAACATTTTTTCTTAAGATTGTAAAATGACTAATGGACTCCCCATTAACCAGTCCAGGAGAGCTTAGGGATATTGGGCCAGATCCAGATTTAATAGGAAATTCCAAACACAGCCTCTGCAATGCAGACTAATATAAAGAATTTATCATTCATAGCACACGCAGAAGAACAGGACACTCCCCTGCTCTCCTACACGCAGACTGTGGATCCGTGTCCTTTGGGCAATGTTAAATATTATGCATGCAACTGTGTGTGTGTGTGTGTGTGTGTGTGTGTGTGTGTGTGTGTAATAAAGAATCATACATTCAGTGGCTTAGGGAGGGGGGTGCAGGCGGAGCGTGAGCTCCAGGCACCGAAAAAGGACAAGAGGTGCCACAGGAGTCCGGCAGCTGTTAAATCTCTACCTGTCTGCCGGCTCAGGTGTAATGATTAGAAATCAGTGCATCTGGAGCTGGCAGACTGTCAGAGATTTACCAGCTGCCGGCAGGGGCGGATTGGCAATAGGCATGAGGCCGCTGCGTCCTGTTCATTGGCTCAGTGCAGGTCCTGTACTGTAGAGGCCTCTCTCAGTAACACACTTCCCCTGAGAGGCCTCTCTCAGTAACACACTTTCCCTGAGAGGCCTCCGCAGTACAGGATCAGAACTGGGCCAATGAGGGAGACACAGCAGCTAAAGAATGATCGGCTCCTGCAGGCTGCAGCCAGGAGAGAGGAAAGGAGAGATTATCTAACAGTTGCCTTGGGGGTGTTTTTTGTGTGTGTATGTATCTGGGTTGCACTGTGTGTGTGTGTGTGTGTGTTTGTATATCTGGGTTGCACTGTGTTTGTGTGTATGTGTATGTATGGAGTGTACTGTGCATGTGAGTGTATGTGTTTATGCAGTGTTTTGTATGTGTGTGTATATATGGATTGCACTGTGTGTGTATATGTATGGAGTGTACTGTGCATGTGAGTGTATGTGTTTATGCAGTGCTTTGTATGTGTGTGTGTGTGTGTGTGTGTGTATGTGTATATATGTATGGAGTGTACTGTGCATGTGAGTGTGTGTGTGTGTGTGTGTATGGAATGCTTTGTGTGTATGTGTGTGTGTATGTGTGTGTGTGTATGGAGTGTACTGTTTTTGGAGTGCACTGTGTGTATGTATATGGGATGCACTATGTGTATTTATCTGGAGTGCAGTGTGTGAGTGTATATGCAGAGCCGCCGGGGGAGTGGGAATGCCAGTCACGGGTCTGCACTGTTACTGATTTTTCTTTCAAATTCAATTTATCCTTTTTTTTAAATTTTATTAATTTGGAAACGCTGGCTGCGTTTATGGAAATAGTAGTGGCAGCTGGCACTATACTGCAGGATAATAGTGTTCTTAATCAGATGAACTCTAAAATTGGCAATTAGTTCAAAATTCGAAAGAAGGAAAAAAGGCTCCTTTTCCCTACTCACATCCCAAAGAGTGTTCTTTCAGAGTCCTTCAGAGATTTTCCGAGTCCTTCTCCTATGCTTTCCTAGTATTTTATATAGGAATATCGTTTTCTTCTGATGTACCGAGGATCCAAGACATATAAAAAAATAGATAGTAGAACAATAGTGTGATACCGCCACTGACTGATGTGAACATATAACATATAATGTATATCTACTCACACTCTCCAGTTCAAATAGTCGCCTTATTGTGGAACTTAAGATGACCTTCTTATTTCTTATTCCAATGTTCTTTTCCTTACAGTATACTATGTCCTTTTTCCTCCTGCCAGGTGCCTCCAGAAACGGGACAGCAGAATCTAGTGTAACACAGTTTCAAAACCAGGTAAGATCCAAACGTTAGTGTTATACTCACACTTTTTTCCTCCTCCTTACAGTGCCTCAAATAAATTCTTTAAATCTCCTCTTTCAGGTCCAACAGGGCTCCACTCTGCAAGAAAGAAGGAATACCCCGTAGTGCAACACCGTATGGAACTCAGACTGCCTACTCCTGGGTGCACTCACCGTCCTCCTGTATTTACAGTTTGCATCCAGCAGTATCTTTATCAACCGTCCAGATTTTTCAGGCAATAATCAATCACCACACTGCACCTTGAAAAAGAATACACTTCGGTATTTGAAACGCGTTGGTGGCCATAGGGTGAGATCCAGGCACAGATACAACCATAGGATACCCTTTCTTCCCCGTTCCCAATATTTATGTAGAAGGGCCCTTTTTTTTTACTAACTATCGGTGGAAGGTATAACAACTAGGAGGACAGGTGATACTTGGGTATGTAAAGTGTTAGGAGGTCTCCTCCCTAACCTGGGTGGAATCTTTTCAAATTTTTTAGCCTTTTAAAGAAAAGCACAAGATACGCTGGATGTTGGAAAGTAAGGAAAATAACATTTGAATAATAAATAAGAAGGTCATTTTAAGTTCCACAATAAGGCTACTATTTGAACTGGAGAGTAGAGTAGATATACGTTATATGTGTTTGTTCACATCAGTCAGTGGCGGTATCACACTATTGTTCTACTATCTATTTTTTCATATGTTTTGGATCCTCGGTACATCGGAAGAAAACGATATTCCTATATAAAATACTAGGGAAGCATAGGAGAAGGACTCGGAAAATCTCTGAAGGACTCTTTGGGATGTGAGTAGGGAAAAGGAGCCTTTTTTCATTCTTTCAGATGTTGAACTAATTGCCAATTTTAGAGTTCATCTGATTAAGAACACTATTAATCTGAGGAAAATTCTACATGCTACATGAATATTGATTTAAAAAAAGGATGGAGTATAGTATCATTTAAGAACGAGATAAGAAGAATATACCTGTTTGAATATCATTGGTTATGCGTCGTATGTATAAACCCTATTTTTTGCTAGTTACTATCTGACAGTAGGTTTTCTATCTGTCTTTTTCCTGAACCCACATTGGTGAGGGTTCAGGGTACGAGTGTGGCAGCAGACCTCAAGGGAGCGCAGGGATTGTGACCTCTTTTTTTGTACTTCTTTACTATACTGCAGGGGTTGTGGCGTGCAATAGTAGGATTGTCACTGATTGACGTCTATGGGCCACCTATGAGCAGCTATATTATGCTGTTCATAGGCAGATCAGAAATGTCAATCAGTGCCAATTAGAGTGCTAGACAGATGGGGATAGGGGAGATTAGAGGAATGCAGAGAGAGGGTGCTGGGATAGAGAAGGGATACAGGGATAGGAGAATCAAGAGAATATGAATGTATTTTGTGTATAAATAGTTATGTGTATTTGTGTGTGTGACAATAGTTATGTGTATTTGTATGTGTGTGTGTGTGTGTGACAGTATAGACAGTATGACTGTATGGGCATTAGAAAGTATGGGCAGTGTGTGTGTGTGTGTGTGTGTGTGTG
>WWET01001549.1:298524-315449 GCA_011038615.1 Limnodynastes dumerilii | reverse complement strand
GGGGATAATTAAATAATGAAGAGAATGGTGAGGGAGGTTATGAGAATGGGTAGATGCTAAATGGAGATGGGGGAGATGGTGAAGAGAATGGGGAGGGGGGGCTGATGAATAGGTAGGAGAAAATTATGAAATGAACATAGAAATAATAAAGAGAATGGAAATGGGAGGTGATGATGAGAATAGGAAGATTATGAATGGAGAGCCAGAGCTGATGAAGAGGAGGGGGAGGGATTATGAAAATTGATAGATGATGAATTGAGAGGGGTAGATGATGAAGTGAATGGAGAGGAGGAGCTGATGAAGAGGCCAGGGGGAGATAATGGAGAGGAAGGGGGAGATGATGAAGGGGAAAGAGAAATGACAAAGGGGAGATGATGGAGAGGAGGGGGGAGATGATGAAGGGGATAGAGAAATGATAAAGGGGAGGGGGAGATAATGAAGATGAGGGGGATATGATGAGGGGAAGGGAAGATGATGAAGGGGAAAGAGAATGTGAAGAGGGGTGATGGGGAGAATGGTAAGATGATAAATGGCCACAACCCCAATACACCACAGAGGAGGGGGTGCTGCAAGATACCCTTGCTCCAGGCACCATGACAGCTAGCTACACCTCTGCATACATTAAACCCAGCCCTTACTGTGTGATTTAAATAGCAAAGCACACCCACCGGAACACGGAATGGGATGGTAGCGTTCCATTGCATGCACGGTACCTATACAGAGCTGACTTATATACCTTGTCATTTTGGATCCAGCCCCTTGTGATTGGTTGTCATGGGCATTTCCCCTTTAGATAGGGGTTCTAGAAGATCATTATACAACAATCGTGTCTGTATGTCTAATACCTAAATTTTGCCATATGTAATAGTAATGTGTAGGCAGAGAA
Organism: Limnodynastes dumerilii; assembly: GCA_011038615.1. Lineage (NCBI taxonomy): Eukaryota > Metazoa > Chordata > Amphibia > Anura > Limnodynastidae > Limnodynastes > Limnodynastes dumerilii. The sequence goes on along the minus strand of WWET01001549.1, from coordinate 314,563 downwards.
GCTTTTATATTTCCAAGGTTTATAGTTATAGTCATAGGCTACAGGAAGGAAGAGGGGGAACATTTTTATTTTAAATATTTTATACTTTTTTAAATATATTTTTTGGGAAACATGTTTTTTTTTATATTTTATTTTACTTTGTTTTATTTTGTGGGTTTTAAACTTTTTACAACAACGGTGTCCTGCGATCTCTGCTTACACCAGGCACAGTAGATGGGCATGCGAACACAGACGGATGGGCACACTTGCGCCCCCGTCTTTCTATGTTCACTCTTGTTGTGAGCATGGGCAGTGCTCATTTTGCCGGCGTTTCCATCTGAAAAAAAAAAAAAGATGGAAGCGCAGCTCTGAATCCAGCCCCTGCTCTCAGTCACAGAGTATCAGGCTCACATGATTCCCTTGCGTTGCGCTACTCCAGCGGCTGATATGCAGCCTTTTACGTTTCACATCTGGCTCGGTTCTGAGCATGTGTACTGGCAAATGCCACAAAATGATGTTTGGTAAACTGACATACATACAGATCTGGATCGGGGCCATTGACACCACGTGGTAGTGGAATTCCTAAGGCTCTACAGTTTGCGGGACAAACTTAAGAACTTTGGGCCTGATCCAGACCTACAGCCGCAAGCGATCGTATACCGATTGTAAGCGTAAAAACGGGCAAAAAAACGCACTGCGCATGTGCAGTATGACAACTTCCGGTCGTCCGAAGGACATGAGCGTACAGCGAGCGTATTTTCAGCGTATTTTTCGTCCAAGGGGCGTGCGTTTTGTACGACGATAGTCTGGACGCTCAAGTAGTCTGGACGCTCCAGTTACTACATAGAGGCGGTGATAGCCATTTAAATTGTACAGTATGGGCGTGCTAAGCCCAGTACGACCAGCGTATCGGTACGAAAATTCGCACGTACGCTAGAAAAACTTAGGGTAGGGTTCAGCTGCCGTAAGTAGGTACAATCAATGGGAGTGTCATGGGCGTGAAAGTTTATATGCCCCGGGCGATCATACGCTACGCTCGTGGGCGCTCGCGGTCGTAGGTCTGGATCAGGCCCTTTGACCGGATCCAGGTTCCTGCACGCTTTCTGTACGTGTGGAAGTCTGTCCATCCGACAGAGAGAGGGGAGTGAATGCCCCGTCACTCCCCTCTCTCGTGTGGGCATTATGGTAGCGTAAGCCTTAACTAAAGCGTCCAAATGACCACTGACCCGCACGAGTGTGGGATACCCCCCGTCCACTTTAGTGGGTGGAGGGGAAGCACAGCCCATTTCTTCGTAAATTCCGTACAAAGCTAGTTCTGCTAGTGTTACGTTAGTAACATTCACGCCCTTCAGTCAAATCAGGCCACTTACGCACCTTGCATGCATAAATGGCCTAATGGTCTTAAATCTTGATCCGGTCCCTAGCACATAACTTGTGGCACAATCATATGAACTAGGGTCACTCATGTGAATTCAGTGTTGGTGGGGAAACCCACTACCATCTTCCTCAGAGGCATGCACCAGTCGAGGCTGCACTGCATGTAGGTGGACATTTTGCGGATTTACACATGTACAAAATAGCTTTCCTAGAACTTCCAGCATTGGACTCCTGTGAACTGGAGATTTTACTGTGTAACTAAATCAAATAAGCTGGAGACTCTACTACTTAATGCATAATGTTGTGAACTGCTTGACACGTAACAAAATAAGGACGGCCTAATTGTATAGTGCAAATTCTTAACTTATTGGGAGCTTTGTTATTTTGCTGCAATTAGCAATTAAAAGAACAATTAAAACATCTTAGTAATATACAGAAAGGTTACCCTAAAATAGATGAAGCAGTTACTCATTCTGCAAACATCCATGACACATCCCAAAAAAATGAACTAAACTAAGTACTTTCTTCCTTGTATATCTGGTATATATAGCAATGCCTGCTATTGCTTTCTACTTTCATATTGCTTATATTAAATATAATGTATTCTGTGTAACTGTACAATTTATAAATAAAGCATGTTTGAATCTATTTATTTGTATGCATTTGTACTTTTACCTGTGCTATATGATATAATTAGAAAACTTTTTAAAAACATGCAACTATGCCCAGTCTTCTTAGTTATGCACTACCAAGCTTCAGTAACTTACACTCAAACAAAAAATGGCTTTTTAATGTAACTATTCTGGCCACTTTAGACACTTGTGCTTTTTCTATCTTGGCCCAGGCCTGTCATGGCCCTTTTATGTGCTCCTATTGTACCATGAATGTTTGTCAAGGCTGTGTTTACCAAGTTCATATAGGAGACTGTTCCTTCACTGTTTACATTTTTGTTAAATTCACTTATCTCTTTCTGATTGTACAACCAATAGGAACAAAAAGTGTATCTTCAAAGTGCTGCACACATTGTTAGGCTGCTGTATGAAATATGACACCAATATGTAACATATATTGAACAATCAAAGTCCAGATGTCTGGATTGTTTTGTGTGTGTTTTTTTTTGTTTTTTTTTTTACTGATGTGCTAGTGGGCCAGTATATGGTTAAAAACAGAGCCATTTCTAGATTGCGGCCATCCAATTATACCCCCTGCATGTGTGTCCAGCTTCCATTACTGTCCCTTTCATGTGTGTCCACGCTGTCCTCTTCCTCTGTGGTGCTCTAAGTTCACCTAACTGTATCATTCACACAAATAGTTTTGGCCATAGGACTTACAGGAAATTTTTGCGGTAGGCTGGGGGCTTCTAGAGGCCACTCAGTAGCTTCTATTTTATTTAAAGACGACTCGGATGTTGACAGTCATGGGTGGTGGTTGCTAAAATTATGTCTGTATGGAACAGAGCTCACTAGAATGTTGTATGTATTGGGTAGCTCTAACTAGGATGCTGTATGTATTGGGTGGTGGTCACTTGGGTGGCAGTGACTACCCACATTGCATAGAAGTCACTATAAATCTCTTTATTGGATTGTGAAATATTAGTCAGCAGATGTTGTCTGTGCTTGTAACTCTTAATTGACAATACATAACCCTGTCCCCATATCATGTATTTTGCACTGCTTTTATTATATATATCTTTATTCTGTACTATCTATATTACATATTATTTGACTCCGCCAATAGTGATCTTGCCCACATGGGGCCTCTTGCTGATTTTTTCTAGGGCCACATTAAGTTCCCAATCTGCCCCTGGTTCCTGTACCTGTAGGACCAGATTTTTCCATGAATGAAGCAGCCGCATATGTTAGGTCAGCGTCATTCAATTAAACTGATTTGTTCCTATAGGGCTTCTGTGGGAGCCCTATATAACCAGTACTATTTATGTGAAAGACGCTGGCTATTCCACAAAACACAAACACCTCAAACACCCAGGCTGAGGCTTGACTTGGGTTTCACACAAGCTAATTAGGATCAAACTAGGATTCAGCTAAAAGGTAGGGAAGCCAAGTAGACTTTATTTATTGTAAATTAATATTGAACATAGTATTGGGGCAGATCCAGAATAGCGTTTCCATGCTACAGATGATACATTATGTAAAGGAACATAACTCTGAGCGTAAGGGCCTTTCACGTATCAGTAGCGTAAAATCGTTCGAGGGGGCGTGCCAATTTTACGTTAGCCGAAAGTACGCTTAAATTACGCAATGTAGGCAGGGGTTTGCATTTAAATCGAACAGTATGGGCATGCTTAGCGGTGTAACTAAGCACTGCCTATACAAACGTGTGCGGACATGAGCGGCTACGCTGCTAAAAGTTAAGGTAGGGTTTAGAAAGCGTAAAGCGGTCAAAGTACGTACATGCAGGGAGAGTGCCTAGGGGAGTGCTTAGAAGGTACGCTCGCGTAAATACGCTACACTAGTAAATGGATAGCAAGCCGAGTTCTGGATCTACCCCATTGTCTGTCTATGATATTACAACTCTGGATGTATATGTTTAATATACTCCAGACTGTAATGAAAAATCCCCAAAAACTTACACCTGGGAATGTTAATTATACATCGCCATAGGGTTGCCTGACAAAGAGAAGCTGTGAATTCAGTTTGGATTGGATTCTGTTTAGAAATTTGGAATGGAAAAGAATATATTTTATTTCATAATATCACAAATATTTGTTAGGTGCAGTTCTGGATACATTCCTTGTTGTGATTGTTTGTCTATATATGGTAGGGCTCCCTCTAGGAAAGCCGGGCTGCACACTGTAATGCAGCAATTAAATGTTTGTGTTACTGGATGCACTATGGGCTAGATCAAGCGTGCGGGGGTCTGTAATTACGCATCGTAGAGGGTAATGCACACCCCGGCACTCCCCTCTAACTTACGTGTCCAGAAGGCTACCTTAATGGTGATTCCCCACCCCAACCCTTCATTTAAATGCCTATCCCAGCCTGTATGGTGGAGATACGGCATTCGTAACTTAAGAGTCAGCCCCCTCATTGTACCTTCAGACGTACGTAACCTTGTTATGTACGTCTGAAGGTACGCTAGCGGAATATCTGGAGAGTAGTCTGTTTTTGAAAGTTCTAGGTTTGAACACTGTGTCCGTGATCCAGAAGTTACCATACACCAGCTGACCTGACATTTCTCTGTGTGAATTTCTACTGTGCATGCTCTGAACTGAACAGCCTGCAGACTTGCAGGGGTTTGCATTCTGACACAATGAGCTGTCATTGGGAAGGGATGGAGGGCCGCAATCAATGTACAGTAAGGGCACCCAATCCAGTGCTGAATGCAGATGTTTTGTTTACCTCAAAACATTTGCACCAGACCATGTCTAAATTTGGGGGCTCAGCGATTTCCCTTCTTCCATTAGGACCCTGAAAGCATTGCAAAGTGTCAGAAATCACTGCCTATATATTGTGCAAGTGTTATTTCATTTATTAAAATTCTTTTTTTATTATTATTTACTTGGGCACGCAGCTGCAAAGCGCTTAATTACTTGAAATCCAAAAGCATCAATTGTGTGCACAACCCACCCCACTTTTCTAACACATCTACGAAGAGCACTATTACACGGGCCTCTGGATTGGGATGTTTTAGAACTGGAACTGCCTATAGGGACAGGCCTCACAATGAAAAGTGCCTCCTGCCAAACCTAACCAGACTGCAGAAGGAGCCAAAAAACAGGTGCATGACTGCTATTAATGAACACGTTCTGTGATAGCTTGTCACAAATCGCGGTACTTACCGCATCAGGGGGTGTCTCTCAGCTTCTCTTTTTTGGTCGCGCCCATGCTTTCCCTCCACAGATGTGCCACTCTCAGCCTGCGGCAGCCTCCTGTCCTGCCATGGATGCTACCATCTTGGAAATCCCCACATGACCAGAGCTAACCAACTGGATTCTGCCTCTAGAAGTCATATGACCTAAACCATCAAGCCATGCTGGGAGAAGGCTATATAAACCCGAACCAGTGCCAGAATAACTTGTGAACTTTGCATGTTACCTGTTGGAATCTTCGTGTGCTAATCCTGCTGTATCCTGTCTCTTGCTTCAGACTGCAATCTCCTTGGACTTCTTTTTGCAGCACCTGCTGCTTCTTGTCTCTAATTGCTTCTCATTAGTCTGCTACACCTGCTGCCTGCAGATCATTGCAACTACTACAGACTCTAACTCATCTCAACTTATCTTATCTGCTCTTTACAGTACCAAACTCTCCTACTACAATTGTTCAAGACAGCAATTGCTTCTCGTTAGTCTGCTACACCTGCTTACTGCAGATCATTGTAACTATTACAGACCAGCTCATCTCATCTGCAGGTTGCAGCACCACTCTCCTACTGCAATATTTCCTCTCATCAGTCTGCTACACCTGCTGCCTGCAGATTATTACAACTGCTAAAGACTCCAGCTTATTCCATCTGCTGTGTGTGTGTGCAGCATACATAAATTGCCAATGACTGACCAGGCTCCCCACCAGACGCACCCCAAAATAAATAGACACACACAACAGTATTGGATTTAAATATTGGGGACATAGTTTATTGATTAATAAGATTCAAACTATTAATTTGGAAGGTAAAGAGTGGCATAGATAGCAGGTGGCAGGTCAGCGATGGTAAACGGAGAGCAGGGATCCCCCTGCCCTCAAGCGCCACGGAGGAAATGGCCACCGCAAGCACACACCCCTGTCACACTGCCCACCCCGGTGTAACCGAGGTGGCAAACTGAAAACTAACCGGCAAGCATAGTTTCCAAGTTTCCTCGAAGGGGTGTGCCTATCCCGCACCATACCTCAAGCATGAGCTTAGCGCCATGAATTGCTGACCGCCACCAATACCGCCACACTATGTCCCAACTGCAAGAAAAAATACAGGTTAGCAAAACTAAAAAGGAAGGGAGGGAGGGAGGGAAGAAAATTCCAGAAGCTGCAAATAAACTCCCCCCAACCCCTTATAAACCTAACAGAAACCCCTCCCCCTAGACCTCATCTAATTGGCTGCTATTCAGCCCCTGTTAACCCTGCGGTGCCCTTGGTAAGGAGCCTGGCAGCCAGGCATTTATCCTCTTTCAGTCCTATTTAGACTTCATTCCACTTTTTTGTTGCAATTGTTTTGTGTCTCAATTGCTCCAAGTTCTGTCTTCAGTGCAGTCTTCTCCATGTCTCAATTGCTCTAATCCTGATTCCAGTCTAGTCCAGCCTGCAATTGCTCTAGTCCTGATTCCAGTCTAGTCCCATCTGCAATTGCTCCCTGTCTCAATTGCTGTAGTCCTGATCAGTGCTCGAAGTGGGCCGGTATATGGCGATATGACATACTGCCACTTCTGTGAGCCAGCTCTGAGTAAGAATATAGCTGCTCACAGAATATTAAGATTCTGTGAGCGGCTGTATTTTCACTCAGTGCAACACACACACACTGCACCCATAACACAAGCTACACACACACACTGCACCCTTAAGACAAGCTACACACACACACTGCACCCATAACACAAGCTACACACACACACTGCACCCTTAAGACAAGCTACACACACACACTGCACCCATAACACAAGCTACACACACACACTGCACCCTTAAGACAAGCTACACACACACACTGCACCCATAACACAAGCTACACACACACACTGCACCCTTAAGACAAGCTACACACACACACTGCACCCATAACACAAGCTACACACACACACTGCACCCTTAAGACAAGCTACACACACACACTGCACCCATAACACAAGCTACACACACACACTGCACCCTTAAGACAAGCTACACACACACACTGCACCCATAACACAAGCTACACACACACACTGCACCCTTAAGACAAGCTACACACACACACTGCACCCATAACACAAGCTACACACACACACTGCACCCTTAAGACAAGCTACACACACACACTGCACCCATAACACAAGCTACACACACACACTGCACCCTTAAGACAAGCTACACACACACACTGCACCCATAACACAAGCTACACACACACACTGCACCCTTAAGACAAGCTACACACACACACTGCACCCATAACACAAGCTACACACACACACTGCACCCTTAAGACAAGCTACACACACACACTGCACCCATAACACAAGCTACACACACACACTGCACCCTTAAGACAAGCTACACACACACACTGCACCCATAACACAAGCTACACACACACACTGCACCCTTAAGACAAGCTACACACACACACTGCACCCATAACACAAGCTACACACACACACTGCACCCTTAAGACAAGCTACACACACACACTGCACCCATAACACAAGCTACACACACACACTGCACCCTTAAGACAAGCTACACACACACACTGCACCCATAACACAAGCTACACACACACACTGCACCCTTAAGACAAGCTACACACACACACTGCACCCATAACACAAGCTACACACACACACTGCACCCTTAAGACAAGCTACACACACACACTGCACCCATAACACAAGCTACACACACACACTGCACCCTTAAGACAAGCTACACACACACACTGCACCCATAACACAAGCTACACACACACACTGCACCCTTAAGACAAGCTACACACACACACTGCACCCATAACACAAGCTACACACACACACTGCACCCTTAAGACAAGCTACACACACACACTGCACCCATAACACAAGCTACACACACACACTGCACCCTTAAGACAAGCTACACACACACACTGCACCCATAACACAAGCTACACACACACACTGCACCCTTAAGACAAGCTACACACACACACTGCACCCATAACACAAGCTACACACACACACTGCACCCTTAAGACAAGCTACACACACACACTGCACCCATAACACAAGCTACACACACACACTGCACCCTTAAGACAAGCTACACACACACACTGCACCCATAACACAAGCTACACACACACACTGCACCCTTAAGACAAGCTACACACACACACTGCACCCATAACACAAGCTACACACACACACTGCACCCTTAAGACAAGCTACACACACACACTGCACCCATAACACAAGCTACACACACACACTGCACCCTTAAGACAAGCTACACACACACACTGCACCCATAACACAAGCTACACACACACACTGCACCCTTAAGACAAGCTACACACACACACTGCACCCATAACACAAGCTACACACACACACTGCACCCTTAAGACAAGCTACACACACACACTGCACCCATAACACAAGCTACACACACACACTGCACCCTTAAGACAAGCTACACACACACACTGCACCCATAACACAAGCTACACACACACACTGCACCCTTAAGACAAGCTACACACACACACTGCACCCATAACACAAGCTACACACACACACTGCACCCTTAAGACAAGCTACACACACACACTGCACCCATAACACAAGCTACACACACACACTGCACCCTTAAGACAAGCTACACACACACACTGCACCCATAACACAAGCTACACACACACACTGCACCCTTAAGACAAGCTACACACACACACTGCACCCATAACACAAGCTACACACACACACTGCACCCTTAAGACAAGCTACACACACACACTGCACCCATAACACAAGCTACACACACACACTGCACCCTTAAGACAAGCTACACACACACACTGCACCCATAACACAAGCTACACACACACACTGCACCCTTAAGACAAGCTACACACACACACTGCACCCATAACACAAGCTACACACACACACTGCACCCTTAAGACAAGCTACACACACACACTGCACCCATAACACAAGCTACACACACACACTGCACCCTTAAGACAAGCTACACACACACACTGCACCCATAACACAAGCTACACACACACACTGCACCCTTAAGACAAGCTACACACACACACTGCACCCATAACACAAGCTACACACACACACTGCACCCTTAAGACAAGCTACACACACACACTGCACCCATAACACAAGCTACACACACACACTGCACCCTTAAGACAAGCTACACACACACACTGCACCCATAACACAAGCTACACACACACACTGCACCCTTAAGACAAGCTACACACACACACTGCACCCATAACACAAGCTACACACACACACTGCACCCTTAAGACAAGCTACACACACACACTGCACCCATAACACAAGCTACACACACACACTGCACCCTTAAGACAAGCTACACACACACACTGCACCCATAACACAAGCTACACACACACACTGCACCCTTAAGACAAGCTACACACACACACTGCACCCATAACACAAGCTACACACACACACTGCACCCTTAAGACAAGCTACACACACACACTGCACCCATAACACAAGCTACACACACACACTGCACCCTTAAGACAAGCTACACACACACACTGCACCCATAACACAAGCTACACACACACACTGCACCCTTAAGACAAGCTACACACACACACTGCACCCATAACACAAGCTACACACACACACTGCACCCTTAAGACAAGCTACACACACACACTGCACCCATAACACAAGCTACACACACACACTGCACCCTTAAGACAAGCTACACACACACACTGCACCCATAACACAAGCTACACACACACACTGCACCCTTAAGACAAGCTACACACACACACTGCACCCATAACACAAGCTACACACACACACTGCACCCTTAAGACAAGCTACACACACACACTGCACCCATAACACAAGCTACACACACACACTGCACCCTTAAGACAAGCTACACACACACACTGCACCCATAACACAAGCTACACACACACACTGCACCCTTAAGACAAGCTACACACACACACTGCACCCATAACACAAGCTACACACACACACTGCACCCTTAAGACAAGCTACACACACACACTGCACCCATAACACAAGCTACACACACACACTGCACCCTTAAGACAAGCTACACACACACACTGCACCCATAACACAAGCTACACACACACACTGCACCCTTAAGACAAGCTACACACACACACTGCACCCATAACACAAGCTACACACACACACTGCACCCTTAAGACAAGCTACACACACACACTGCACCCATAACACAAGCTACACACACACACTGCACCCTTAAGACAAGCTACACACACACACTGCACCCATAACACAAGCTACACACACACACACACACACACACACACACACACACACACACACACACACACTGCATCCTTAAGACAAGCTACACACACACACTGCACCCATAACACAAGCTACACACACACACTGCACCCTTAAGGCAAGCTACACACACACACTGCACCCATAACACAAGTTACACACACACACACTGCACCCTTAAGACAAGCTGCACTCACACACTGCACCCATAACACAAGCTACACTCACATTTGTACCTGAAATCACTCCTTCTATGTGCTTCAGCAGAGATAGGAATCTACAGGAAACGGAGGAAAGTGTGACTCCTCCCCCTAATAAGGTGATTGGTCACACGGGCATGAATGACATCAGCAAGAGATCTTTTAGCCTACTTGGAGCTAACAACTACCGAGGAGCTGGATAAGACTGGAGGCAGAGGGGGCTATGGAATCTGTCTCTGCAGCGATACTGGAGAGTCACAGCAGATGAATTGTCCATCAACTGTGACCCTCTATTGCAGCGCTGGGGAGACAGACTCCACAGCTGCCTAATCATGCTTATGAGTAAAGGGGGTGCTGTGGGTGATTGCTGGGCTGGCGGGTCCCCTAAGTCGCCAGGCCCCGCAGCAACTGAACCTATTGCACCCCCTATAGTTACGCCCTTGAGGGGGGGCAATAAAACTGGGTAACCTGAAGGAAGGAGCAATAAGGCTAACTGCACACAAAAAAAGTGTGGGGTAGCAAGGCTGTCTGGACACAGGAGGGGTAATAAGGCTGGGAAAACTGAAGGAGAGGATAAAAAGGCTGGCTGCACACAAAGTTGGGGCAATAAGGCTGGCTGCACACTCATAAAGAGGGGGCTATAAGACTGGTTAGGCACAAAGGGCCTGATCCAGAGCAACGACCGCAAGCGAGCGTACGACGAGCGTATGCGAAAATTCGGGGAAAAATTCGCAACGCGCATGCCCAGTATGACAGCTTCCGGTTGCCCGGGCGTCATGAGCGAATAGCGGGCGTATTGTGAGCGTATTTTTCGCTCGCGGGGCGTGCGTTCTTTACGATGGTCGGCTGGGCGCCCGTTTTACTACAGGGAGGCGGGGATAGCCATTTTTACTACAGGGAGGCGGGGGTAGCCATTTAAATTGTACAGTATGGGCGTGCTAAGCCCGTACGCTCAGCGTATTTTGTGCGAATTTTCGTACGGCCGACGGTCGTACCCAGTGTAGGGTATAGGCGTCGTATGCAGGTACTTTACTATGGGAGTGTTAGGGGCGTGTATGGTTTTTCGCACGGTCGAACGTACGCATTCGCCCGTCGTGCGAATTTTCGTAGCGCTGGATCAGGCCCAAAGAGGGGGCAATAAGACTGGGTAAACTGAAGGAGGGGCAATAAGGCTGACTGCACACAAATAAAGTCGGGGTTAATAAGGCTGTCTGGACACAGAAGACGCAATAAGGCTGGGCAAACTGAAGGAGGGGACAATATGGCTGACAACACAAAGTTTGGGCAATAAGGCTGGCTGGATACAAAAGGGACAATAAGGCTGGGTGGTTACTCATAAAGAGGGGCTATAAGACTGGCTGAACATAGAGACGAGGCAATTAGACTGTTTGGACAAACAAGGAGGGGACAATAACGCTGATTGAACACAAATAAAGAAGGGGCAATAAGGCTGGCTGTGCACACAAAAGGAGGGGCAATAAGTCTGACTGGACACAGAAGGAAGGGGCAATAAGGCTGGTTGGAAACACATAAAGAAGGGGCTATAAGACTGACTGGACACAATAAGGAGGCAATAAGACTGTTTGGACAAACAGAAGGTGAGGACAACAAGGTTGACTGGACACAAATAATAAGGGGGCAATACGGCTGGCTTGTCAAACAAAAGGAGGGGCAATAATGCTGGTTGGACAAAGAAACACAAGGAGGGGACAACAAGGGTGACTGGACATAAATAAAGAGGGAGAAATACGGCTGGCTGGACAAAGAAGGAGGGGCAATAAGCCTGGCTGGGCACACAAAAGGAGGGGCAATAATGCTGGTTGGACAAACAGAAGGAGGGGACAATAAGGCTGACTGGGCACAAGTTTTGAGGGGGCTAAATGACTGGCTGGACAAAGAGGGGGCAATAAGGGTGACTAGCCACACAAAAGCAGGGGCAATAATGCTGGTTGGACAAACAGAAGGAGGGGACAATAAGGCTAACTGGACACAAGTAAAGAGGGGGGCAATAAAGCTGACTGGACACATAAGGAGGGGCAATAAGGCTGGATGGACATAAAGAGGGGGACTATAAGACTGGCTGGACAATGAGGGGGCAATAAGACGGGCTGGCCACAAAGAAGGAAGGGACAATAAGGATGGTTGGACACACAGAAGAAAGGTGCAATAAGGCTAGGTGGGCACACAAAAGGAGGGCAGTAAGGTTGGTTGGACTCGGCCGCCCCTAGAAACGGCCCTGTGGGGGAGCTATCATTGTTTTTCCCTAGCGGTAACCAGATCATTTAATTAAACATGAAGTGTTCAGTGTAGAAATCATGACCCACATGACATGCACACTATGGGCCTGATCCAGACCTACGAATGAGAGCGGAGCGTATTACCGCTGCAGCGTAAAAACTTTCACTCCCACGACACTCCCCTTACCTTCTTTTCATTACACCCTGCGAACCCTACCCTAACTTTTCTCTGTGTTCGTACGTATTTTCGTAGCGACGTGCTGTTCGTAGCGGGTTAAGCATGCCCATACTGTACAATTTAAATAGCTCCCCTGCCTACATTCCTTAACTCCAGCGTCCGTACTAACTTCGTACTATAAACACGCCCCTTCGTCGAAAAAAACGCAAACAATACGGGCGCCAGAATCGCCGCTACGAAAAGGTCTTTGGTACGACCAGAAGTTGTCACTATGCACATGCGCAGTGCGTTTTTTCTGCCATTTTTACGCTTACAATCAGCGTTAGCTCGCATGCGAGCGTAGCTCTGGATCAGGCCCAATGTGATATTCTGGATCTCCTCCACTACTCTCCTCTCACTTTGGGCCTGATCCAGCGCTACGAAAATTCGCAACGCCGGGCGAATGCGAACGTACGCTCGTCGTATCAACCTACACGCCCCTCGCACTCCCATAGTAAAGTCCCTGCTTACGGCGGCTATACCCTACACTGGGTACGACCGTCGGCCGTACGAAAATTCGCAGAGAATACGCTGAGAAAATACGCTTAGCACGCCCATACTGTACAATTTAAATGGCTATCCCCGCCTCCCTGTAGTAAAACGGGCGCCCAGCCGACCATCGTAAAAAAAATACGCTCGCCGTGCGAAAAATACGCTAACGATACGCCCGCTATTCGCTCATGACGCGCGGGCGACCGGAACCTGTCATACTGGGCATGCGCATTGCGAATTTTTTGACGAAAATTCGCTTACGATGAGCGTACGCTCGCTTGCGAGCGTTGCTCTGGATCAGGCCCCATGTCTCAATTGCTTCAGTCCTGTCCCCTGCAGGTCACTGCTTAGTCCATGAGAGGAGCCTACTTGAAACCACCCAGCTTTTGCTATAGACCTGACCACTCTACACGCCCCAGAGAACCCAGAGCAGATACCCAACCTGATGATTTTGTGACACAGCTGACCCATTACCTTGCCCATTTCACCTCCAAAGTTGTATTGTTTATAAGTGTTAATAAAAGTCTTTACACAAAATGAAGCCAGAAATACACAGAGAGGAGAAAAACTATAAATCAGGAAATGATACAATATGAGTCCTTGGTCTAGGTCTTAAATTTGAGGGAACAGCAGGTAATATTAAATATTTTACAACAGATTACTTTCAGGCAAATCATCATAAAAGGCACTCTGATGGTTTCTGGCATTTCTGGCTGGTGCAGGATTTATGAGGTGACACATCTGATATATTGACCAGTTCTGGTGGGCTTTTGAGAATGCCTTTAATAGCTCTATTCATGAGGCATAGGCAGACACTTGTACCCCAAACACAACTGGATCATGTTAGCGCTATGAACAGTTGGGTCTGATCGAGATAGTACACTCTAGTATCTTTGGATCAGATCCTAAATTAATGAGAGGGTACTTACCCATGGTGAGTAGGTAAGTACCCTGCTCATTGTTGCTGCAAATTCATATGGGCTTCTTTCCATGTCAGAACACGGCATGATAGATGACAGGGTGTGTGTACCGGGGGTGCACGCGGTGTGCAGCGAGATGTAAGTAAATGGACAGTAAGGACTTGGTTAAGCTCTTATGTAGGATTCTTCATTATGCACCTGCCCTATTTTACACATCTTAAAATTTAAGGCAGGGTGTTAGAACATGGAAGGTCCGTGCATGCATGGGAAATGTAATACCGTTGCATGCACAGACATTAGGATTGAATGCACATATTATTCGGAGATCTAACCCTGGCTTTGTTTTCCATGATAATGGTGGCTTTTTCCATTGAACTGGCACATCTCTTGGTTGCATGCAGTCTCTCTGTAAGACGAATGCCTCCCCGGCTATTCTCTTCTTCCTCTGTACCCCCTCTTATGACAAATGCAGGGCTCACCTCGCCTTACTTTGTTGTCTGCCTTTCCTATGCCCAGCAGTGGCCACATCTCTATTCAGCCAAACTCCTGTGTTTTTCTTGATTATTTTTTTATGACAATCACCTCCATACTGATAGATTCCTTCCTTTTTCATTCCCTGAGATGACAAACTAAATGTTAACGATAACTTAATATTAATTTATGCATTAAATTGAGAACACATTTAATCAAACTCTCTGTATGTCCATGTATGAGTACACATAAATATTACCTCTATAAATATGAATATGTAAAGTGTGAGGAGGGAGTTATGGTAAAAGTACTGTGTGATCCCAACTTCCGCACCTTTCTTATTTTATGTGGGGATCAGGCGGAAAACTTAAGGTAGGGGTGAGCTATCGGATCTCACTTATAAGCGTGGGGAGTGGCTTCCCATTGCCAGCATGGGGGTTTAGAAACAGTGGGGATCCGGCTTCGGATCTCTGGTCTGGCCCAGAATAAATAAGTACATCATTTAGTGACAACATAACCTGTCATCTCCGAAGATTTCATTTTAAATAACAGATCTTGGCGATCTATATAAGGTTAATTTAGATCTCCAAAATCTGTTATTTGAAATGAAACAGGGCAGTGCACGCCCCTGTCACTCACACTTTCAGAAAGAGTTCTGGACACTTATGTACCTACCTTAACTTCCTCGCACGAATCTGGGTTGCACTGCTGCTCTCTGTTCCTGGCCCCTCATTAACATCCCTAACCCTGCCTGTCTGCCGGGGTTTAGGCATGCGGCATTGAAGGGCATCGCAATGCGCTGATGTTACATGTCCAGCGGACTTACGCAACAGACTTGCCAGAATCCGCTTCCGCGTCTATTCCTGAATCAGACCCAATGTGTCTTGTATTTTAAAGGCTTCTCTCTCCCCAGAGCTAAAATATATATATAT
>WWET01001549.1:279894-298298 GCA_011038615.1 Limnodynastes dumerilii | reverse complement strand
AGATTATTCTAGTACTGTTATCCACATTTACACATTAGTATATGACATGCCCTTTATTAAGTGCTCAATAGCTCAGGTCAACTTGGGTTTAGCTGTAATTTGCTGATATTTGTGGGAATTTGTCCATTTTTATTGGAGAGCGGCATATGAAGGGCATTTTTTCACGCAATCCCCTTCTATATTTCTCATACACAGAAAAAATTCCCACACTCTAAAATCAGGCAACAGGATGTCTTATTAACCTCTTGTGCACCACAAGAGATGCGTGGAAAGGAAATGGTTAATAGACCTTTTAACTTTGCTTCATTAGTGTTCCCAGACAACTTGCTGGCACAGACTTGGTCTCACTCTCTCTCTTCTATTTCTCTCTGTTTTTGTCCCTCCCCTCCGCTCTGTTTAACCCCCCTTCCCTTTCAACCCTTAATGATTCCCACATGGTTCTTGGTATCTCAGCCAAGCCTCCTAGCATTGTCTGAAAACTCCAAATTTAGAAGAAATATGAAAATTGTCAAACAGTCAGTCCTTAGTGGGTAAAACTGAAAACCTCCTAAACTGTCACAGGTCAAGGCAAGAGAAGGAGGGGGTGTCACGTGGCTACACCCCCAACCAATGGCATCCCATATTGACCTGACAGATGTGCCTTATAACAGCCTGGCCTCTCTTCCCTTCAGCTCATATAAGGTAAAAGAAAAAAGGTCTTTTTCCCCAGCTGGTTAGAATCTAGTGGAGGAAAGCCCCTCATCCTAGGACCAGCGCGCTTTCATATGCTCAGTCTTCACTTCTGTGATCCAGGGGGAGCAAAATGACAAATCTCAAGTAATCCTTGGACAAGGTAAGTCATTTCTGTAACTTCAGCCAGCAAATCTGTACAGCAGAAAATTAGGTTTTCCCAATAGTGCATCATAGAGTCATTTATAACAAATATGCATAAGATTCTTCCATAATAATTTGCATTTGCAGGTCATATCATCTCCAGACCAGTTACTTGTTTTCAAATAAAATGTGTATACATAAACATCGATATGCGGTTGGTCCATTTACCAATTGTTTTCTTAGTGTTAAGTGAATAGCTAAGTAGGTGTTTGGTATATGTATTTACAGAGACCATCACAATTGCAACTATAAAAACCTAAATATGTATATAAGAAAATGTTGCAATGTAATCTGATCAGATAAATAATGTACAAAATTACTGCCAATTACATTGTACATTGTGTATGATAGATAGATAGATAGATAGATAGATAGATAGATAGATAGATAGATAGATAGATAGATAGATAGATAGATAATCCATCAACTTTCATTCACATGTCGTTAAAACAAATATTTAGTATTTTGTGCATTTTATTGTTTGATTTTATGTGACTTTGGTGAAGATGTAACAATCCACAAATCAACAGTTGTTCATGTAAACATCTGCACAGAATAACATGCTATATTTTTTATAACATATACAAAATAAACTGTACTGGCATTTGTATGATATTGACATTATGCATATATTTGGTAGGCTACATGTAGAAGACTCTCTTGCAACTCTAGAAGCATTATGTACATGAAGGAGATCTGATTTATGAGGCCTAACTTTACATTCATAATAATAATTTCCAATCTCACTCACTGTATATTTTCTAACCCCTGAATAATACTCTTTCACCCTTGCCATGCCTTGTCTAGACATTTTCTGTTCCAAACCCCAGCAATGCTACTCTTCCCCTCAGCTGCAGCTGTCTGGAAGGCATGAAGTGATTGTGTTATAGCTGCAGTTTAGAAAGTATGTTAAGAGTTCCAATATGTCTTTGTAAGTCACAATACTAAGCTCAAGACATCATAACTATTCAGCATGACTATAAAAGGTTGTTGCTTATAAGGAAACACAAGTGAGAGGAATATTCTCGGTGGATAAACTTTGCAGGTGAGCCATTGTCATTCAATTATTTAGCACCACAGTGGTTATTAAACTGTTCATGTGGGACAAAAACAGTGTTTGTGTAAGGGTGGAAAACCGTGTATATACTACTGTAGCTATTAGTACTATACAGGACTTCACGATTTTGTTGCTATAAAGTGCATTGTAGTATAAACTGGCTGCCAAGTATTACTCTGTAATTTATGGAGAATTGCACAACAGCATTAATGACAGCGCATATGAGAGGCTTAAGCTGAATGGATTTCTCTAGGATAGTGTGGGCTGATAAACCTGCCAAACCTTGGAGTTACTTCCTGTCAGGTTTGGGGCAAGGCAGCTTCTCCAGATGTGACCGCTTTAACCGCTGGAAAAACCCTGAGGCTCACACCGACATAATGTGACTGGAGAAGTTTACAGATATTTACTATATTACAATCTTAGGCTTTATTGTAACAATTACAATCTTAGGGCTTAATGTTACAATGTGCGTGTGTGTTTCAGCAGAGTTTTACTAGTTGCAAGCGGCTTTTTAATATTCTCAGACTCAAAATTTATGGCTATATATGTCAATCACTGTAACTAATCAATTAAACTGCATACACATACAAAAGGTAACCTTCAAAGTATTATAATTAGCCTGTGTACTATTCTCCTCTGTCCAAACTCAGAATTGCATTTGTGTTTAAGAATTTTCATATTGTAATCTTTATTTCTATAAGGATTTGTCAGGGTTAGATAACTCATGGTATTGACTTGAAATGGAGGATGAGCAAGCCATTATTCTTTGGAACCATCATGGATCTAGTAAAATCTAAAAACTGAAAAATATGTAGAGTGGTCTGCTAATGCCTTATACACCTCCTCACAACAACTTAGCAACTCTAAAGACAGAAACAAAAAGGAACAATGAACAGTGCAATAAAGTTTTTTTTTTATTTAATAAGACTTCATTTTAAAAAAGATATATTTAATTGCACTATTTCCTCTTATCTAGTCTTTCCTCTTATCTTTCCTCTTTCCTTTATCTAGTGATTTATATCTATGTTAGCTGCTATTTCACTAATACTGTTTGATATTACAGTCAGAATTTCACACTAACACTACAGTTCACCATCCCAGATGCAGATAATTATATAAACATTCTTTTACACAAAATCCTGTTTGTTATCAGTCGATTTTCTCTGTACATATATTACTACAGTGATGCTCAAAATGACATCTAAAAAGGTCTTTCTGTGAGTTAGCGTCTATGTTCCCTATTATAGGAATTCTTTATTAACAGCACTCAAGTTATACATATTTTATTATCTTGTCATTTTGATGCTTATAAATTTGTTTATTTATTTTAAAAAGACAACAAACCCTGTTTCATTTATTTTCCCGAGCACCGTTTCTCCTAACATCTGGCAGTAGAAATAATCATAGAAAGGATCAAAATTAATTTAGGAAGTACAGGAGTCTAGGTTAACAAACAAACAAGCATAAAAACTATTACAACCCAAATAGGTATAACATGGATG
The DNA here is from genome assembly GCA_011038615.1 of Limnodynastes dumerilii. Lineage (NCBI taxonomy): Eukaryota > Metazoa > Chordata > Amphibia > Anura > Limnodynastidae > Limnodynastes > Limnodynastes dumerilii. The sequence continues at coordinate 294,866 of WWET01001549.1, read as the reverse complement.
TTTTTACAAGCCATCACGCTGTGTTCCTTACAAAGTTTTTCTGGCAGCAATAAATGGTAAACTCAGAGTCGTAGCTAAATATTTTAGTGCCAAAAGCAAAAAGGAAAAGTAGCACCCCCAACCTTGAATTAGTAACTAGTTTAACCTAAAAAATTAACTAACTGGCGCCCCACTTTGGCTTTGCACCCTGGGTTACGACCCTGAGTAAACTTGTACAAATGCTGTTCACTTCTGACAAACTATATGTATGAATATAACATAATCTTATAAGTTGTCCACAGCAAGTGACTGAGTTAGCCTTTACTCATACAGCACACTTGTATTTTTGTTGGCCCCAAACCCCACAACATACTTACTGTTAAGTTAGCATTGTATATGATAAAAAGAAATAGATATTCTGGAAGATTGTATTGATTTGTGCCCTAACACAGCTAAAGCGTAGGTAGGAAACCTGTGACTTGCTGATCATAAAAAGCTGAAGTTAAATGAAATCACTTTTCCATGAGGAAAAAGTGTGAGTACCCCATCAAACCATGGATAGTGGTTATCTGAGGCATGTTTCAGCATACCACGTTCCCACAAACTTCATGTCTGTGGTTTGGATTACTACATCATTTCCTGTTGTTCTCATCATTGACCCCTTCATTCCACAACATGTAAATGGTCCTCTCACATGCTCTCTGACCTCCCATCTCTCTTCATTTGTTTTTATCCCATCAAGAATGTTACTTGTAAACAGAACAGCTAACTGTGTGTGTCACACGCTCCTTGTATTCCTTTACAGATTAATTAACCCTATTCTTATAACCCATGCGAAAACCCCAACGCCCATCGTTTTCTTTTTTTTAAGGAGTGTAATTATTTGCATTAATGCTAATACAGGAAGAGAAGAGAATATGGAACGCAGTACTAAGGATGAAAATGTTGGGTGACCATTGTGTAATTATCTTTAGTGTTTAAATTGCGAGTGAGTCTACTTTGGATAGCAGACAATTATGTGCACTTTTCCACCAAAAACTGCTGTAAACATTCAGGACCAGATCCAGACTCTTGCACACTTTCCGTACATGTGGGTTTCTGTCCGTCCGACAGAGAGAAGGGAGTGAACGCCCCTATCACTCACCTCTCTTGTGTGGGCTTTATGGCAGCTTACACTACCATAAGCCTGCTTTAACTAAAGCGTGCGGATCAGCGGTCCTTATGACTGTTGATCTGCACAAGTGTGGGATACCCCTCCCACACTGTACAATCCAGTCCCCAGTTTCAGCTGACAAAACCATACACAATGACACCACTGCCACCATCAGTAATGACTCAGGGCTCTCTGTTCTCTGATACCATATTATATTAAGTGTGAGCATTATACTGTACTGAGTTGGATTACTATCAGCTGTGTGCTTGCTGTGTTAAGTAGTACACAGTACCAATATAATTGGCTATTATAGAATTAAAAGTGTTTTGTTGGTCATTGGATACTAAGAAAATCTATGGACCAGGGGCTGGATTGGTCTGCCTTTGGTTTGTTCCAGTACCTCCCTTAGCTGTTGAACAGTGGCACCCGCCTTGGGCTCCGCACTCTTGGGACCCAGAGCCCTCTAAAATTGCTTTGGATACAGAGCCGCTGCCCACTAAGTACATCATTAACGTGCAGCAGCTCTGTGTATGATACTCCTGGGGAGTAGTATCAGTAGGGGTCTGCTGAAGTCCATGAGCTATTACACTATGATGATGCACTGTAGCGAGTCGTGACACTTTATTTGAAGCTGTCAGGGACTAGTAGCAGCATAGGGGGTGAAGGATATGTATACGTTATGCTTTTTTTTTTAATACACCAATAGCTTAAATGTACCAGGATCTGGGGCTATTCCCTACCCAAAAGATTATTGAGCTACGAGTATTAGCATATGCCTTCTGTACAGCCAGAAAATTATCATCTATATCAGTGAGCACTTAAAAGCCAAATAAAACTGGAAACAGACTTCACTGGTTGGGACTGTGCTTAGATATGTGCATATTTGACAACATAAACAAACATGATTGTAAAGGAAACAAAGTAACCTAGCAACACATAGCAACCAATCAGATGAAACTTTTTCCTATGTTCCAATACATTGACATCCACTACCCATAACTTTAAATGACAGAGCATGGTATTTAATGTTTAATACTCCTGTAAGCAATGCTGCAGATAAAATATAAAATAATAAATATAATCAATTCAGTCCCCAAAAAACTAATAAGAAATTGATGACTTAATTTCTAAAACTACATTTGCAGCATTACAGCTTACATGAACATTAGAAAATAAGGATAATGCAGAGGCCATTGTAAATATTGGTAAAATGTTATATCTAGGAGGGTATGAATGGGCTGCAATGTGTTTTGATTGAGTAGCATTAAAGCACTTCCATGCATAGACTGCAAAAGCGGACTAAATCCAATCCTATTGTCCATTGTTATTACGCACAATTTGCCAGATCCTCAATTCTGGCCGACAGGGGACTTACGCAAGTCATTTTCGTAAGTCCTCTGTCTGGGAACATCTGCGCATGCGCACGCCAGATGCTCCCTATGCGTAAGTACTACTTTGTTACGTACGTTAGTACTTACGATGAAGGGGCAGACCCTTCACTTATGCTAGCTCTATCACCACCATATAGGCGGGATAGCAATTTAAATGAAGGGTCCGAGACGGGGGAATCCCCGTTACGACTAGTTGTAAAAGTTAAGGTAGGTTTCCTATTGAATGCAGGGAGTTCAAGGGGCATGCACTCCCTGCTAAGGCTGCGTAATTACAGACCCCCACACACACATAAAGCGAGCAGGAGTCTGGATCTACCCCAATGGTCTGAATCCAGAACTCAGTACAAAGTACATTTAGCCCTCCTAAGTCTTCGCAGCGGTGGTGAACTTATGCTAAGTGTGATCCTATACTCCATGCATGTGAGGGGTTGGGTGGTGCACATGTATGGAACTTCTGTGTCCTGAACCCTACCTTAGTTTTTATGCACACATCCCTGTGCGTAATTGCTGGGAATCTTTTATAATATACATTCATAGCTATATTTATAAAATATTACATTCATTTATAAAATTAAACATATCCCATGACAACAAAATACCCCAAATCCTCTCCCCACATTAGCATTTTACAAAGTTGAAAAGTTGGAAGAAAAAAAAGTATTTTTCTGGTTGTTCCCTCCAATGAGAAGAGCAGAGGAGTGGGAACAGGTGACTGGCTGCAGCACAGTGAGTGTAGCCGTGACTGCTGGCTGAAGCTACTCTGAACAGCCTAAGTGCATCAGCTATCATTATTATTTATATTGTATTCAGGCAGCATTATGATGTAGGGCTGCATTGGGTTCACCCTTAAGTCCCGCACCTTAGTCTGCAGCCATTTCAGCTTATTGACTGATCACAAACTGTTTATTATATATAGTCTGTAAATTTATCTGCAGAAGATGCTACTTAATATAGTTGTTAAGTCTTAAAAAATGTAAAAGTTATAGCCTACTCTTTCATGGACTGCAAAGAGATTACTTGATTATGGCTATAAAACCAGAAGTGTATCAGCAGCCATTATGTTAGTGACATTGGGCCTGATCCACAACTCCATGTGTTTAACGAGGTTGGGAAGTCTGCACAGAAGAGGGGAGTATGGAGTTCTACACACTTACATGCCCAGAACTCTACCTTAACTACTCTGCACTGATTTGCATCAATCCGAATGCAGATCTGTGCTTACCAACGCCCCACGGCGCTTTATTACCATGCCTATCCCGCTCTTGTGGAGTTTAGGCATGAGCAAATGAAGTGCTGCCCCCTACAGATCTCTAAGTGTAAGGAACTTAGATCCGTAGAATGACATCAGCCACACGCATGTACAGATGTCAAATTTTAGGGGACAAGCGACATGTGTAAGTACCACTCATGCTCTGCATTCAGGATCATGCTTGTCCTCTAATTGCTCTTTTGTTATAGGTCATATGAAAAATGTGGTACCCCAACAGTAGGAATACTTACAGTGCACATAAACTAAAACTGGTTTTGCTTCATGGTAGTTTATAGTTATGCTTAAAGTACAGTATTTTGTCCAATACCTGCTTTTTCTTTGTATCCTGCTAAAGCCCACACTAGAAACATAGCAGATAGAAAGATCACATGCCCCCAGCAGACTGGCTAGCTTCCAAAGCAGGATCTGAAGTGTTTGAAACTGCCTCTAACCATAAAAGGAAGAGATATTTTTCTTCAATCTGGATCATGGAAAAAGAAAAAACCTATTTTTAGATGGTGGTCTGGTTGCATCAGAAGAGCTCTAAAGCGTGATATTGATCTGTAGCCAGGGCAAGACACATTAACATGTTGATATACAAATGTATTACAGTACATTGGATATGGCAGATCTCTAGACCAGGACCTTATACTTAATTTAATTAAGTGTACCTGTAAAATGCAGTGTGTCTGATATAAAGCAGAAAATGTAGATTAAGCAGCCTGTCCCTGCACTGTCCTTTCTAGTAGAAATCCTTGGTTTGGATTTTCATTTGTTGTGTGCCTCAAGTAGCTTAAAGTCCTAGGACAGACATAGTGAGACTATGGCTTTCCTGAAATTGTGAAACTACAAGTGACAGCATGGACCGGCTCTTGTCTTGATAATGCCCGATGCTGCACATGGCATTTAAATCGTAAGTAAGGGCTTGGCTAAGCATGGTAGGGTTCTGGCCCCGGATCTACTATCCATATGTAGAAGTGCCCTGTTCTCCTACGTACAGAGTTTTGGATCACAAAATCCATACGTTTTCCTCCACAACAGAGCCAATTGTATGGATTTGATTATTAAGTCTGGATAAGGTCCCATTTGTCTCCACTTGCCAGCTACACAGGTCATTAAACCTAATGATGATCCTTTTCCCCAGATGGGTAACAGACATGAACCACCAGTTAGCCATCTGCTTGGAAACTTTTTTCCCCCGACAGCTTGAAGGTTGGTTAAATTAAAAAAACACACGAGATCCAGCTACTTCTAAAACTTTCTCTTTATCCATAATAAAAGCCGTGACCACAGGGTCAAACCTCCAGGAAAACACTTATCATCCCCAGAGACAGTAATCGGAAAGCTTCCAATTTTTGGAGGGAACCTAATTTAAAGTTCACAAAGCAACAAAGTCGGATTTGCTCACTCCTTTAAATACCACTCATATCAGTTATGGCCCAGTTATAATTTCAGGACAATCTATATGGAACCCTTTCAAATGTCTGAAAAATAGCTAAGTCAGAGCTAATAGATGGCTTCCAATTCCTAGAGCAGATGTGATGTGAGATGGAGAGCAGCCAACTATCCAATAAAGAATGCTCCCTTGATTTCTTCCAGATCCACCAGAGTAACAATCCATTCACCAGTGCTCAGCAAGGGAGCTTATATGGAGTTACATCAGTATTTACAACAGCAACACATAGTTTTACCAGAGTACTTGATAAGACTAAACAATTGCATCTATGTCTTTCCACAGGTTTACCCCCTGTCCCTCTTGACACTTTAGACAGCTATTAGTATTCTAAGCCTTAAACATCTCACTAACAAATTTTCAGAACTTTCCACAAGTTACCATTATATTGGGTTAAATTCACAACTCCGTAATTGTGCGACATACGTCCTTAATTTACCGGTAGTAGCTACTATGCATGCGAAGTAACTATTTTACGCAATCTACAAATCATTTTGTTACGTAGATTGCGTATGTGCGGTCTTTAAAGACCGCACATACGCAATCTACGCAACAAAACGGTATTGGTAAATTAGAGACGTATGTCGCACAATTACGGAGTTGTGAATACGGCCCATAAACAGCTTATCTTGTGACTGTGGACCAGATCCAGGCTCTTGCACTTTCAATTGAGAGAGGGGAGTGAACGCCCCCTGTCACTCCCTTCTCTAAGGGCTTACACTGCCATAAGCCAGCCTTAAATGAAATGTGCGGATCAGAGGTCCATACAACTGCTGATCCGCTTATACATACTACATTCCTCCCATACTGTAAGATTTAAATGCTTCTCACCACCCACCTAGCGGGCAGAAGGAAACCACAGCCCATTCATTCTGAATTTACATAGTACGGAACTAAGTTCCATATGATAGTAGTACGATATGATAGTTAGTTTTACTCGCGTAAGTGGGGTGCCAGACGCAAGTCTGGAACCGGTCCAGTTTTTATTTGAAAGTCAAAAGCAATATCTATTTGTCAATTCAAAACTTCCATATTAATTGGACATGTTATTCAGATAATCAAAATGGTATAACCAAATCAGTGCTGCATAAATAATATGCAGCTACTGGTTAATGTTGTAGGTGCCAATAATGTAGTGTGATTGGCTGGGGAAAACCTTTTAGATATACATCATACTGTATGGACATGCTCCATATTCCTGCAGCTATGTAAGATAGGACAATACTGTATATTAGGTTGCCTATGTAATACTATCTTTCATAAAACAACTTTTCACATTTATTAGCTGCAGAAATACAGGTAGGGGGATTTCCAAGGCTCTTGCGGTTAAAGTATAGTATTGCAAAGTTTTGTAGATGACAAAAACAAATATTTAAAATCATTTGTTTTAGAATGCTACAGAAGTATGGGAAGCGCGTCATTGGAATTATATGTATTTCAATAATCTGATTATTCAGTCACAATGTCAAAACTAATATTTTTGTTTTTCTGCAGTTCTATAACACGGAATGCATTATTGTTTGTGTGTTCACTGAGTAAAGAGTATATTAGCAGTTGTTAATAAGAAGAGCCATTGAGCTGACAGTTGCTATATATATTAACCTCTGAATGTAAGTCTTCATGACATCACTTTAGATTGACTCATTTAGGATTAAACAAAGGTGTCCTTTGACTTCTATTCTGGTTACTTGGCTGATTAAGATGGGCTGAATTAAATAAATGGCCATTCACAATAAACCAAACTGCACATCATAGCTTTGCTAAACAATTCACGTCTTTTTCACAGTCATTCTATTACAAGAGGCTAATTGTGCTTAGATTATGCAACTCATCCACTCTTTCTCGCAGGCAAGATTTCAAAACATATCCCCAGCAATCATGGAGGTGGAACAAAGAAGCAGCCATTTACTCTTCATGCTAACTCTATTTGGAGGACAAGAAGTGGGTTTGGCCCAGACAGCTGCCGTTGTGAAGTATCGCATTCCAGCCTTGTGGTAAGCAGGAGGTCAGGTGAGAAGGAGGGGGATTGGGGGGACCCTTCTCGGCTTTGAATGATTTCCTAACATTTTGTTTAAACCTCTTTTAACAGCTGGCAAAAAAAGAGAGGAAATACCTTACACAGTTGTATATAATAGTATCTGTCAAATGAGCAGCCTACTTAACTCACAACTAACATCACTACCAAGATCAGCCACGCAGGACTAGGGCTTTTTAATTATGCTATTAATTTCTATTAATCATTTCACTATTAACAACTTGCAGTATAGTATCTGTGTTAATGGCATATGTATCCACACAAAATAAGTTAAACTTATGTCTATGTTTAGTAATCATTGAAGAAAGGGACATAGGGCCGTATGCAGACTGCCGGACGTATAACATATATGTCCGGTGTTTAGCGTTTTTCCTACGTAGTACATGTTTTACGTTATCTACGGTCTGAAAGACCGCATTTACGCAATCTACGTAAGGAAAATATATGTAGATAAAAGTTACTATGCATGCGCAGTAGGAAAAACGCTAAACAACGGACATATATGTTATACATCCGGTAGTCTGCATACGGCCCATAGTATTCCCTGGTCTTGTGACTTTGATAACTACTGTTAAGTCATGATAAAGAAATCATGATTATAAACTGTGTTTCATTCCTTATTCCCAGTGCAATGAAAAGACTAAGCAGTGATATTTATTCCTCTCTCTTTCTATAATGGATGCTGGGTCCTCCAGACTGTCCCATGTCTCCCAGCCCAAGGTGCAGTGCTGCATCTCTGGTCAGTTGTGAGTCTGAGATGAAGCACTGTAGCTCGGGAAGGCGGAAATCTGCTGCCACTGAGAAGAAGACTGGAATGATGCAACTGCTGGGATTGAAAAAAAAATCTGATGGCAGCAGCAGCAGCAGCAGGAAAACTTATCAGAGAAGGACATTTCACAGTTTCTGTTGAATGGTATATCTCAAACTGCCTGTGTCATGAATTTTCCCCCCAGACATGTACAATTTAAGGATTATATAAGGAAAAAATAAAACTACCAACAAAACTAGGAAGACACAAAAATATTCATCAGTCATCATATAGCCATATTAAATAAAAAAGGAAGAATATTGGGGCTGATTCAGGGGCAGACACAAATCATCACACATATAATGTATGGGCAAAGAACAGCTTAATGCAGCTACTTGACTATACACGTTGAGTAATTGCAGGGTAGTACACTGTATTGTATAGTGGAATTGGTGGTTATGATTAGTTTGAATCCTTCCGTAGCAATGTAAATACACTAAAATTGCATCCAAAAATGAATTTTTCCAAAAAGTATTCATATTCTGTAATTTATAAATAACTACGTAATTATTTTATATCTATAAATAGTTCCAGCAGTGATTCCATAACCTTTGTATTGCATTTGATGTATGTAACACTATCACCTTGGTCCAATATCGTCTGTGAAGTGTCAGCCCCATTGACTAAGCGCATTATCCCCGTTCCTCTCATGAAACACCTTTCAAAACACTAGTGGTTGCAGCGCCAGTTGCATTCAGGTCTTGAACACCTGCAATTTCTACAAATTGTTTCACTGCTATTGGGTTTCATTGCCATGAGTGCGGGTCCCTGCTTAGAACAATAGGGCCGTTTCCTCCCAGCCAGTTTCGTAAGTTAAAAAAATTTCCCACTACTTCCCCTAATTCTAACCCTCCCTTCCTGGCAGCCTGACCCTAAGCCTCCCTCCACCATCTCCCGCAGCCTGACCCTAACCCTCCCTCCCCTGCAGCCTGACCCTAACCCTCCCTACCCAGAAGGAGAGGTTACTCACCTTTCTCTCAGTCCAGCGATAGCAGCGACGGAGCGGTGGTGAAGGGATATCAGCGGAGGCGGGACTTTGCGAATCAGAATGGGTGAGTATGTTGATCGGCATACTCATCCATTCTAAAAAAAAAAATAGAAACTGGGCATTATTCGAAATAGGGACATCCGAAAAGGAACTTCCAAATGTTCCTATTTCGGAATGAACAGTTTCTAACCGGGGACTGACAAAGCATTGCCATTTACCTCTGGATCAGCGCCACTATATATTAGTAGAGATGATTTATATCTACAAGATGCAAACTCCTAATCCAAGCATTCTGCCTGTATAAATATAGACTAAATTACTCCATACATGAGTATCCTAAAGCTTAAAACTGCTTCAAATGCCCTCCTAGAATATGGCTTTTATATGAACAAGTCAGTTTGTTATTTATTTTGAAAGACCATTGTACTACAGCTGAATGCGGACTGCCAGCAATTGTGACTCCTGGAATTGTGAAGAGTCATCCGTTGAAAGACGTGTGGTTAACCTAACCCTAGCAAATTTCTATTGCCAGCCTATTTCTAACAATGATACAGCCTCCATGCAGCTGGTGACTGTATGATGTTCGAAATACGACAGTTTGGACTGGCAACTTAGGGCCGTATGCAGAGTTCTACGATATGTTCTACTGCGCATGCGCAGTAATTCTGTAACGTAATCTACGTTACTTGTTGCAACGTAGATTGCGTATACGTGGTTTTAAAGACCGTGTATACGTCGCGGGGCGTACTTTCTTTACGATGGTCGGCTGGGCGCCCGTTTTACTACAGGGAGGCGGGGGTAGCCATTTAAATTGTACAGTATGGGCGTGCTAAGCCCGTACGCTCAGCGTATTTTCTGCGAATTTTCGTACGGCCGATGGTCGTACCCAGTGTAGGGTATAGCCGCCGTAAGCAGGGACTTTACTATGGGAGTGTTAGGGGCGTGTATGTTGATACGCCCGAGCGTACGTTCGCATTCGCCCGTCGTGCGAATTTTCGTAGTGCTGGATCAGGCCCATGGAACTGTCTGACACCAATGATCATCAAGACAGAAGAGTCATTGAATTCTGGCTGTGGCTTTTCATATGCAGATCAGAGCTTGAAGTGGGGTGGCATACGGGGATATGAATACTGTCGCTTCACCCAATGATTTAATTCTACGCTTCCATACTGCCACATCTAAATATCCACCCTGATGACTGATTCTGATTATGTAAGATATCAACAATCTGATCATGATACACTTGCAAAACATTAACCAAGGTATTTAAATCAAATCTTTAAGTGATCTTTATTTATTGTGTCCATAATCCATGATTGGTAGGCCATAAAACAAAGAAGAGAAATAACAAGAACATACAACTTACAAGAACATATTTCCAACCAATGTCAAATAATGTTAATTTTCCTTACACAGAAGTTATTCTACAGTAGAAAGTCCAATGTTGTGTGATCAAGGTATGTTACATTTCAAGAGGACCTACTGGTGGCACCAACCTATGTGACCTGGTCCTCACGGTCCAGTTTTCCCAGGAATCCCTTGGGTGCTGTGGTGGGGATTCCTGGAAATACTGTTCTTGAGGTCTAGGATTTGCAGCCAGAGACATCATCTTCATTCTTATTAATTACTGATACATGCATATCATTGCAAATAAAAAAATAAATGTTTTGGTCAGTTGTTTATATTGTTCTCTTTGTGAAAAATCTTATTCCATTTATGTGATATTGTGTGTACACTATTAAAACTATTTATGTTAAAACATAATCTACATAAATGCTAAACATGACTGCAAGCAATATAACGGACAATTTAACAATGGACATAAAATAACCTCTTGTTTTTTGTGCTTATATGATATATAATAAAAAAAAGACTTCCATAAAGCACATTAAGATTATTCCCCTTGACAAGTATTAAAGGGCTGCACCAACTCAGGTGCACTTCAGTAGTACTGAAGTATACGTTAAATGTGAATGTGTGAAACATTCCTACTGTTGGACTACTGACTGAGCATTCTCTGAAGAAGTGGCTGTAATACAGTAGGTACTTGACAATCCAGACTGATGTACTGACCCCCCTGGAGATTCCTGAATGAAATGCACCTCAGGAAAAAACTTGAGGTAGCAGCAAAAAAAGGTTATAAAATAACTACAGAGAAAATATTACTGGAGTATAGTGGTTATGCAGAACTGTATAAATAAAGGCTTGTGTCATGTTTTTTAAATCATGATAAAATTTATTTCATTATAAAAAGCTTAAATAACTTATAACAATAAAAGGGCATATATAGAGAAGACATAATCAGGTAGGACAAAAAAGGAGGCTATAAAGTTGCAAATTGGTTAATATGAAATTACAGTGATCATTGGAAGATAAATGAAAAACTAGATAAGTTAGTTAAGTCCGGGCAGTGTCAGTATTTAACTATGTAATGAATATAGGTTTTACATACATTTTAATTAAGGAAGAAGAAAATTATATATATATAAATGACTTGGCACTCATAGAACAAAGATAGAAAAAATATATGTAATGGCCCTAGGTACCTAGGTGCCCTCTCCGAGAACAGTGGATTAAATAATAAAGCTATTTATGTCTCCTTATTTCTATGTATGTTATATTATATAGCAGGTAAAGCTTATAAAATACAGAAAGTCAGGAGCTACAAGACTGTATTGTATGAAAGTAATATCAGGTTCTGGATCAGGCTTGTGATCTTATGCCCTCAGTTCATATTTTCTTCTCATTTATCTGTGTTGGAATCAGATATTGGGCCAGATTTACTAAGCTACATGTTTGGAAAAGTGGAGTTGCCTATAGCAACCAATCAGATTCTAGCTCTCACTTTCCTTTTACATACTAGAGAATGTCAGCTAAAATCTGATTGGTTGCTATTGGCAATATCTCCACTTTCCAAACCCGCAGCTTAGTAAATCTGGCCCATTGTCTGAACTATTAAAATCAATGCAAATTTATGCTGAACTTCATGTATTTTTCCAGAAATTTAGTGGATCTATAACTTGTCATCTATGTTATGCAGTTGAGATCATTCAAACCCACAAGAGTGGATAAGACACTTTGGGCCTGATTCAGAGATGCGATTTCCACGGCACTTAGGTGCGTATATTTAAGATCCTAGAAAATTCGCAAAACTGCGCTAATTAGCAGTTTAAAAGTGAAGCTGATCAGGTATCTGTGTGCAATAAGTAAAAACAAAGCATTCTCCCTGCATGCATAGAATAAAATTAACTTGACTCCCCCTGAAATCAACATGCTTTTGCCCAGGTGTAACTTTAAGTTCTTATTTTCAGCCTCTGAATCAGGCCCCGAGTTACTATCGCAGTGGGCATATACTGGTAATACATTGTATACTGCAGGCGTGATTACTTTTTTAATTCTGATTCAGACTTTCAAACTGCAACCATTTTATGTTCATAATGTTAGATTATTACTTTTATGGATCCCCGTACATTGTATAATGGTCACTCAAATGCATTGTGAATTGTATGGTGGACACTAAGGTGCAGTCTATATTGTAGAGCAGCCAATAAGATAAAGTCTGTATTGTATGTCAGTCAATAGGATGCAGTATGTATTGTGTTGCAGTGATGAGTATGCAGTTATTTGGTGGGGCTTCTGTATGGCGCACGTTAAGTCACTTCTATAGGATGGATTGTCATTGCTCTGTTACCAGGATATTTCTGCTACATTTTGGGATGCCAACACCATATAGAGGATGTTTAAGTGGAAAACTGAATAAAAGATTAGATCAGAAAATGCTGGCTCAGGTTTGTTGCTCAGCTTGCAATAACTGGTAGCAACCTTTTTGTTAGGAGGATGCCAGTGCTACACAAAATCCACTTTAACAGTTAATATGCAAATTTCCTGGTTGCCAGTGGCACATCCTTGGAATCATAATGTCCTAAGATAATCTTAAGCCCTTTTTCCCCCCAAGACATAATAAAGGAACGTAAAACTCAAAACCCCAATTGTGCCAGAAAATTATAGTCTAAGATTGTGTAGGCCACAAGAAAAATAAAAATTAATATGCAATTTTTCTCCAGCTCCCAGTAATTCCCCATTGATATGTCTCCAGCTCCCAGTAAATCCCCATTCATATGTCTCCAGCTCCCAGTAATTCCCCATCGTGTCTCCAGCTCCCAGTATTCCACATCATATGTCTCTAGCTCCCCAATATTCCACATTAATATGGCTTCAGCTCGCCAGTACCCCCCATTCATATGGATCCAGTATTCCTTACTTATCTTTGATGCCTTCAATTCATGTCTCTACTTCACGGTACCCACTGTCTTCCATCTCTTCTGTTTGATGCTGGCCATAAATCCTGCTGTCAGCTGATACAGCAGTTATAGAGGATAGCTGAAAAGGGCTTTGCTATCAGCTGTCCTGTTTAACTGCTGTATCGGCTGATAGCAGGCCCTTTTCAACTATGATCAACGGACCTACCTGTGTGAGATGGGGCAGCAAAATTAAAGCTTTGGGCATATTTTATGCTAGCTAGGATTTTAAATAGAATCAATTCTAGCAGACATTTGACATGATTATATGTTTAATATATATTGCACAATGCGGCATTAAGTGTTACAGTTAAAACTTTGTTATCTGTTAACTGTTGTTTAGACATTTATTTTAATTATTTTTTTTACTTAATTTACAGTGGTCTGGATGATTTGCTTTAACACAAAAAACCTATTATAAAAAAACACCTTTTATAAGATGTTTCAAAATCCACATGACAAGCAACTGTAATACTGTGACTTAATATTGCCCTCTGCTGTTCATTAGAGGATGTTACAGCATATGTAAAACACCCTGCATGTATCTAGGTTATATAAAATAGGATTATTACAAACATTTACATAACAGAGATTCCTCTAATGCTTCTAATGATCATCTATTTCTATGCTTACATGTTGCCAAGCAGCAAATATGCTGCATATCTAGATACATTACAATATGTGCAACAAACATACTGATTGATTACAGCCCATAGATACTGATGATAGTAGTATCTTCTGTAAGATTATGTTTTTTAGGAGATTAATACCCGTCTTGTAAACTAAGTAATCCTACAACCTAGTGTACACTCTGTAACAATACTAAACTATACCAAGAGGGGCCAGATTTACTAAGTGTCAGGAATGGAAAAGGTGAATTGTTGTCCATAGCAACCAGATTTTAGCTGCCATTTTCTAGTATGTAACAAAAAATTGAAAGCTAGAATTTGATTGGTTGCTATGGTCAACGTCTCCACTTTTCCTTTCCCACAGCTTATATTCTCAGAAACTAGTTTTACTTTTAAAATTTAAACAGAAGACAGTTAAATGTTTGCTACTATAAACTGCAATATTATTTACAATAAAACAAATAATGTAGTTTGAACAAACTACTTACAAAACAACCTACAATATAAATTTCAGAATGAATAGTGTAGAGTGTAGACTATACGAGAGTCTACACTCTACACTAGTGTAGTGTAGAGTAGTAGAGTGTGCACTATACGAGCAAGCTAGTGTTGTTTTGAATAGTACCTATCCACTTTATGAGAGTCAAGTATACTCCAAAATAGGCAAAGAACAAAGATATACAAAAGAGATAAGCACTTTATTCAAAAATACTTCATCATAAATTTTAATAATAAAAAAAATCCCAGTAGTCGACATCACAAAAATAGCCAAATAAAATTCACATTCTGAAATATATGGTCATATCATATCATATATGATGTTGAGACCAGTGAACAGATGAACAATGCAACCAAATAAAATTAAAACCAGCTTATAAGTCCCACAAAACTGTGGCTGAAGCCACAGAGCGAGACATTCTGACATGGTGCAGGGTTTTGAACTATTTTGATTGCATATATCAAAGCTTGAAGACAACACTATATAAATA
>WWET01001549.1:225083-235888 GCA_011038615.1 Limnodynastes dumerilii | reverse complement strand
TTTGTTTTGTTTGTTGCCGATTTAAGATTAGGGGACTGGATCCAGATGGCAGGAGGCACGCATTTAAATTGCACAGTGAGGGTGTGCCAAGTGCCCTCCACTGTAATCAGACTTCCAATCCCACAAAGATGGCACAGAAGAATGGAGCCAGCATTTGCTCTCCACTGCGCTCAGTGCTTCAGGAGCCGCAGAATCAGATTCTGGATCCGATCCAAATTCTATAAGCGAAACTCTTAAAGTTAAAAAAAAAAATGTAAAAAAAAGTTTAAGACAGTAAAGGCATGAAAAATTATACACAATGGCAAATCAATTTACAAAATGTTTTGTATTTTAAAATTATAAGTGTATATCAGGCCTTAATTATAATTACGGAAAAAAGGGGACATATGGAAGTCTTTTGCATAAAGTCCCCCTCATATGTAACATAGGCGACTTCCCTATGGAACTTTGTTTTTCCAGTGATGGGGGCTGGCGTTTAATTCCGCATGCCTAAACATCACCGTACAGGCAGGGTTCAGCATGCTAATTAAGGGTCGGGGTGGGGAGAGGCTTAAGTGTCCAGAACTCTATAAGGAGGAGGGGAGTGCCAGGGGTGTGCACTCCCCTCATCCGTGCTTACTTTCACATGTCCGTGTGTACACACACACTAAAACTAATCTCAGGCAACGCTGAAGGCTGGCTTCTAGAGATGATGTTCCTGTTATTTTTCCTTACCATACATTCAGAAGATGACAAGTTTTCAGGAAGTTAACAGAAACTGTGGGGGGGAAAAATTGGACTCTGATCCTCCACTTACTAACCAAGACATCAGTAACACGACTTGCATTTAAGACTGTTGAATCAGCATTTAACAATGTACAAGCCATTAAAATAAAATCCTCTGAATGTATAAATCCATTTAAATCCAATTTAGAAAACCAGTTTGCCAGATAATTATTATAATAAATAACACATCAAACATTAACAGCTGTTGTACAATCTTGAAAATTTGGGGTGGGTGTCGATAAAAGCCTAATAATCCTAAAGGGCTCTCAAAACACTCAACACAATCTTCCCAAAAATATATGAAAACACCTATAAACTGATAACAAACCATAACTAGTCATTTTTTAAAACCTTCATAAGTGTATAATAAATGTAATTATATATGCGTATTGGCTTTTAGGGGGGGGGGGAGCTAATTTAATATGCTCAATAGTAAATGGTTATCCTCCTGTGTGGTAGAGGTAAATTATAAACCCTGCGAAGGTTGATCAAGGACAATAACAAATTTCTATTAGCTGTGAGACAGGAGCTGGCACACAAGCTTTGCATTTTGTGACAAACACTCATTCTATTGTCCTAACAAAGACATCTTTCACATTCACATATTATTAACAATACAGCCTAATCTTCTTGATGCAAATACTATGCAGCACCTGTATCTCTCCTCACAGCAGCTCATAAGGGACTCTTCTATTCTGTCAAGCACACAGGTTCTCACAACAAACCGATGGAATTAGGTAAATCAAAAGAACAGAAAAAACCCCCAGAAAAATATAAGTATCCTGTTGGGCCCACAATGAAGGTTGGATTAGACACAATTTGGACAAATGTGTACCCAGCTTACTTTGTGTATAGGAAATTACCATACACTAGAACAATAAGATTTAACAGATTTCAAGTCAACACCCAAAGCCTTCTACCATAAAAAAAAAATAAAAAATAACATACACCATACACTTCTGCTCTTCTCACATAAATTGTCAAACAATCAAATAATCTTACCAGTGTTCCTGGTGTGATTAATGGCCATACTCAACATCAATTTATGGCCAAATCACCCGATAACGGATGACCAGGCCGATAATCATTTAGTGTATGGCAAGCTTTAGAACAATTTAATTAGTAAAATTAATTGATAAATGCCTCCTTCTTGCTTCCTGAAAAAAGTCTAAACACTGTACATTATTACACTATGATATATAGGGACTATGGAAGAGCCTAGAAATGAAAAAGAAAACTGGCTAAGAAAAACCAAAGACAATATAAAGACGAAATCATTATTAGCTACAGTTCAAACTTCTAAATCTAACACAGCCAGAATAATATAGAATGCAGCAAATGTATTAAAGCTGTAGGCATTAAGGATGTTTGGGCCTCCTAGCAAACATTTTAGCTACTTATGTCATACCAAACAAGTGTGTTTTATGGGAAATGCATTGATTATATCAATTAGTTCTGGTTCTTACAAAGGATATCCCTCTGAAAGCATTAACATAGAATTCAGTGTCAGGGTTGTATGTGAGTCAAACCCAAAAGTGTGTTCTATTTATACATTATTCATCTAACAAATTTGCAGGCACTCGGATCACGTGGGATAACTTAATCATATCAGATTACACAATGCTACAACTTTTTGATAGCTATCACATTATGGACTGAGTGGGCCATTTACAATTGATCATCCTAGGACTTTTTCATTAAATTAACTTAACATAAAAATTACCACCTTGACAAACTATGATGACTCCAACTTAAGTATACAAAGCTGTCTAAACTCAACTCTGTGAAGCAGGATTGTCCACAAGCTTACATTATGGATAACGGCAGTTGGTGTCATCAAGCTGGACAACCTAGTAAAAAAGTAAAGCGTCACCCATCAAGCTAAGAACAATTGTCTAAACAATGAAGGGTGTGGAATACTTAAAGCCTATGCTCTCCACACATCTGAGCCTATCACATGTCGGTATTAGCTACAACAAATTAACAGTGTATCCTAAACAAAACAGAAAGCAGCTAGAATTTGATTTGAGAAACTACAATTGTTGTCTGCCGCCATAATGATAAAATCGGTAGTAATCGGGGCATACTTGTTTGGCCTACAAACTGTAATGTATTTTAGTCTAAACAAGAGATACACATCACTGCAATATTTGAAGGGTACAAACACAATACATTTTGACAAAATAATTAACTTACAATATTTGGGGTTAAATCACATAAGACATGAATTATTCCTTTAGGAAATGCTCAGTGAAAGAGTATTAAACCTTTTGTATATGTTAGGTTATTGATCATTTCTGGAAATATAACACGGTAAAACAATTTAGGTGTTTCCATGTGACTTCACAAAATGATGTATGAAAAACACACCCTTAAACATTGCATTTTTCATACATGTTATGTTTATTCTTTATAGCAAAGTTTGCAACAGGGTCAGATTGACAGATGCTGTAGGCAAAATGCTTAAGTGATATATCCATCTGACTGTTCACGCTGTCGGCAGTGTGTTTGTCAGGAAATAGGAATGTGGATTAAAAGAAACATGACACTAAATATGATAATGTTAATAGCTGTGTAATTAATGAGGAATAACCAATTAAAAAATAGTGTCTAGTGAAGCCACATCTGCCTACCTGAACCAGCTGTTTGCCTGAAAAAAAAAATTCCCAATCTAGGCATCGGTCAAGTTTTCTCAAAGAAAGCAAAATTGCTTCAATTACCTCAACTATTATTTAGACCAATGACTGGCAACCTGCAACGTGGTCATATACACCACTGATAACGATAGAGATAGGCCATATACAGAAAACTTATGAGGGAGTTTTGCTTACTGAAAGTATCAAAGAAAGGCCCCAATAAGAAAGTGGGACATGGCACATTTCCCATCTACCTTGCTAGCTGTGTTTGTATAGAAATTGCCTGTGTGTACAGTAAAAGAAATTCTGTGTTAGACAGCACACATCCTATGCATAAGGATGCAGACTTCAGTGTCCTTGTGGAGGGTATTTAAATTGTACAGCAATCCATTATACCGATGGAAGGGTGTTCATGTGGAGTACTTAAGGTAGGGTGCAGGTCACGTAACTGCCTTCTGCATGGATGATATCAAGGGGAAAGTACACTAATCTTCTGGTTCCAGTCCCATGTATTCAGCCCTTTATTACAAAATAAATGAAAATACATTCATAGAGGGACACACAACAGGTAAATGGTTAACCACCATGTACAATTTGCATTAGTGTCGAATATGGATAAAGGCTGTTTCTTGAACCAGTTTTGGCTCGTCTTACACTGACAATTAGTCAGGAATGTGGAAAATTTTCAGGAGGGAGGTGAGCAAAAGCAAAACAGAAAAGCAATCCATAAAGCTGTCCATAAACTAGAGCGATTATCAGCCCGATCACCCAATTATAGGGTGATCAGGCCAAGACCGTTTTATTTTTTCAAACGCCAAATAAACGTACCAGAAACGCTTTGGTACGATTATGTGGTCTTCTGAAAAGTTTAATTTATATCGGAAGCAAGCTTAAAGGCTTCCTATTCCTGCAATAGACGCTGCTCTATATCTATGTACAAAGCTGCTCTGACAGCTTTGAAGGTGTAATTCAAAGCTGGCAGAGCAGCATAGTACATAGATATACAGCAGCAGTTATTGCAGGGAGTAGTACAGACAGGGAGCAGCTGAAACCACGATGTGTAAAGCACGGCTTTGGCTGATTCTGGTCTATTTCTGCATGCAATAGTCGCTGCTGTATATCTATGTACTATGCTGCTCTGACAGCTTTGAAGGTATAATTCAAAGCTGGCAAAGCAATCGGCCTAGTGTATGGCCACCTTAAGAGACTCCATAGAGCAGCTAAAGGCCTTTATTGCTCAATTAGTACCAATTGTTTCCTTGAATAACTTGGAACAGATATTATACAGACCTTTATTTCTTGTAATCATATTTAGCTTGAACTAATTTCAAAGTTTAAATAAAAAACCGTGGACCGTCTACTCCTGTTTACATTCTACAACTTAGAGAACCATGCTGTATTTATTTTGAAACTACACTGTAAACCAAACTGTCATAAATGGTCTCTTTTTATACAGAAAGAGAATTTGTCATTTAAATAATTACTATGTCAATCTATAGACATCAGGATGCAGCCATGGAGTTATCTGCAATTCCTCAATCTGACTGACATTTTGTTGAATTTGCTAGGACACCTGCTGCTTTAAAGTGGGCAAGTATCTAAAATACTATTAATTTGTAAATAAACTTGCTGTAAATGAATGGACTACAAATAGATTATCTTTGTCCCTATGAACACTATGCATACTTCAATATTCTTATACCAATAAACA
Organism: Limnodynastes dumerilii; assembly: GCA_011038615.1. NCBI lineage: Eukaryota > Metazoa > Chordata > Amphibia > Anura > Limnodynastidae > Limnodynastes > Limnodynastes dumerilii. The sequence continues at coordinate 230,776 of WWET01001549.1, read as the reverse complement.
TTGGGGCTGAATCCAGACTTAAGTGCTTGAAACTAGTTACTCCTGGGCTAAACCATATTGATTGCAGAGGGAGTCAAGTAAAATCTTTGCATGTAGGGATATATCTTTGAATTGCTTACAGCACACAGATACTGACCAGCTTTACCACTGACACTCTTATTTAGACTTGGGATAGGAAACATCACCTCTCAACTCTAATACCGTTTGCAATATAGGAAATATGACTCCCCTACAATCAACTTGGTTTAGCCCAGGAGTAACTAATTTCAAGCACTTAAGTCTGGATCCATCCCATTTTCTCCTCAGTATAGTGTTAAAACCAATCACTCCACACAAAATGGTTTTAATTTGTTTAATTTTTTTTGTATGGCTGACTTTCCAAACTGGGCCAGACAAAAGTTTTATGTAGAAGAAAACTGGAAATATGAAAAGTTGATTTTCATGATAGCTTGTTTTTTTTATGGAATAAATCAAAGTAATTTGTGAGATTTAAAGACTGGGGGAGGAAATCAATTGTTAATTAGGAATTAGACTGGGAAAAAAACAGTGTCATTGACGTTTGTGTAATGGTCATTAGAGGTGTTTATTGCGTTTTTAAAAACTCCTTAAAACCCCTATAAGCAAAGCTCTTGATGCTCAAATATGGCAAACTGCTTTTGCAGTCCTAAGCGCCGTAGTAAAAGAAATAAATTACACTCTATAAAGCATTACCAGCATTTTGATCTTTATTTTATTTTTAATTGGGCACAGGACCAACAGTAGGGTAGTACCATAGGGCTGCTTTTCTGAGTATATTCTGTGTAATTGGTTTACTTTGTGTTTAGTAATTATTGCAAATCAGGTTTGAGAAATTGCTGCATGCACGCAAAATGTGTGGTTTCCAATACTCCAGTGTGTCATTAGCATCCGACATTCTGTTATGGCATAAAGTGGGATCCCCAACAAAAATAAAAAAATAAAATAAAAGACAAGTTAAAACATAAACCCTAAACTAAGACAGCACAGAGCACTTACATTTCAGAGATCATTCTTTATGTAGAAAAATAAACTGAAAACTCACGATAGCTTTTATTGTTGCAGCTTGACAAAGAACCAAGCCTTAAAATCCCACCTTAAATATAGGTCATGATATTATGTATCTAGTAAAGCTTGGTTTCTAATCATTGGACAAAATTGAGTGTAGTGTAAATATTTGTTTTGCTTTACGTATTAATAGTAAATATTCAAGGTGATAATTATAGTTTGTTGTGGCACCTCACATAAGCAAGAATGCAGGCTGTATCCAACAATGGGTTTCTTAATGCTGGCTAACAGAATAAATATAAAAAAAATGGCAGGCACCATCCTTACTATGCTGACTGCAGGGAGCTTTGCATTAAGAACCCACATGACCAAGTCTTCGGTGAGCAAAGCAAATATGTTGTTATCAACAGTCAAAAAAACCGAAACCAACCATTTAAAAAAAAAAAATATTTGAATAACTAAGTGTTACCATCTTTTGAAATAATATTTTGCCGCAGAAGCTTAAAAAAACAAAATAAAAAACACATAAAACCTATTCTAGTTACAAAAACAAGATAGATTTTTCTCATTTTTAATGAACTTTTAAACAAACAAAAAATTCAAAATAAAAACATATCCCAGATCAAGTTTACAGTGATTACATTTCCTAAGCCACTTAAACAAGCTTTTAAAGATGTTAACTTTAATGTGACAAAAGGCTTTTCTTTGTACAAGTTATTCTCCATTTTCTAAAGACTAGAATTACTAGATCTGCAATGTAGAAGTCATCCTTTAAAAACAAAAACACAGAAAAGCTCAGTTTTATGATCTGCTTAAAATTGTAATCTTTGGTTAAATTAGGGACATTTACTGGTTTCAGATTATCAAGACTATTGTGGACGTGGTTAACAATATCACGCGCCAAAAAAATTCTCTACAAAGAGAAGCTGCTATGCCAGTGGGTCCTAATAGCCTGGACCCATGCAGTCACCATAACAATAGCATGGTGACAATGTTGATATTAATGTAATAATGTTTAGTTACCCAGTCACTGCAGGAACACCTGCATGCACAGCAGGTGGGCCACACTGTGGAACAGCTAAGAATGTTTTAAGTGTACAACTTAAAAAACAAGTGATAAGTGAAGAAAAAAAATCAGAACAGGAACAAACATGGAGAGATCTTTCCATTAGACAAGAGTGGTTGCAACTGTCTCTAGGAAACCATTACATCTTCATCTGAAGGTGGTCTTAAGCAGTATAAAGTTAACCATAATGGGGTAAGGGGAAAAAATAAAATAAAAACAAAAATGTTGGCATATGCACAATTTCTTCCACCACTGTCGAAAGCCAGGTAACGGAACCACCCTTTTCATACTTTCAGGGATAGAGGGAAAGGAATTGCAATAAAAAAAAAAAAAGAAAAGGAAAAAACTGGACACCATGGTTCACTAGTCTTAGTGATATTCACAATTATTAACAGCAGCTACAAGTCAGCACATCGGACGCTGCAAGTAGCCAGTTTAGACTGAAATTAAGTTCCTTTTACACCAAGTAAATGGTCTCCCACAACAACTGGCAAGTGTACATATGAACTAAAAATCTCTAGGCTTTAAAGGGAGTGACGGGTCCAGCTCGTGCCAAGGTCTGCAATGTCTTCTCCTTGCGTAATCAAAATCCTGCAGGAGAGAAGAACAAACAAAAAGCACACAAATGACTTACTGATTTATATGGGAAAAAAATTTGGTGCAGGAAAAAAGTAGCACAAACAAGACCAGAGTCTAATATGTTGAAGAAACACAATGTGTGGAATTGCCATGAACAAAGTAGATTGCCTGTGTAAACTCATGACTTCAGAACAAGATCACTTGATTACATGTAATCTATTACTTACATGTGTGCTATTACTTTCCTAAATTAACTGAATTACATATATATTTACACACACACACACACACACCACAAGCTGTAAATGAAGCCTGACTATAGGTCAAACTCTCAGATAGAAAATTCATTATCAGTGCATTAACAACACAGGTGAAGCATTGTCTGCTTCCAAGGACAACTACCAACAAAACATTGTAGCTAAGAAACCCTGACCAACAACAGTTGACAGACTTCATATTTCATTGTAAAAGATAGTAAGATAAATATCACCAAATAAAACATCAGCTTGTACAGTCGCTAACAAAACCACTGATAAGCTCCAGAGACCGATGTGCTTCATCTAGAGACTAATCGGAAAACATATGCTCATTCAAGCTAAATATATATATTTTATTGCAGCCTATACTATCCCTATAGGATATATACTGGGGTGACTGAAATACCATACAATAAATTTATAACAGAAGCTCCTTTCTGAAGACAATTATTCTAATAACCTTATAAACAGCACAGAATTAACAACAGATAGGCTTTTGCTATAGACTTACACACAAACACACGTAGACTGACTGGTAACCAGTGACTATGGGATTCTAGGAAAGCAGTTTCCTATACAAACAGGCTTAGTCCCTCTTTAAAAAGGACTGGTATATTAACAGTGTTAAAGCAACTTAAATGTTTCTGTTCTTAATCTTTATTGTCTGGTTTTGCCCCATCTCCAGTTGGCCATATTTTTGCATTATTTTCAGCCCTGGTGACATTTCCACATCCTCCCTTTTGGCAGATAGCTTCACAAGTTCACTGGCTGGGTGAAAGACCTGTGGACAGCAACATGTTTAATATGGTGCTCCAGGTTCAGTGGTCACTGGTCTGGTGGATAGCACACAAAATAAAATGAAAAAGATAAAAAAAAAAAAAACCTTGGTCTTGCTCAGAAAAAAAACACCACAAATACTCAGTTACAAAAAAGTTTCAAAGTTAAAAAATAAAATAAATAAAATTATATAATATACTCACATATATACACACAATACATGACCAAGATCAGACAATTAAATACCACAGGTGGAAAATTGTGACCACAAAGCATGGTAATGCTCTTATTTTATTTTTCATGGAAATACCAAGTAAAAATAGTTGTGAGTTCCTACTACTGATGCACATTTTTCCTGTCTCCTTTACTCATTTATTTAAGTCAACTGGGTAGAAGACTACTGTGCACATCTTTTTATTACATTTAAAATTTTGGTGCAATTTACATAAATTCCTATACCACCCAAGAATCGACAGTCACAATTTTCCACCGTTTTATAGAACCAAGCCCATCACCACATCCCAACACGATGCCAAAGGGACCTGAAGTTTGTTAGAAATCCCTTTGGCAACAGACAGAATTTATGGAAACAAGAGGGAAGGCTGAGCTCCCAACAAGCCTTGAAGTGTTAGGTCCAGGAATGTGAACTTAGAAGCAGCCACATTCACACCACCATAAACTGGGCCCCACAATTGGAAGAGGGAGTTAATGCATGAGAGAAATGCAGTTAAGATGAACCAAAACCCCAGAAGATGAAAGATTGCCATCATATCGAAACACAAATAAGGATATTTGAATTTAAAGTTAGTAGTCAACTTTTCCAAGGACGTCTTTGTTTTGTCTTTTCTTCTTTATAAGCCAAATTGTTTTAAAACCACCTCCTCGATCTAACACTCTTAATTGTGAAACTCCAAATTGAGTTTTATTTCTCCCCCCTCCCCCAAAGCCTTATTATTATTTTTGTTTTCTTCTCTCCCTGAAACGTCTCTTGGTTCTTGGCTACTAACCTTTCATGTTACTCTTCAACAACTGGCAAGTGTACATATGAACTAAAAATCTCTAGGCTTTAAAGGGAGTGACGGGTCCAGCTCGTGCCAAGGTCTGCAATGTCTTCTCCTTGCGTAATCAAAATCCTTTCATGTTACTCTTGGATTTGTCAGTTTGCTTGCCTGTGGGGGTTTGGGCTTGCTGACCCTGCCCACTGGAGGAGGCTGCTTGCTGAGCTGCCTTCTGCTTCAGCATTGTCCAGTCAAATGTGTAGTCATATTGGTGATTCAAAGTTCTAAAGAAGAACACAGAATCAGACACAAAAACAGAAACAGACAAATAATCACAGCCCATTGCAAGTACTGAATTCTTCCCCAGCCTTTGCTCGTCTGTCTGGATGATTGCAAAAAGGAGAGTACCACATTATGAGCTCTGTACTATTCTTTTCAAATAAGTGTTACTGGGTTGTACTTAAAAAGCCCATACAATTTGCAAAAATATCATGAACTCCCTTGAACCACCTTCAACACTGCCCAGAAGCCTAACACACATGAGCAGCAGTGCTTAAAGTGATTGGCAGAAGTACAGTCATGTTTGTGCTTGGAATCTGCTGAACTAAACAAAATGTTTAGAGACTCAAAAGAGAGATCTCAATAAAGGAATGTAAAAGTCATCTAAAATAACTTTGTCAGAGGAAAATAATTAGGACCCTTTAAAACTGTGGGCTTTAACAATCCTAAATGCTCATGGTCCCATAATTATAATGTAGCACAAACATCAAAATCATGCAGTGGAATTTTCATTAATATATTTTGCACAGGTTAAGACTGACCAAAACTAGTTCAGTTGCAATACAAAAGATATGGTTACAATCACAATATAAACATTTGGGCTCCGAATCAATTGCCCGTGAAGAAGGGGAAAAGTATAATTATATAGTGAATAAAAGTCTTTTGCAGCAACTGTTATATTTTGAAAAAAAGAACATATACCTGAAAAGAATT
>WWET01001549.1:210820-225062 GCA_011038615.1 Limnodynastes dumerilii | reverse complement strand
TAATTCGAAAGAGCTGCCTCAGATACATGTAGTCTGGTGCCTCCTCAAAACGCAATCCCCGGCAGTAATTTAGGTACATTGCAAATTCTGCAGGAAATCCCTGTAAGAAAGAACACATAAAAGGAACGTAAACAATGCAACAAAAATAAACTAAATAAAGCATTCACTGAATCACAAAATGAAATATAGCTCCAACATTAATTTTTACTAACTATATAAAATTACAAAATTTAGGCTAGATTAACATACAGTAAAACACAAATAGAAACAATAAATTCTAGATAAAAATGGAGAAACCCTAATGTACTTGCTATTTAACAATAACTTAATGTAGTGTTTATTTTTAAAACAAAATGCTGCATTAGCGTCATTTAGATTTTACTGCATAGGTAAACTATTATGCTACTAAATTACCATATCAGGATGCAGGAATATGCCATGCATAGTTTTAAACACAGATAAAAGGTTGCGCTGATTAGAGCACTTAACGCTTACATCTTTGTATACTTACTTTACACAAAACCTCAACAGGAGTGGACATCTTCTTTTCACTGATCTTTTCGTATTTTTGTTTCTTAGTTGCCGCCTGTGGAACATGTGGTTCACAATATAAAAATGTTGTGCAATACCAGATTAGAATATAAGGACAAAGCAATCATTTTTCAAACATGAACATCAGGGAACAATATTAGTTAACATGTACAATGCACAAGATAAAATGTTGGCTAGAATCTTACTGGTTTTCAAGTGTACCATATGCCTTAGGAGTAATAGGCATGCACTATTATATAATAATGTCTTGGGCCATCGTAACGGCATTTTATACAAAAATTATCATTCATTCTATTCTCAAGCACAGTTTATCAACACGATTTCTGCATCATTAAGCTTTTGCTATATAGTTTGGTTACTGATCTAGGCACTAAAATGTTACTTGACCAGGCTGCCTAAACGAAATTAATTTAGAAGCCATATGCAAAAAAGATCAGTTGGTAAACAAAGTGTCCTCAAAAATTACTTTCTATGCTCTTTGGTAAACCACAAACAGAGTTAATGTTCTGAGAACATAAAGCTATATATACGGTATCTATAATAAAAAACAAACTTTTAGATATTGGACCGGGTTCACAACCCAGAAACTATTTTACGCTATCTACGTAGTGTTTTGTGACATAGATTGCGTAAAGATCGCATGACTCCATGTGCGCAACCTACGTAAGGAAGCGCTATGTAGATAGCGTAAAATAGTCACTACGTAGCTATAATCGGAAAAATAGGCACGTAAGTAAAAAATTTCGGAGTTGTGAATCCGGTCTCATGATTTAAAGACTTCAGGTTCTAAGCAAACACAAAATAGCAAGCCTACAATTAAACTTAACACAAAAATAAACACATATTTAAAAACAAAATGTACACAGAATGAAAAAGTATTTCACAGTCCATGGTCTACCTTTAGTCCTTGCCAAGGGAGGCTGGTTCTATTGAAATACATTAGCACATATCCTAGAGACTCCATATCATCACGGCGACTGTAAAAACAACAAAATATTGTATCAAATATGTGCCTGGTAAATGTAAGGTTCATATACTATAAAATGTGCATAATGATGACAGTATGTGACATAATTTTGACTTTATTACCTCTGCTCAATTCCTAAGTGGGCATTGATACTAGCGTAACGGGCTGTGCCAGTCAGATTTTTGTCTTCTCTGTAAGGTATGTGTTGCCTTGTTCTGTTGTCTCTGTACTTTTTGGCCAAGCCAAAATCTATAAGGAATAACTTGTGGAAAAAATATCAAGTGTTACAAAGTTTATCACTGGTACAAACAGCAGAAGAAACAATTGTGCTTTGACAATTAACATGACAGATATTCAATAAACTCCATTTGAATGATTGTCAAGTTATTGAGTAGCATTTGTCATCAAAAAAATAAAAATAGAATACCTGCACTTTTATATTCTATGTTAGTGCATTCACCTCAAATACTTTTTTGGGGGAAAACAAGGATAAAAAGGGAACAAAAACATGCAGCATAGCATGGAAACAAGTATTTGATCAAACGTACAGAACACAAATCATTATATTTTGGAAAGAGCTGGGTAATCTTTAGAATGTTTCTCCAGTATTCATGAATTCTGGTGTTACTTTCCAGGAAACTCAGAATTTTCTGAATGACAAGGGTCGTTCACACGAACATTTATTGGGCTTTACAGACTTAATGTATATTTATGTAAATAACGTATAAGTCATTAAAACTAGGCTCTATGGTTCGACTACGACCCTTGTACTCCTAAAAAGCAAACGCAGCATTAACATAACAGAACACAGGATTCCCCAATTTACATGTTAATGCATATAAAAACTATAACAGATTATAGGCAGTGTCATTCCACGTCAGTTCAACCAGGGGTGTCAACCACCCATCTCAGATGTTCACGAAAATATTTTAGTTAAGGGGATGTCAAAAAGACAATTTCTGGCAAATATCTCAACAGTTTGAACTTTAGTTTAATAAATATTGATTTTCAATGTCAAACTATATTAATCGCAGCTTATTTATTCCAGTTTATTTGAAGTATCACAGGTGTTTATTAAAGAATCACCACAGAAGTGGGACCCTTAAGGTAACTTTTCATCCCGAATCCAAAAATACAAACCAAATTACTGTGTCAGACGTCTGTTTCGAGTTAGTGAAAATACAAGCTTTTGAAACAGAACTAAAAATGCTATGTTAAATCAACATTAAATATCAGTTCTCAGAATCAAAAGTTCTTTCCCTTCATCTTTAAAGTGATTCCAGCTATGTAATCCAGTGGTTTTTGAGTAGATAGCAACATGGCAGTCAGTATTTAAAAGACTACCAAATGTGTACTTTGGAGGAGCAGCTGGCATAATTGACTATCTCTTGGTCTGTCAGTGTCAGGAAAGGGAATCACCTTCCCATCAATTTCTGGTAAGGGTCAGTGTCTGTATAGGATGTTGTTCACTTTTTTTAGTATAGTTTTTAAATTTCATGGTTTCTTGTGTAAATTACGTATGTGTTACAACAGTAATCGATTTTTAACGTTGATTTAACCTAGCGTTTTTAATTCTGTTCCAAAAGCTTGTATCTTCACTGTAACGCAAAACGGACGTCAGATACAGTAACTTGGTTTGGATTTTTGGATTCAGGACGAAAAGTTACCTTAGGGGTCCTACTTCTGTGGTGATTCCTTACTAAACACCCGTGCTACTTCAAATAAACTGGAATAAATAAGCCACGATTAACAAATAATTTAACAGATTGAAAATTAAGATTTATTAAACTAAAGGTCAAACTGTTGAGATATTTGGCAGAAATTGTCTGACACTCTCAACAAAAATATTTCCGTAAATATCTTGAGATGGGTGGTAGACATTTCGGGCCGTATGCAGAGCTCTGGGCACATTGCATATGCGCCCGGAGTTTTCCGAAATTTGTCTTTAAGACCACGTATACGCAATCTACATTGCAAAAAGAAACATAGATAGCGTTACAAAATTACTGCACATGCGCAGTAACATATATTGGAAAACTCCGGGCGCAAATGCAATTAGCCCGGAGCTCTGCATACGGCCCTTCATTTTTTTGGGTGATTTGATGTGGAATGAGCCCAGAGCCACAACATTGGCCATAAATAATAGTTAGCAAGATGCATTTGCTGTAGGTGAATGTATGAACTAAAGAACTTTCATGCATCGCATAAAGAGAAAAAAAAAGTCTAAGCAATGTTAAGAAACATTTGTTTTTCCTTTCCTAGAAACTTTGAATATCTTCCATACTGTCGCACAGCATTATCAAGCAGTCACTTATTTAGGCAAAGCATTAGTGCTATAAACAATTGTGCACAATGCCCTAGAACTTATTTTAATACTTTTATTAAGCGCAAACCACAAATGTGGTTTTGAACTGATTTAGAACTGTAGTCTTAGGTTTCAAGGTAGCTAGTTTAATATAATCCACTATAATTAGAACCTGTGCAATTTACATGTCCTGTCACAAAGATAAGCGATTTTAGAATTACAACCCTGACTAAAAAAGAAGTTTTAACATTTATTTTAGTTTACAGAACATAGCACGTGTCTACTGAATTCAAGCAAATAAGCTAACAAATTAGTGTCTGCCACAGTGGAGATAACTACAACGATAACACATAAGCAGCTGGATTCTGAAAAAGAAACTAAAACTAAACTAAAGTGTAAGACTAACTATGAAATTGTTCATATTTTAAGGAACAAACAGAAACCAGCATTAATGGATAGTGTTTCTTCTATGAATTGCATGCAAATTCTGAACCTCACAGGTATGAACATGAGCCATATGCTTACAATGTTCAATCACATCTTACACACATTAAAGCTTTTACTATTTTCAAAAAAAAAAAGAAGAAAAAAAAACAAAACAAAAACAAAACAAAATGTTCACAACCCATACAGCTGCAGTTTGTCTCTTCATTTAGCCATAATTTAAAGTTAAGACATTAACCTTAGGTAACAAAACAATGACATGAGTACTTTATGCGATTGCTCCAATGGGCTAGGTGCTTATGACACACAGCTCTAAAGTTGCACAAGTCCTAATAAGCATGTAAAAGGATTACGTTCTCCATATCTGAAGCATGCCTTTATAACAGTTGCACATAAAGTTAATAGAATAAAAACAAAAAAAAAAAAAAAAAAAAAAAAAAACACAAACATTCAGTAATTAAGGAAAAAATAGGCCAGAAGGAACAATTCTTAGTAATATTACATGTTTGCCAAGTATGTCTGAATAATGCCAACATAAGAGGTGCTTGTGCAAGGCCTTGATTGTTTAGTAAATGTATAAAGGGAAAACCAAGGATAAAAAAAATTTAAATAAAAAAAAAAAAAAAAGACGAACATGAATCTGGGGTGGAAGTTGGAATAGGAGACAGTTTTCAGACCTGGTTTAATCCTGAGAAAGATGGGTCCTGAGAAGTACTAACAGTCATGCTTCTTTTCCTCTTCCCCACTGGAGATTCGAAACACTGAACAGACAATAGAGGGTGGCAGTGCATCAAACAGTATTGCTTACATTGCAACAATTGCCGGCGCAGACAGGCAACACCGAGGCGGTAAACAGGGGAGTCAAATGCCATCCTCCTTCCACCAAGCATCTATTAATTTGAATTTACCCCTTCCAAATTCAAATTGTTCTTACAGTAAATGTCATTTAGGAAAAGGCCATTTAAGGGCATGACACTGTCCACTTATTGCCAAGAGGCAACAACCAACTTTTTTTTTTTTTATTTTGGCACGGAAAACTATCTCTTCCATAGCAAAAGAGCAAAAAGCTTATCAGTTATGGAAGGAAGTCGCTTTTTCAAAAATGCCCTTCCTCCCCCACCCAAATTACAAAAGAAAAAAAATCTTCAGTAAGGAAGAGGTGCACGGCATTTTGTCACCTGAAGGATTATATAGCAATATAAGCATGCAGGGCTTGTTACTATAAAGAGAAGAGACCTGGCAAAAAATCCCAATAACCCTAACACACAAACTCCTTTATCAAACAAAATTACCAGTAACAATACTGCCAATTACTTTGGTGAAATAAGGAACAATATGACCAGAGTAACCTTTCAATTTAGACCAAAATGTAAAGACTAATCTAAACTGGTCTAAAACATTACTATAAAATGATCAAAGTCCTTTTGTAATTTCTCCCACAGTGTATTTTTTTTTATTTTTTAAATAAAATGACTGGTTATGGAAATTCACATTTCTATATTTTGGGTACCCAAAAATTGCACACAATATGCAAATAGAAAACTTGCATTATGCAGAAGAGGGGAGGGAGGTGTCATACAAACAGACCATGAATTGTCACACAAATGGCACAAAAGCAAATAATGTAAAAACAAAAAAACTGCTTAGTAAGACAGAATCCTTGCAAAACTGTAAAGCTCAAGCTTGACAAACAGTTTGCAGTTGCCAAAGTAACAAATTATCTAAACAGGATTCATACCCTATTTATATACACAACCATTTCTATTTCTTGGTAATGGATTAAAGGTACTTTGAATATTAAACTTTACAAACTTAACTGCAGTCAATTCAAGGGTCAAGTGGAGAGCTGTGAAATCATTTCATTACAGCTTATAAGGAGTACAAAATATGTCCAGTGCTCCATTTTGTTAGTAACAAATAGTTTCACAGCAGTGAGCAAGTAGCTGCTTCAGGTGAATGGGAGGGGTATGTTAAACTGTCCAAAGCATTCCAAAGACACCATTTTGTAAAAAACAAAAACAAAAAAAACACAAGATCTCAGTTCCAGATCCTTGCTTTAGAGTAAAGTGCAAAGAAGCACTGAAAAAGAAACCAAGTACTAAGAAATACTGTCCAAACAAATAAAAACCCAAGAGTGATATAAAATATAAAAGACTATACCAGTTCAAACTAGAGGGTAATTATTGCAAATAACCTGTAACATATAACTTGCTGAAAATTGCTATTGATTGTGAGGATATCAGATCACCACAACCTGTCTAGATCAGGAAGACATTTTAATTACTCCATTTTAAAATAATTGTGTAAGGTTTTAAAAACATGCTACTTTACCTAAGAGCACATATTAGTGTATTCAAAATTAAGGTGATGGCAGCACAAATGGGCATGGAAGAGAATCTCTGAGCAGTGCAATACTAATGGCTTTCAGTATCATGCCGCTGGGAGCTTATCTTCCAGAAGTATCAGTGGGTGAGAGGAAAGGTGTCTCTGGTTGCCCCCCAGCACAGCTCATAATAGAAACTCAGGAACCTCCAACCGTTAGGTAAACAGAGGATTTTGGAATATATATATTTTTTTCACACTAAAGCTTATTGCTAAATAACTTTATATGGCAATCATGTATGTCGCTTGCATGCACTTAATATACCATATAAAATTATTTCCTATATGGTATCAAACGGTTATACAGAAGGCTATATGTAAATAGATTATAGATTATATATATATATATATATATATATATATATATTCTATATCTACATCACACATGATAACAGCGCACCATAACACAATATTTCTGGTGTAAAGAATAGCAGAGGATAGCCGCCTCTTTCATCTGTCCTTGATAAAAGACGCGGTTAGTCACTGAAATGTTGGAATTAAATGACCATCGGTCTAAAATAATGTTAATCTGGGAGTGCCTCAATAAGTGTGTGTGTGTATTTTTTATATATAACCCACCGCCCCTCAAAAAAGAAACTAAGAAATAAAAAAACAAAACCACACACAAAAACAAACCACCAAAATAACGAAAGGGTTTTTACACATGTAGGGAGGCTGAAGCACCTCAATGGGAACACAGATCTCTTAATGTTCTGGCCTCAAGTTGGCATTCATACAGGCAAACAAAGGTAAACATTAGCCACAACCAGATAATATTTAAAACCAAAAACCACAATTGGCAATCTTTCTTATACATGTATTTATTCCTCTAAATTATCCCCAGTTCAAAATCTGAAAACCTTATGCACGGCATGCTTATTGATTTGCCAATTGCTGCCTGTCTGCCCGATTTTTACATATTGGCACTGTCAAGGAAGCATGTTGTTAGCTCTGTAAATGTAATGCTACAAACAAAAAGCATGCAACAATAAAAAAAACAAACAAACTTATAATTTCTAGCAGCAATTTATCAATGGGAGAGCTGCAATTAAGCTGAGATATGCAGTGTATCAGAATTCATTTACCAAAAAGATGTGAAATATTAAATCTAAAACTTAAGGAAAATGTAGTGTAAAAACTGTGTAGCTCTTGATGCATCTGAAGAAATATGCATACATATGGCCTAGAATTAATGTTGAGATAGCTCTAAAAGGTAATACAAATGTATAAACCCAAATAATCAAAAGCAGCTTTTCACCTACAAGAGTGCCCATTTACAACTATTTTTCCATAAAGTAAATCTTTCTCTTAAGTGTAAATTTGCACACCGCTTTTAATTCACGAGAAGCTGTTGTGCAATGAGTTCTTTATTATTTTTACGTTTTTATCATGTTAACGCATAGCCCATTTTAATTACACCTCCATTGATTACAATGTTTAGTATAAACCTATAAAATTAACATTTAAGAAAAAAGTTTTTAACGGAGATATTTCAAATGCTAAATTAGAGAAATAGCATGGGATTATCTACAATCACATTGTATGTGAAAGTCACCACAATTAGTCACTGTTCAGCTGAATGATTTAAAAACCACACACACACACAAAATACATTGGAAAGCACAGGCAAATAACACCAACCTTATTACAGTGACGTCCAATGCCCATTAGGAAGTTGTCAGGCTTGATGTCCCTGTGTATAAAGTTCTTTGTGTGGACATACTCAATTCTACTGATCATCTATGTCGAAGTAAAAAGAATTAGTCTCACTTTTAGTAACTAGGTAAAATGAAAGAAAATCTAAAAGCTTTTCGTGATACTATTCATATAATTTTCCTTATAGGTCCAACTAATAATTTAGGCAGCATAAACTATAATATTCAAACACTAACGTAGGGGCCAGTTGATTTAAGCAAAGCATTCCCTTTCAGCTTCAATCAAGAAGGAATGTTTTAGAACATATTGTTGAAATTAAAGTATGGGGAAGGAGATGGGGATTTAAAAAAGAAAATATTTATATTTACCTGGTCTGCTAACATGAGCACAGTTTTCATGGTGAACCTGCGTGAACAAAAATTAAACAAATCCTCGAGGCTTGGCCCAAGCAGATCCATGACTAGAACATTGTAGTCTTTTTCTTGTCCATACCACCTATAAAAGAAAAAGATTGTATAACAAAAGTCTGAAGACCACATACACAATCAGTTGACCAAATTTAGGTTGCGCTTAAAGGACGGGGTAGTTGACCCACAGCTTTCGAGCCACATACGGCTTTTATCTTTGCTGTCCACAAGCTAGCTATTTCATAGAACTGCACGTGGGCAGCAGCTGAAAATGAGATCTTTCTACGAGCAATGCTATATATCAGCAGCTATTTGCCGCTCTTCAATAGCATTGCACAAAGAAAGAGATCCGACATCCAACGCTATTTAATATTGCCTATTAATGGCCTCATTCAGCCATTGCTCAGAGAGGAGCAAAGAAACCATATGGGATGACCACCGAAATGGCATTGGATATGTAAGTGTGTATTTGTATGTGACAACAGTGATGTATATTTGTCTATTAATGTGTGTGATAGAGTGCTCTGTGCTTCTCTTCTGTATTGCTTAGTGCAGGGGAAGAGCTCTTCCAGAATTGCAGACTAGATGCACCAAGAGAAGGAAGTGAGGCCGTCACATTCCGATATTTCATTGGTAGATATTCAAATCTGTATTAATCAGAGACCCAATCTCTTAGTTAGAGAAACCAGTTTTACATTTATCATATTTAAAAAAATAAAAATAAATAAATAATATTTTCAACATATGCTGTAAACAGCTTCTTGTCTCTTGGCTGCTACTTGCCAAATGTAGTGATGCAACCTAGTTTGATAAAAAAAGAAACCTTGATATTTGAAACTATTTTGTGTTCGCTTAAGAAGGCAAAACATTAACAAAACCAATTCACAGTCAGATTTCTGTTCAAGAGACTTTGCTTTTAAATCTAAAAAGAACGTGGTACCAATAATTTCAAAACCACTAACTTTGGAAAGCTAAAGAAGAATGTCCACCTCTGCCAAAAGTTGGCTGAAACACTTGTGTCCCTATGGCCTTGATCTTCAGTATCTGAACACAACAGAAACAAAAAAAAGAAGTTGCCCCAGCAATAGTGAGCATCTGAACACTATGTTAAGGTTCACCCCATGGTCTCTCCCATTTCAACTTTCCTCATGTCACAGAGCTGTTAATTGTGGCCAATATTAACTTTAAACCTACCTACCTACCTACCATATACTTTGTAATTGCCCCTGAAGAAATGCAATGTGTCTCCGTTCTAACCCCCATTTTGGTCATTAACTCTTCTCTTTGTATGCGCTCCTTAATTATTTTTGAATTGTTACAAGTACCAGCATTTTTAACAAATTTAACACCACTTGCACTTGCCAAACTTCAGATGTTACATAAGGATGGATTAAGTTTTTCCTTCAGGCTATCATGAAAGAAGGGAATCTGTATTTCCTCCTGTTTCCTTTCTTGGCTAAACCATTTTGCAAAATAAGGGGTGTTAGTCATTTTAATTCTTTTGCATGTAAGGAAATTACTATTGCACATAGAAGTCATACTGCATAGCTTTCTGTTTAATCTATAAATTAGAGTTGATCAAATAAGCTTTCCCTTCCTAATTCTGCTTTCACAATTTAAATTTTCCTCACATTTCAAAATGGTACTGCTCAGGTCTACACTTGCTCCTAAAAAAAAAGGGTGTAGGTGCAACTCTGAATCAGCCCCCATATCTACACTAATGAGTATTTGTGCTAATAAGCCTACATATACAGGAGATAACTGTTTATTGCATGGCACAGTTTTATTTCTCATTTACCAATATTTCATTAGCATTCAAACATTTTGAACTCAAATATAATTATTTTTTTGTAATATTTTGAACAAGTAAAGCTTAATTTTTTTTTTTTAAACAAGCATAGCAAGGACAGTAGGTGTATCTTTCAATCCACGGTGCATTGGAAAATTACAACACATTTCAAACTGGATTAACTTATTAAAGAGAAAAAGTAAAATAAAATATTTATTAAATCATGTGAACCTGCTGACAGGTGTGTTAATGGTCATTGGGAGGAAAGCAATAAGTTAGCATGAAGTCATCTAGTTGAGATGGGAGTGTATATAAATTTGGACGGACTGTTGTATGTGCATGCACACTACCCACATTTGTCAGACATAGCACCATTGGAAAGTTCATTTGGGACATTCATAAACCCAAATATTCAGATGCAATTTTTTGTACTAAAAATAAATAAAAATTCAACAACGTGGGAGTGTATACACTCCTGGGGCCAGATTTACTAAGCTGCAAGTTTGGAAAAGTGGAGATGTTGCCCATTTAAACATGGATTCTAGCTCTCACTTTCCTATTGCATACTAGAGAATGTCAGCTAGAATCTGAAACTCTGGGTACATTAAACTAACATAGATATAATGTAAGAAGACTTTAGCTGAATGACAAATCAGCTACCCACCCACACTGCTTTCCAGAGGTTTTCTGCTGGATTTTTTCCTTTTATTTATTTATTTTTTGTAACACTTATTTATGACTGATCAGCTGTTATTACTTTGATATTTATATAGTTTCTATCTTTCATTAAACACTTATGTTCAAAGTAGTCTTTAAAAAAAAAAATGTGACTTAATATCTGAAATGCACATTGTTATTATTGCTTTGTGAAGCAACAACTTTACTGTTTGCAAGATAAAAAAAAAGCCTTATAGTGGAGGGTTATTTCACATCAACAAAATCTCCCTGCAAGATGGATGCCACTGTAAAGCAATGTAAGGTGTTCCCATCACTCTAATGAGAGCGCCTTACAGAGCTTAACAGTGGCGTCTATGCACCTCTGCTCTGAATGTGTGACAGGCAGATGCAGAGTGCAGCAGCGCCTCCCCCTCACTGAATGATGCTGGATGGACATGAGGTAACATCAGCGCCATTCAAAGCAGAGCCCGCCACAGAGGAGAGGCAGCGCCAAAAGAAGAGAAGACTTCACAGGTAAGTAATGGTATAGGGCTTAAAATGGGGATACCGTGTGCCGCATACACACGACGGGGGATACCGGGTGCTGGAGAGACATGACGGGCGATACCGGGTGCTGGAGAGACATGATGGGGGATACCGGGTGCTGGAGAGACATGATGGGGGATACTGGGTGCTGGAGAGACATGATGGGGGATTCTAGGTGCTGAAGAGACAGGATGTGGGTTTTATATATATGTATAGTGGAGACTAGCACACTATTGGGGGAGACTATGATTTGCTTTGTTTCATTGTGGTTACAAATGTGTTGTATGATGATGCTTACTATAATCTAGGATGGTCACTGGTGTCAATTTCAAATTGTTAAAGGGGGGCGCAGAGAACACCCTAGCACCGGCCCTGGATAAGGGTCATATAGCCTGAGATATTTACAACATATATTAACAATAATTATCTCACAGACAGACTGTGTAAACTACGTAAATACATAATTATGAAAAAACCCATGAAAGAAATGATTAAGCTGGACCATCTGTTTCTGATGCTCCAGCACCACATGCTGGTTACAATGAAGAAAAGGAGTATGTGCTTGGTAGTTATGGAGGGCAGTGTTCTCCACAGGGCCTTTTAGCCAGGCTCTCCGCCCAGATACAGGTACACCTTGGCTCCAGCTTGCTGTACCACCTGACAGGGTCTGTCCTCTAAATGGCTGTAAAGGCTTTTGCGCTGTTACCTAGCAGCAGCATAAAGTCTGTACAGCCAGTCAGAAGACAGACTATTAGCCGGGACTCGTACAATACCTGCAACTTTCTGCAGACGCCAGCTTCATACAACTTAGAAAACGTGCCATGGGGGAAGAAAAGCCAAAAAGGAGAAGGAAAACCAGCAAAAAGAAATTGACAGCAGATAAGAGCCACATGGCCCATCAAGTCTGCCAAGTTGTTTATTTAAAACTATACTGACCTAGACCCCATTTACCCTCAATTTAGTTAAAGTCAAAAGGTAATTTGATAATATGGCAGGTTCTTATAGAGATTTAGGTTGGGTATTGGATGTTTGTAGTAACACAAAAGTGGGTAAATAGGAGGTCAGTTTAGTAGAAAATGTGCACAAGTAAACACAAATTATACACACAGGTTCCCAACTTATATACGATACAATATAAACAGATATACGGCTCTATTTATACACTCCATTTTGAAGTAATAGTGGCAGTTTTTAACAGAAAACTGCAGCTATCGCTTCAAAATGAAGATTTTCACATGTACAATTCAATCATCGCCAGTGGAAACTATAGTTTCCATGGATATGCATGTAGCTTTCACAATGCATCACCGGCCCGGTTTTCATATTGGCAGCCGGCGCTTCCGCATATTTATGCCATCGGGAAGCGGAGTGGGTCACTCCGCTCCCTGTGTAAACAGAACGCCAGCTCAGGCTGACGTTAGGAGCTCTGTGCAGGGAGTTTTCTTTCACTCCCTGCGATAGTGTGGCAAACACAGCCCCCTCCGTCTCTGATTGGTGCAAAAGAGGGGTAAGTCGCATAAGGATTAGTGCTTCAGTGGTTCAAAGGGGGAAATACATTGGCGGTTCAGGGAGTTTGCAAAAGAAATGCAAGGAATCGGCATGATTCCTTGTGCGACTTACCTCTCCGGAATGAAGAGCCGGGTCTGTTCCGTCGGTGCACACATTGAGTGCATACAGCGCATGTGCGACAATTTTACTGCATCGTCTGAACTCCATAAATGAATGAAGCGTCGTCGATGCTGCCCCTTTTATGGCGGGACATCGATGTCCTGCACAACAAAGGGGCATCTCTATAAATCAGGTGCACGAAGTGTCCAGGCTCGCTGCGATGATAAGTGAGCCTGGAGCACTATCGTTCATCAAATTTACAGGATGCTCTATAAATAGAGCCCATAGTAATCATATCACATGTAGCTGTATGAAAATGACTAGAAAGGAAGTGATCAAATGTAACTTTTAGTGAGGAAAAAATAAAGATGCAAAATATTGATAAAAATGTATATTCTTATTCTAATCAAAGCAAAAAAGTAATCAATACATCACATACAAAGATCACAATATTGATTAGTTGTACAGCACCAGCAACGAGCTCCATGGTGGGAGTGGTTGTCTGCACCAGCTCTAGTATTATTCCTGAATCACACTACCCCCACCCAGCTACTTTATAATACACTCTGACTAGCAACATTTTCTGAAAAGAGCACAGGAGAGCGTATGCTGGCAATAATAAAAGGGTAAAAAACAACTTCAGTCAACTTCAGAGTTAGAGGCCAAACAATATATTTAATATATGTGATGTATATGTGAAGTATGTTACACCATCCACTTCAAGAGCTGCAGTGAATGACTAGCAAAAAGTGCCACATAAATATCTTGGGTAGTTATGTAATCCCCATATAGGGTTTTTTTTTCCTCAAAACACCATCATAATGGTGAAAGCACACAAACTCATTTTGAAATACAGCAATGCTGCCCAAAGGTTCACAACACTTTGCCGCTTGTTGATTTTGGGAAAGTTATGGCTTACCGGATGTGAG
>WWET01001549.1:197226-210777 GCA_011038615.1 Limnodynastes dumerilii | reverse complement strand
CTTCTTGGAAAATCTTATAAAGCTTGCTCTCATACAAAAGCTGAGGGTGTCTGGCTTTCTGTGACTCCAACTTTACAGCAACCTCCTGCAAGAATAAAAAGGAGACAGGATACTAATTTTTTTTCTTTTTAACATAAAAGTACCAATTATTAATAAGTTAAGTAAGTTACATAGCCAGTCTGAAGAGGTGTCATTTTAACATCCATGGCTAGTTTAAAGATAAAGATAAATTTATTTATTAACATGTTTCTATACAGCAATATCAGATTACATAGTGCTTTACAGAGAATATTTCACATTAACATCAGTCCCTGCCTCATTGGAGCTACATACTAAGATCCCTATCAAACACACTCACGGGTTACTTTATTTAGCAGCCAATTAAACCCACCAGCATGTTTTTGGAGTGTGGGAGGCAGCCCATGCAGACATGGGGAGATCATACAAACTCCACACAGATAAGACCTAGTCCAGGAATCAAACTCATGACCTCAGCGCAGTGAGACACAAGTGCTACTCACTGAGCCACCGTGCTACCCAGAAAACTTGAGATCTCATGTTTCTAATATTCCATTTAGTCTTTTTCATTGAACATTGTGTATGATGCTGTTTTCACCTAGTTACACATCAATCTAGCTATGTTGACAAGACAAAACATGCTTTTAAAAAGTACAAAAAAAAAAATCTTTGCCTCCATGAACAATGATTTCCAGGTCTTCATAAAGAGAGACAGACTTATTGCTGCCACTATTAAAACTTTGGCTTGGGCTACTGATTTTATAAAGAAGCTCCAGTGGCTGCACATCAAATCTGTAGCCAAGTCCTAAGCCCAAGATTTCTCATCTACTTAAGTAAATTGTTTAAAACAGCACAACTTCTATGCAAAAAAACAAAAACTAAACTTTAACAAAACCACTGCCAGTCATTACACTTCAAAAAAAATAAACCAAAACCAGACAGTAGCATTCACAATTTCCTGTTTATGTATTAAATAACATTTGTTTTGAGGAAAGGTTAATAACTTTAATACAATATGGTAAAGCAAGCAATAGGGGATGAGCAATTAAGAACCATAAAATCTATACACAGCAATAATATTTAAAGGACATTAAAGCAAGGATATGAAGCAAGATGACCTCTTAAAATTAAATGACTGCTTAAGATGTCCATGGTTTGTTTCTTCAGAAAAATTACCAATTTATAATTCAACAGATTCCAATGTCATGTGACTACCATAGCACCCCCACAAGGCACTTTTAAGGAGAGGGGCTCTGGAACAACCATCTGAGCTTTGCAAGTACAGTTTACACTGATCTCTTTACTTGGTGTATTTAAAAGTGAATAATGGTTTGTAAGGAGAAATAAACAGTAATGCAACATAATTACAAGTTATTTTTTGCCCATTACCCAGTGATAGAGCTCAGAGAATGGCACTTGTCTCACACTGCTAAGGTCAACAGTTCAATAAACACGCTGGTAGGTGTGTGTGTGTGTGTGTGTGTGTGTGTGTGTGTGTGTGTGTGTGTATCATGTGACCTAATATCCCACAATTCAACAGTGTGTGTGTGTGTGTGTGTGTATAAAATGTAGCTCCAACGAAACAGGGCCTGATGTGAACAATATGATCAATAATTGCAATAAAGCTAGTAGTAGAAAACCTAAACTTTGGTGGTAAAGAAAAGAGCAACACATTTTAAACAGGAATGACATACCACAGTTAACACACTTGCAATCAGTCAGATCTTAATTGAGGCCACTGAACTGACCCCAACATTTTCACATATGGTGAAAGCAAAATTGGTGACAACACAAATACAGTAAACACAATAAACAGACACTGCAAATGCTAGTGAGTATTGGGTATTAAAAATTAGTTCATAAGCCACAACCCTTGGACTGCATATGCCATTAACAAAGACACTAAATTCTCAAAGACATAAATGAAAACCCAAAAAATATCAGGATATTCTTAAGCAATACAATGCTTTGGTTGAGCCATAAGTGGTTTCTATATGTATTCATTTTATTACAATTCAAGTAGTATTTAGTTTAATTAGATACTATAGCAATGCATCACCCAAGTTCCTGTCCTACTGTTATTGTATAATTGGGTAAATAAGTCTTATTATAGTGTATATTGTGTTGTGTGTTCAGCAGGGGTTCTCAACCAGGTACGTTACCAAAAGGCAGAGGGTATATTTAATAAAAGGTCTACAGGGTTGAATTGAATATATAGAGAACGTACCTCAAAATCATTACAAAAATATGTAAAAAGAAAAAAGAAAAGAAAAAAAGAAAAGAAAAACGAAAATACATATAGATATTGAGTATTTTCTACATATGCAGAGTGGAACTTGACCTGATTTCATGGTGTATAACTGGTACTCCACAAAAAAAGGGTTGAGAACCACTGGTGTACAGCGTGACAGAATTTCAACAAACCAGACCACAGCATTTTCTGATTGATACTTTGATCATTTAGGATTCCCAACAATTTCGCCACCCACAGTGATGGAGTGTTATCCTCAATAATTGTATAGCATGTGCACTGTACAATAACCCAGTGGCTGAAAAGTTATTTTAGTCTCAGTGTATCATACTGGGTAGGCAGCTTTAGTTACAAATCAATTTGCTCGCAATAACATTTTTGGATTAAAGAGTATAACTGGGGTAGTTCCAGAAAAGGCTGTCTACACACATAACCCCCAATGACAACCTCAGATAATGAAATCTATAGCCCCAGCACTACAGCGATTATGGGATCCAGTTTTAAAAAAAGGTGTAGGTCTCACAGGAAGTGCATGCAAACCATACTGACATTACCTAGTCTGCTACCAATAATGAAGCTTTGCAGATAATATGTCTGTGCCCATATTGACATTTCAGCAACACCTAAAAAGCCAGCGTGGAAGAGCCAACAGGGGAAAAAGACTGAATAGTAAGTAAATAGTAGAGGCTCTATTGCAGTTTTCCCAGATAGTCCTTATCTGATGAATTTTTTTGTAAATAGTAGCTGGAAATGAGTAGTTTTTATAATAAAAATGTACACTATTTATTAGCTGTAATTCTAACGATTACCTTAATTTGACAGAAACACAAATTAAAATAAAATGTTTGGTTTTTTTTAAAAGAAGGAACCCAGAAAAAGGGAAATAGAACCACATTTTTAATAAACAATGTGATCCCAGGAGGCATTAAGTTTATAAATTACTCAAAGAACCAAAAGGTAACAGCAAATAAAACAAGAAAAACCTAATCTGATCTAGGAGACGACTCAGTCGTTTCAAAGTTTAAATTATTAAACCCAAACAGCAAAAGTAACTTGTATCTACTGCCAATTTAAGAGCCGAATCTCAGACAACATAGCTTCTTTCAACTTCTGCATAGAGCTCATAACAAGCTAGACAAAAAAATATGACAGACACAGAATAACGTATACAGCTTCCTGAAGATAGCAGATAAAGGTATTGTAGTTCGAGGATTGGTCATACAAGAATTACTATATGTAAGTAAACCGAGTTGAGTCAGAAACAATAGTATCATAGAAGGGAGCCTTAACTAAAGACAAATGGCATGAAGGTAAATAAGGGGAACAGGAATACACTCATAGCTGCATTTGCCTAGGCCATTGCATATAATGTTTTTAAATGTATGTTTACCACAAAAAAAAAACCAATGCTTGGCGTAGGAGCCAGTATACTCTCAAAACAAGTGTGGCAAGCATTAAAAACTATCAAACAGAAGTCAATATGCAAAACGCTACAATTCAGAGCTTATAATCTTTAACGTGAACAACCGGATTACTTAGGGGCAACCAGTTCCTCCTCCCCCCAAAGTAAGCTTTTGGGCAACCCCTTAACACCCAAGGTCTATGCAATAGGTTTAAACAAAACAGTAACCCACGGGAACAGTAAAAAGAATACCCAATACATAAAACCTACCAACAGCCATCTGCCACAAGTGATACAAGCTGTAACAAACACCTGACTTTAGCATAAAACATGGGCTGGAAGATTGCTTGCCATAGTAAGGGAATTATAAGGTAATAGATGCCAAACATAAGATATAGCAGTCTACAGCTCTATCTCTACCAATTCCATTTAGGATCATCAAAGCTTTAAGGCAGAAGTTATTCGTCACAGTAAATACTAGAAGGGATATTCGTGCAAAAAGCTACAATCTGCAAACCTAAAACCCCCACTGAGCATTCCTAGGCAGGCTTGGGGCGTAATAAGCGCACACAGTGCTGAGTGTCTCTGGGGACCAGCAGAGGGCACTAGAAGGGAAGAAGGCCGCGTTACCTCGCCATTAGTGATGTTGATCGCCAGGTAGATATCCCCAAAGGATCCAGATCCGATTTTCCGCACCAGCTTGTATTTTCCACCGACAATAAACTCGGCTTTGGAGCCGCTGCTGCTAGCCATGTTCCTCGAATCACTCCGAATGTTACACAAAACAAGAGACCGTGCGGCGATAAGGAAGAGTCCAATGTACTGGAGGACTTAGTCTCCAAATTCTTTGTTTCACTACAGGAGACCGGCGAACCAGCTAATCGCCCCCCTCACCGTCACTCCCCCTGTGCCCAATCTAAATACGGCTCTGCCGGGCCTCCCGGAGCCTTAAGCGCCGGGTCGTTATTGATCTACCCTCCCTGTGACTGCCGCAGCACCCCGCTTCTTCCTTAGGCCGCCATCTTGTGTTCTCTCCTTCCTGCTCCCCCCACTGATTTCTCTCCCTCACCACAAAATGCCCTCCTCCGCGTCGCAATGCACTCTGGGTAGTGACAGCACAAGGGCGGGGTCAACGCTATTGCTTGCAAGCTCAGTCCTCGCAACCTCTTCCCAAATCCGCCTGTTTGCCGCGATCACACGCCCAGTACCCTGGCAGCCATATTTGTTTCGGGCGTTGCATTTTACTTACGTGTTTAGATGAAACAGGACTATATCAGCGTAGGTTTACGTTATGTATGTTCGGACTGATGAAGCAGATGTATATTTGCTTTTAATTTTACCCCGACAGTAGTTTTAAAGGACAGACAAATATGATAGAGATGTCTGTAGTGTTTTAAAATGTTGTCTGATAAGTTGTAAAACAACAGTAAGATGCTCAATTATTATTTACAGTAACATAAAGCCATCGAGAAGACAAAATGGCTGCCTGCTCCACCCTCTCCCGCCAATGAGTACTTAGTAGCCCGGGGAAAAGATGGCTGCGTTTGGCTGATGACGAGATCTCACGGGTGAATGGCGCATATGCTGTTGTTAGCAATTCCCTGTCCCCTTGGTAACGAGCTCAGACATGCCCGAGGCTTAAGTTGGTGTTACCTGCATTTTAAACTGATACCCCTCCCTAAAACATCACATCCCATACTTTCATTGTATTTATCTTTCTTCATCTAACAATGAGACATGACACCATCACTCAGCACAAACAGCACTTACTGAATGCCTGAGTCTACTGAAACCTCCCAAAATGTATTTTGGCTTCTTAATATCAGAAACTTGCAAAATGTTACAAAACATTATCGTTTCTGTCATAAAAACCCTAAAATGAGGAGTTTACAGATACATTTAATAAAATAGCATTAGACTCAACACTTGTAATCAGTATAAATACACATCAAATAAATAAATAAACAAAATAAATGATAATAATAATCGCAACATAAACAACTATGGATTCAAAAAAAATGTTTCTATGTTCTTGATACTTGTATAGATTGTCAAACTTTCCAATGATCCTGACATGTAGCTCTGTATTATATGAATGTGTACCCCTCCAGCTAGTGGGTCTTCTAGTGGCATCTGCATGTTGAGGCTTTTCCTCTTTGCATGAGCAGTGCTTGTCCACAAACTTGTTAAGAAGAGAAATCTAAACCTACAGAAATTACTTTGAAAAGTCGTATAAACTTTATTAATCAGTGAACATTTTCGCAGTATAGTGTAAAAGAGCAAAGCTTTCTGCTTTGTAATTTTCATATTTGTATTTAATAAATGAAATACTAGGTCAATTCTGTAAAACAAGTGGAGAAGTGAAATACATAAACGTCAGCATGGTGTTTGATAATAACGTACCTGGCCTACTTTACTTCAGTATTTTGATAAACTTACCTATCAGCATTTGCCATCACTGTTTTTTTTCCTGGATACTGCCGCCTCTGCTGCAATTTCTTTATTCTCTTTGCATGAAATGATTGCAGATAGGTTTACTGTCTATGGGTTGAATTTAGTGACCCGACTTCCACACACTGATTGTGGAAGTCGGCTAAATATCTGGCCATCCGGAAGCCAGATGTTCCACAATAAATCTTGTTCCCTATGCCTGGAGATCTGTCTTACTGGGTAGCGCACACCCCTCCCCCATGCTAAATTTAGCTTGAGTTTAAGTGTTCTGTGCGGATCAACAGTCGTACGGACCACTGATCCACACAGGACACTTAAATTAGGTTTATGGCAGCAGATTTTGTGGACTGCCAGACTTTCATGTGTGTGGTAAACACATGGAGGTCTGAATCTGGTCTATGGCAGTAACGTTATCCCAGTGCTACATAAATCTAAGAGCAGGTATTGAACAAAATATTTGTAACCATCTCAGTTCTTAAAGCTGTAATGAGGTGGACATCCCTGCAGCTGTGTGATCCTAAATTTAATCTAGTGAGGACGTGCAATCACTGATTCTTGAGTACAGCTTTTCCTACCACATATCAACCTGTCATCAGAACTTAAGTCATGTTACGAACCTCCAACCCACTTCTTCAATATGTCTAGTGATAAAAGTCTGACATTGGCCTAAACCCACACCAGTGCAACAGTAAGGGATGAAAAGCTTTCAAAATCAACATTGTTTCTTGTGTTATCATTGCCTGTTACCACCACCCCTCATAAATCCCAGTTATGTATCCCTTTATGGACTGGATCCAGACTTCCATTCACAGGTAGTGGGATTGTGAGTGCACACACTTACTTATGCTGGACAGGAGCAGGCATTTGACGTAACGTGAATCCAAGAGGTGGGAGAGATACGGTATGATAATCATACAGTAAGGGCGCGATCCTAACTTCGGCAACGTCAACATTTTAAGTGAGGACTTTGCAGAAATCATAAGGTAATGAATGGTCAGCTCTCGTAGCTTTGTGTGTGAGGGCAGGGTTCTTCGCTCGCCTGCATGGGAGTTAGGATCTTATGCTGTCTACCGCTGCAATCGTACCTCCAACAGTAAAGGTAGCGGAGGTCTGGATCTGATCATATGTGACCTTAACATCCACAAATTGTATCATTGTTATGCTGGGCATTGTTATGATAGCCAATGCCCCAATTGTCACTAATCTTCCATATATACTAGAAAATGTCAGCTAGAATCTGATTGGTTGCTATGGGCAACATCACCACATTCCTTTCCTGTAGCTTAGTAAATCTGGCCTCATATGTGTCCTAAACTGGCTACACTCTATACAATATTTTTGTTGATCAGTCAATTATTGTATAGTGCAGGGATAGGCAACCTACGACACAGGTGGTCTGAAGTCCTTTTATTATTCCTTCATTTGAATTTACATCCTCCTTTTGAAGAATACCGAGAGTAGTATTTTCAGAACAACTGATGTGTTTTTGGTTGCTGGGTATAGCTTTTAGCTTGAACCTAATTGTCAGAATGCTGATAAATTGGTCCAGAAATGCATAGGCCCAGTTATCAGAGCATTCAGACACTTATCCAATCCAAGTAAAAATTTTCCTTGTCTATACAGTACTGTAATTTTTAAATATATAGCCGAGGAGTCTTTTATGGTAAGTGTTTATCTTTTTTTAGAATTTTTTTTTCAATAAATGAACTAGTGACCCATCAGTGTTTATAGTCCTTTGACAACTCTGCTAGCATTTTTCTTTTCTAGAGTACCTGTGTCATGCCACTTTCTGCCTGACCAATTCTTTGTATCAATAACTGTTTAATACTGGCTGCACAACTGCATTATACTATTGCAGATCATCCAGTCAAATGCTGTTGCAGCACAGAAAGTGAAGATTTATGTCTTGGGACACACACCTTTGGCAATATGTTTTGTTTTAAAATGAGAATTCTGTCCTTAAAGGAAGGACATAACACCCACTGTAAATTGAAATGTTGCCCTTTGTAAAAGGCCTTTTTTTCATCATTAAGGGATTGGGGTTTAATTATTATCTTTTTTTTTAATTTTCAACATTTGTGTCTAAAAACAGATGTTTAAATGGGTAATGGTAGTACAAAAGATTGTACTTACTTTCCATGCTATTGTGCATGGGTTCTCAAGAGACCTCCAGCACGGATCTGGATAATCAGTATCCAGACTTCTATAATTGAAGTCTTCGTCAGCGGTATGGGGCAGGGTGGATTACATACTGCTAGTACACATGGTGGTAGGGGGAAGGTATGGCATTCATACAGTAAGGGCTGGGTTCAGACTTAAGATAGGGGTGAGCTATCAGAACTCCCTTGTGTCCTTTGTCTCCCCTTTCCCTCAAGGAAGCTTTGAGGAAAAGGGGGAAAGTATGTACATTTAGATAGAAGACACACCCTAAGGTAACTTGTATATATTAAAATGTAACATTTTTTAATTATTAAATTAAAAAGTTGGATATGTCAGATTATCAGTCTGCAAAAATTATTTTTGTTTGTTGTTTTGTTATTGCAGTGGTGCTGTCTGCTGAGATTAACATGACTCAATTCCTATAGAAAAGTCCGTTAGTCTTTTTTATGAGTTCAGTTAAAGCCGGGAGCCGTGCAAGCAGCATTTTGTAGTACTTGTATGCCTCCTTTCTGGTCCATCTGCAGTTGTGCTATTTGCCACTATGAATTTAGTACTTGTATGTCTCCTTTCTGGTCCGCCTGAAGGGAGTAAAGGTGTAATATGTAATGTGTGGAGAGGGATATAATAGAAGGGAGTAAATGTGTAATGTGTGGAGAGGAATATAACAGAAAGGGGGAAAGGTGTAATATGTTGTGTGGAGCGGGCTATAACAGAAGGAAGTAAAGGTGTAATATGTAATGAGCAATTTTGCCTGAATTCTGCTTCAGGTTCAAGGCTTTCCAGTTATGGCTGGAGGTTACTCAGGCACCACTGGAGGTGGTAATGGTCTCCCTTGCTCCCAAATAATTTCAGGGCAAAGGGTGCGGAGGCATCCCATCAACAATATGGTCTGGAATTGCTGCTTGGCAGTCATTCACCCCAGGCTCTAAGTCTGCCTTTATTTCCCATTAATGTCTTAAATTTATCAAAATGGCTGATGCATTATTTGCATAGGGTCATGGTCGAATATTTGCTGCAAGGTTTTCGCAAGAGTTCCACCTCTCAATAGCAGTAAGTAAAACCTCCAATGTGTACCCAGATTCAGAGTTGACCACAACCATACCTTCAACTTGGAAATATTTTATAATCCTCCCAGGCAAGATGTAGGATTTGGAAACTAAATGCACATAGCACATGATGGGTAGAGTTTTGGAACACCCCTCTAAACCCTGCACTGTGATGCCCCCCTTGTCTGCCATTATTTGACAATGTAGGTTGTTTGACTGTTTTGTGAAGAGTGCATGTGCTGTGTCTTTTCCATTTGCCAACAAGAAATAATCTGAAAATACTAAATAAGATAGATTGTTGGAGGAATACATGATAAAAATGACAATGAACACTGGATACCTATTTGAAAGGCGATCATTTGTTATTTGAAGAAAATGAAATCTGCTGTTTTAATATAGAGAAACCACATTTGGTTCAAATAAATAAATGTATTGAAATAGATAAATTGGGCCTGATCCAGACCTACGCCAATGTGCTGTGCGTACTAACGCACAGCGTATAGGCATACACTCCCCCTGACACTCCCCCATGTCCTAGTGTATTTACCCTCACTTAGGCCGGCTGAAGGCCTGAAGGAGCGTATTTACTAAAACACCTCCCTCCCTCATTAAACTACTTCCCCTCGCCTATCTACACTAAGCTTTGTGTAGTAACAGCGAGGGACGGCCCCTCAGCCGTTACTACGCTGCTACTACGGATGCCAGATCCTCGATCGGGCGTTGCCGTAGTTACGCCGGCCAACATCTGGCCGGTGCATGCGCAGAGCGGCTTTTCTGCAGTTGTTATGCTGCTGCCAGGGTCTGGATCAGCCCCATTGTGAGTGTTTGTATATTATTGCTTATTCCAGAGTTGTATGTAAAGTATGATTGTGTGTGTTTGTGTGTATATATATGTGGTTGCCACTTACCTGTGAATGGAAATAAAAAAAACAAGGTGACCAGATTGTGGAGAGAAAAGCTACCTTTATGCAAAGTTTATGGGTGATGGGCCTGATCCAGAGCTACGATGTTACACTGAGCATACTAACATTCAGCGTTACATGGTGGACTCCCCCTGATACTCCCCCTGCCCCAAGCGTTCTTACCCTCACTTACACCGGCTGAAGGCTACCTTACTTCAGCCGGCGTCAGTGAGGGTAACTACGCTGGGATAGCGGCGTTGTTACGATAACGCCACCCTCCCAGCCTCATTACCCTCCCTGTAACACTGGGGGACGTCCAGCGTTACTACGCCTGACCTTCTCTGCTCCAAGCTATACATGTTTAGTTCCTCTAGCCTTTCTTGGTTTGTTTTGTGACACAGGCCATGGACCATTTTAGTTGCTCTTGTTGGTAAAACTCTGATGTACTTTCTTAAAGTATGGCCTCCAGAACTGAACACACTATTCTATGTAAAGTCTTACCAGCGATCTATAAATGGGCACTCCTTTTACTACTAATTATTCTCCCTATGCAACCAAGCATCTGACTTGCCTTTCTCATTTGTCCTACGGCGCTACTATGGACGCCCGATCGTAGATCGGGCGTTTCCATAGTAACGCCGGGCAACATCTGCCCGGCGCATGCGCAATAGAGCTACGGCCGCCATACTAGCGACGGCGGCCGTAGCTCAGGATCAGGCCCGATGACACTGGTGGCACTGACCTAACAGCATTTTCAAAAATTACATGACTGTGGATTGGATCCAGACCTCCTACAAGGGGACCCTTAAATACTAGATTTTAGCACCGTCCCCGTTTTACATGTGGATGGTATGGAAATCTTAATGTGGGGGTTATCTGGCGGAAATCGTTACAAGTGAGGGGAGTGGCCATTCCTCTCCCGTACAGATCTCTGGATGCCGTGGGGATCCGGCATTGGACCTCCGCTACCGCTGCTTCTGGTCCGTGAGCAGTTTAGTGATTTAATCCTAGATTTCTTACTACCCATCTAATCAGACACTAGCATTTTTCTAGTCCATTCTAGAAAATGTAAACTAAAATCTGATTGACTGCAATGGGCAACGCCAACTGTACAAAGAAGTGCAAAAAACTTAAAGGGTCAGCCGCAGCCTTACCCTGGGTTCTGCACCAATCACATGATTGCATTGTCTCCTTGACTACCTGGCAGCCAATGGGTCTCTAGTGCTCCCTATTTAAATAGCTGGCATAGACCCACAGTGCAGTGTGGCAGTGAAACAAATACCTACCTAATGTTCCTGGTTCCTGAAATCCCAGTGTGTGACTTTAATTCTCTCTGTGTCTGTTTACTCTGACGTCTCCCTGTGCCTGTATACTCTGACGTCTCCCTGTGCCTGCATACTCTGAAGTCTCCTTGTGTGTCTGTATGCTCTGATGTTTCCTCATGTCTGTTTATCGAGGCGCTGCACTAATAGTATCAGCATTCTGTCTGCAACAGTGTTCTGCTCAACCACCAGCTAAATTACAGCTCCAGTGTCCTATCTACAAGTAGCGGTGCAGTTATTTGTTCAAGCCGCAGCACTTATAGTCTTTTAACAGTGTGCTGCTTAACCACCAGCTACACTACAAGCTCCAGCATTTTATCTACAAGTAGCGGTGCATTTATCCATCTAAGTTGCAGCACTAACAGTATCAGCGTTCCATCTTCTGAAGTGTGCTGCTCAGTTATTAGCTGTATTTCAAGCTCTAGCATTCTATCTGCCAGAGGCGGTGCAGTCTTTTATTCACAACCGCAGCACTATCAGAACCAGTATAGCTTTCACTATCCGCGGCACTACAATCTCAGTCATCCAAGTGTATGCAGCCCACAATTACCAATGCTGCATCAAGAGCTAATTGCAGTCCCAACTGCCTCAGCCAATCGCAGTCCCAACTGTTCCAAGTCTTATTGCAGTCCCTACTGCTCCTGCCACCGTGTCTGTCTCCGGGTATTCAACCTCAGGACATTCTTATCACTTTTCAGTGCCTTTCTCATGTACCATTCTGGACTCCAACCAATGAGCAAGGCCTACATCAGGAACCTATTCCTATTTTTAACTGCTAACCAACTGCTAAACCAGGGGACCCTGAGCTAGATCCTAATAATAATAAATAACATGTAAAGCTTGGAGCAGAGAAGGGAGAGGGGTCACATGATGGCAGCTTTCAAATATATTAAGTGGTTGTGGTTTAAACAGGTACAGAAGGGTGGCATTTTTTAAAGGAAGAGATATATTAGAACTCAAGGACATGCATTTAAACTGGAGGGTGGTAGGTTTGGAGAAAATGTGTATCAAAACTACTTTCCATCTGAGGAGGTTGAGGCTAACACAATACAATCCTAAATCTTATACCAAATGAAAAGTCAAATTCACGGGTATGGCGGTTATGCATCAGAATTCTTTATTAAACAAAGTAACCCATTAAGCCATTATGGTACAATATAAATACCTCCCCCCACCTGCAATGTGTGCGAGGTCTACATATGGTTGGTGGAGGGAGGTATTTAAATTGTACCATAATGGCTTGTCTAAGCCCTTTTGTACGACAAACTTGTGTCTTATGCAAAGGGGCATGTGCGTAAAAGTAACAGTAGGGTTCTTGGCACGGAAGGTATGTATGTACAATGGGAGAGTATGGGGAACGCACTACCCTCGCTCAGAATCTAGGATCACACGTAGCGCATGTAAACCCATGCTGCAAAGACTTACGAGCGTTGTGCGTATTTAGTTCTGGATCTGAGGCCAGATTTACTAAGCTGCGGGTTTGTAAGAGTGGAGCTGTTGCCCATAGCAACCAATCAGATTTTAGATGGCATTTTCTAATATGTAAAAAGAAAGTGAGAGCTAGCATCTGATTGGTTGCTATGGGCAACATCTCCATTTTTCCAAACCTGCAGCTTAGTAAATTTGGCCCTCGTCCTCTGCTTTTAAGTTGGCATTTTCTATATGTGCTACTAGATAATATATGGCAATTTCCTGTCTTGAAAAAGCTTATGCTTCACATCGGTTTAAACTGGATATATACAACATTAACATTTATTTATACTCCTAATAGAGTTTTACAATAAGGGCAAACAGTAAAAAAAAAAATGGTTGTGAATTAACTGAAAGGCAAATATGTAAGAGGGTACATTACCCATTTACTCCCAGTACTTCCATCTTGTGCCTCCAGCCTCTCCCAGTACTCCCACCATGTGCCTCCAGCCTCCCCCAGTACCCCCATCATGTGCCTCCAGCCTCCCCCAGTACTCCCATCATGTGCCTCCAGCCCCCCCCAGTACTC
>WWET01001549.1:165941-178548 GCA_011038615.1 Limnodynastes dumerilii | reverse complement strand
AAATTGTTAGTATTGTTGATGGGTGTTATTATAATTATTGTACTAAGCATGAAATGTGTTCAGGGTATAATAAGATGCAAGGGGAAGAAAACAGAGATGGTTATGAATGTGACAGAGAGCATAGGAGTAACCAACAATGTTTTATTTTATAATCCTACATTAGAAGGAGTTTAGGGGCTATAGATTGAGAGGTCTATCGAAGGGTGGAACTGTCGAAACAGAAAAATATAAAATACGCAACGTAAATATTCGCTAATTGATCGCTGTATAGCGAGTAAACAAAGTACTGCAAAAGTGCGGGAAATCGGTAACGCGAATGCACGTGCGTGTGAATTTCGATGCTCGTCCACGCTTTCGCGGGCTTTGTTACATTCGATATTAAGCTCTATAAGACATACATTTTTCACCAGACAGCGATTGAATGAACTTTATATGTCATGTTTATATTCATAGGGTAGCTTAAATCATAACCCATAACGTTAGCTAGACACTGATAAGACCGCATGTCTGCGGCAGTAGTTATGCGCAAAGCTAGGTTAAAATATAGAAAATGTTTGTATGAAGGATATGCAGATGACCCTCCAAGAAGAGAACAAAGGAAGACCCCAGGACCAATGATGACCTAGGAACCACCAGAGGATTGAGATCCCTCCAATCAAGCGGAAGATCGGCGATCCCTTTCATCTATGGACATAAAAGGACTTTGCTTTTGGACATTCAAGCTCACCTTTTCCTGAGAGGACGACTGAATTGACAGTCTTGCCTGCA
Organism: Limnodynastes dumerilii; assembly: GCA_011038615.1. Classification (NCBI taxonomy): domain Eukaryota; kingdom Metazoa; phylum Chordata; class Amphibia; order Anura; family Limnodynastidae; genus Limnodynastes; species Limnodynastes dumerilii. Next base: position 177,780 of record WWET01001549.1, on the reverse strand, counting down.
TGCTGGTCGCGCTGCGATGATTATTGTTAGAGGCTGTACCTTGTCATTAACCTGTTCTGTTCAGTAAACACGCTTTCGTAAGTTTGAACGAATTATCGCTTATGTGCTATTTTTCTTTCAGTGAATATTCGAGTATAATTGCGTACTGCCGCACAGGCTGTTTTTGGGGTACACGGATTCCACATGGTCTAACAGAATTGAGAGGTCTAGAAGATTCATTGTTGAAGGATTATTGCTGTCTTTGCTATTTTCCTTACTGAGGAGTAAGGAGCTCCTGTGGGATTCGATATAGCTGCTTGGTAAGGTAGCGCTGTACTACATTGTGATTGCATATTTGTGTTTATTCATTGTGTAATAACTATGTGGTATATAAACTTCTATTTAAATATATGAAATGTGTGCAAGTGTATATACTATATAAATGGAAGAGGTGCAGTCAAGGACCACTGTGGCCACTCATATAACACTGTGTTAGAACATACATAAATAGGAAGCTTAGTTCACAATATAGCTGCACCTCCTGTGGATGAGTCCCTATTTGTGTTGTAATGATGTGTACTCAGAATGTCTGTGGTAAGACACTGCTGCATTTGAAAAGGTGCAGTGGCCATATTGGGGAGGGGTCAGGCTCACAAAATAAACTAGTAACATTAACAAGAACACAGACTTCAGACATCCTCATACCTCCCAACAAAATTTAGTGGCTTGGTAGAGGGCGGTTGCTCCAATGGTTGGCTCTGATGGAAAAGTTCCTTTTCAGCTGTCTCTATTTCGAATAGGTAGCCATTTTAGAATTTTTCTTTATGAATGGGTGAGTATGCAGATCGGCATATTAACCCATTCATTTTCTTAAGACCTGCCGCTGAGTAACCTCTCTGAGAACTTTTAGTGTTGGGGGAGGGTTACTTTTAGGCTCTTAGGAAGGAAAGGTTAGGGCCATGGAATGGGAGAGTTAGGGTCAGGCTGCAGGGAGGGGGGACTTAGTGTTAGACTATAGAGATGTGAGTATTAGGCTCAGGCTAGGGAGAAGGGATGTTAGGGTCAGGCTGCGGGGAAGGGAGGGTTAGGGTAATGGAAGGGGAGGGTTAGAATTAGGTTAAGGGTTGGGGTTAGTTTTGCACTTACCTATCGGTACACCGTGTTCGGTGATCGATTGCTATGCCTCATAGATATAGGTCCATTTATATTGGGGGGGTGGGATGTCTGGGTGTGCCTGCCCCTTTTATTAATTTAACCATCCATATGTCTGTCCTTTATTATAAGGCCTACAATCCATATGTCTGCCCCTTATTATTTCTCCAGACATCCATATGTCTTCCCTCTATATGTCTGCCCCATATTATATGTCCAGCCTCCATACATCTGCCCCTTATTATGTCCAGCCTCCATATATCTGCCCCTTATTAAATGTCCAACCATCCATATCCCTTTATTATTTTTCAAGCTTAAATATATCTGCTGCTTATTAAATGTTCATCTACCCATATATCTGCCTTTTTATTATATGTCCAGCCAATATATCTGACCCTTATTAAATCTCCAGCTTCCATATGTCTGCCCCTTATTATTTATCCAGCGTCCATATGTCTGCTCCTTTATTATGTATTGTCTTCTCCCTTCCTCTACGGCGCTCCCTCACTGTCTCTCCCGGCAGTCACGTGGTGCAGCACTGCTGGTTGAGCCCTGTAGGACCAAATCTGTTTTTTAGAATGACAGTGATCGTATATGTTAGGTCACTGCCATTCACAGAAACAGATTTGGTCCTACAGGACTCTTGGACTGTTATGTGAAAAGTCAACCTGCCTGGGCCACCATCATGGGGGGACAGTCGGGACTACTATCCCGGGCCCCAAACCTGATGGGGCCCGCACATACTAACCATGGCTCTAGATACTTACTGCTCAGAGCTGTACCATAAGGGGCCAATGCGCAGGGAAGCATTTCCCTGCTGGTATTGCAGTTTCGCGTCACCCCGTACCCATGTGACATCACGGACGACGTCAAGTAGCGGGTGGGACACCAAGTATGTGTCCTAAGCCCGAAAATATCTGGCGGCAGCCCTGCCAGCCATGCAGCTAGGCTTAAAAAAAAAAAGCAAAAAAACACTTTTGTCCCGAGAGTCTTCTGATCTTTTGGGACAAGCTGTGAAGCGGGAGGGACAGAGGGACAGACTCCAGAAAAGCGGGACTGTCCTGCTGGAATCTGGACAGTATTTAGATTAAGGGTACACATATTGCAACACAGATAGGAACTCACATACAGGAGGTGCCTTGACGTTGGGCAGGTGAGCTTAACCTAATATAGCTATATTGATAACTAAACTTTCTATTAATGTTTGTGCTGACACAGGCCTTGTTCAATTGAGCACTTGGGCCCATTGTTGCCTAATTTTGCATACAAATTGGGTGCAATGTTGGACCAGAACTCCAACATCACACCCAAATAGTTACCCGCCTAAAAAATTATGTTGGACGTGAAAAAACCCTACTTAATTGCTGAACATTGTGAGTGTTGTAAACATCCCTGCGATGTAGCAGCTAATATCGAACTTTGTAATTTGTACCTATCAGAGCCAAGGTAATATCTACCCGTTGGCCAGGATGGCACTTGTCAGGGGAGCCAGTCAAAGGGGGACACTGCCAGCCTAGATCACATAGCAATGTCTCTGAGACTGCAGGTTGTAGCCCAGCAGAAGTATTAGCATCGAAGGTAATCATCTAAAGCCCAGAGTCTAGGAGCTTTCTAGTGATGACCATGTGACCAGCTCTCCTTTCCAGGGGGAGGAATCAGCGTTTCCTGTCTTTACAGTGCTTCTGCTGCTTCAAAGGAAAACAGGATTTTTATTACTCACCGTAAAATCCATTTCTCTGAGTCCATTGGGGGACATTGCTCACATAGGGGTATAGTAGGTGGTCCGTGGAGTCAGGGCACTTCACTGAAAGTGTTAAAAACTGTTAACTCCTCCTCTACTATGCCTCTTCCCCTAAATAGGATTTTGAAGTTACAGTCAGAAGCAGCATTTGTGGAATAAAGAGTGTGTAATAGTAGTGTGCCCAATGTACAGACATCAAAACATGCCTAATTACCAGGCTTACTCATTTTATACTGCCAAATGCAGTCCTATTATAACATTACTTTTTGGGAAATCCATATATCCGTATTATGAAAGCAGTGAAGTTTACTTAAACGTGGATGGAGCTCTGACCAAATATGGTCATTTATGGGATGAACTGGGTAGAGTTTGAATAGAAAAGAGGTTTATTTTGTCCCCTTTTTTCAGTATTCTCAATGTTGGAGGTATGTACCATACGTCACAGCCATGTGAACCCATAAACCAATAATGGTATTAATAGATTGTATTGTCATATGTATGACACAATGCAGCCTGTCATGCACGGATTTATTAGCATCCATATATTATTGTTAAGTCTCTGAATTAAAAACTGGAAGAATTATTTCTGATAGTCCATATATAAATGTTGTAGTTTAGTTTGTTGGTTTATTTTTTAAATATATACTAATCTTATCTTCTTTTACTGTTTTCCTTGTGAAACTACTGGTGCCAGCGAACACTGCATATCAAGGCTAATTGGACCTTTTTAGACAGTAGGTCGTAGGTTGTAGTCCTACAAAGAGTTCTATATAAACCTATTATTTAACCATTACCATGCTGGCTTGCAGAAAGTTTTGGTTGTACCTTTTTATTTATTGATTGGTCTGATTATTACTTATTTGAAGTGTTACAGAATCAAACCTGGTGCTAACATGGCGTCCTGTTGTTGGAGAGAAAGGGGGTACTCGGTAGGTTGACTTCACTGCCTCAGTCTGCCTGTCATATAGTGCGATAGGCGATGCAGCACCTCCCTTCTATTATCTTGGGTGAGTTCAACATCCCCGTTGATAATCTCTCCCACTCCAGCACCTCTGAACTGCTCTCTATTTCCTCATCCTTTGGCCTGACTCAATGGACCACCTCCCCTACCCACATACAGGGCCATTCCCTTGACCTAGTCTTCACCCACCGCTGTACTCTGACTGACTTCTCCATCTCTCCTTTTCCTCTCTCTGACCACCACCTACTCTCCTTCTCCCTCTCCCCTCCTGCCTCCCCTCCCCCCAAATCCAAATGCGTTCTCACCAGACAGAACATCAGCACCCTTGACTCTGTCTGTCCCCCTTCCTCCATTTCCCCTCGCTGCTCTAACCCCCAGCCATGACACTCTCAGGTCACACGCTTCCTAAAACAATACTCTAGCACAGCCGAGAGCCTCTGGTGCAAATCTCACTCCCTTGCTGACTTTCTCCACTTTAAATTCTTCCTTTCCTCTTACTGCTCTGCCCTTGCCCAAGCCAATCAAATTTTCTTCAAATCTCTCATCATCTCCCAAGCATCCAACCACTGTCGTCTCTTTGCTACCTTTAATATTATCCTCTCCCCACCCCTGCCTTCCATCCCATCCTCTATCTATGCTTTCAACTTTGGGCCAGATTTACTAAGGGGCTAAGTTAGATTTTAAACTCGCCGTATTTACTAAAGGGTGATTTTGTGATTTTTAAACTACAGCAATGTCAGTCGATTTTTAATGGTGAGATAACTCACCCCTTAGTAAACCTAACACAAAGTTAATCTAGTTTGTGTTAAACTACGGCAAGTTTGTCTTAAACTCGCCATAGATTGTGTCCCTTATGATAAAAAAAATAATGCTAGTGTGTTAGCTCTGCATAGCATGCTATTAACCCTTAGCATGCTGCAGCATATGGTATCTAAATCATTTCACTCATAACTAAACTAAAACTAAAACTAAAACAACTAAATCATCTGGTCTCCGTGTAACAATTAAACAAAAATGTCATCTGGTCCCCAGTGTTACAAATATAATTATCTGGCCCGCGTGTCATAATAAAACTAATAAATAATCTGGCCTGTCTGTCACAAATGCCCCCGGTGTATTATAATAATTGCCAGGCAATCTCCAGCGAGTTCTTCAAAATCAATTTAGTAAATCTGGCCCCCTGCCTCCTACAACAAAATGATCTCTATCAGAAATGACATCATCTCTACAATGCTTCCTTCATCCTTCTCCAACTCTGCACCCCCCTTCTATGCAACCATCATGCATATTATTCTTTCCATCCTACGACAAAATGCACTCCCTAATAATATCCTCACCACCCTCAACCTGCCCTGTGGACCCCACTCCCTCACACCTCCTCAAACACCTATCTCTTACTGCCTGTTACCATCTAGTCCCACTTTTCAACCTTTCCCTCTCATATGGTATCTTCCCTTCTTCTCTTAAGCATGCACTTGTCTCTCCCATTCTCCAAAAACCTAATCTGAACCATACATCCCCCTCCAGCTACCGACCTATATCCCTTCTCCCCTTTGCCTCCAAATTCTTTAAGCGCTTAGTCTACCAACGTCTCATCAGCTACCTTACTGACACCTCTCTCCTGGACCCCCTCCATTCCACTGAGACTGTTCTTACCAAAGTGACCAATGATCTGTTATCTGCCAAATCCAAGGGCCACTACTCCATCCTCATCCTTCTTGATCTGTCAGCTGCTTTTTGACCATCCTCTTCTGCTTCAAACCCTCCACTCTTCTGGTCTCATTGACACTGCTCTCTTTTGGTTTTCCTCCTATATCTCTGACCGCACCTTCCCACCCCTCCCCCCTCACTTCGTATCCTCTTGTCCCCCTCTGCTACCCTTTTACCCTGTCCCCACCTAGTGACTCCCTCTCATCCTCTCACTGCGCTCTATCCCCTGCCCCCTGATCTTCCAAACTTGACACCTCGCATTTTGCCTTGCGTTCTGTGATTGCTACACTTATTGTAATTTTGTGATATTTTTATATTCATATTGTATTTAATATGTACTATGCTGTTCCTGTATGTCTGTTCTGTATTTTGTTGTATTTTGTACGGTGCTGCGGACACCTTGTGGCGCCTTATAAATAAACAATAATAACGATAATAATAATAGAGGGATTGCTTATTGCTATTTAACGTCATACTTGCTGAGCCTGTCACTAGCTCAGCAAGCAGCTTAAATGGTTCAACAGCAATAGGCAATCCCCTATTGCTGCGCTGCAGTGACTGTCACGCTGCCTGTACGACAGCCAGGCTGAGGCAGTGCAGCTCATGATAAGGTCATACAAACAGTGAACAGGCATTGCAGCTTATGATGCCTGGAGCCATACTGCAGCGCATCGCCCCTCTGACTTAATTGCACCAGCCCTGTACAGAATACAAGAGTCCAGAATAAGCTCTTCTCCACATTACAAAAATAGGCGTATCTATAATGGCTGCAGGGTGTGCAGTGCACATGGGTCCCTCAGAACAGGGGGCCCTGTAGCATTCATCCTGCACCCAGGGCTGGCAGGGGAAAGGGGGCCATTTGGCATCAATTTTTTCCTTTTAAGATCCGGTGGAAAGAAATAGATACCGAATGAGCTTCCCTTCCCCTGCAGTGGGATTGTCCCTATTTGCGGGCCAAAAAAGGCGCGGGGCTTACAGCACAGTTAGGCCCCACCCCTTTTAAGGTCCGCAACTTGGGACAGTCCTGTCTCAGGTAAGGTTGGGGGAGGGAATGTACAAATCCTGCACAAGGGCCCTCACTTCTTAAAACGCCCCTGATACAAATGTATAGTAGCTGATAACTGATAAAGCAAAGCAGGTTACATTTGAATCACAAGGGATTACAGGGTTGCACCTTACTATAAGGATTACAATCAGCCTTAATGTTGTTCTTAAAATAGTATAACTTTCTGCATTAAATAATATTTTATTGTTTAAAAAATTTACCAATGGCCAAGTGAAACTAAGCACAATATTATAAATAGGGAAATGAGTATTAATATTACTGTTGCTAAATCACCAGAAACATCAACAGTATAAGGATTTGTACACTATATGACGTCATATTTTAACCATTATTTGGTGCTGAGAAAACTGCATACTTCCTCTTGCTTGATTCTACCAACTGTCTGTATATGAAGCACAAAAAGAAATTACTTAAACAAAATCTAGAAATCAAGACACTTTAGAAATGTGCTGCTGCACATTTATGTTATGATTTTTAGTACATAACAAGAAACTGCTACTGCACATGACTAATAAGTGTAAGCAGTTTTCTTTTGAACTGTCAACAATTCTTTCAAAAATTGTTGACTGTTGGAGTTTCCAATGCATATAATAATAATAAAGGAGATAGATTTATTACATGTCAATTATAGATGGTAAAGAATCCATTTACATTTTCAAGAATAATAATAAGTGAAATATATTTTAAAATGTGTACTTGCCTTACAGGACTTAAAATTGAGTAGAGATCATGCCTAATCCTGCCTAACTACTGCATATTTTGAATGAATGCAGTAGCAATATACTAATGCTGTACTAATATAGTCACACAAAATGTCAGCATTTGTTTATTATATAATTTTTTTATTTCTATTGTATTTTATTATGTACTATGCTGTCCATCTCTACCCTGTATGTCTGGCTGTATTTTGTTGTTGTCTGTTGTACAGCACTGCGGACACATTGTGGCGCCTTATAAATAAATGATAATAATAATAATAATAATAGTATATACAGGTAATGATCTCATATCTGAACATAATCTAAAAACAAACAAAACTCTTTGTGTTTTTATTTAAATTTCTTCTTGCGAAACTACAGGTGCCAGTGTGTCCTGTAGTGAAGCACTTGTGGTTTTCATTTACCACCATGCCCTAGCAACCCTTTTGGGTCAGCAAGCAATGTTGACACCTGTAGTTCTGCAATCATAAAATATTAAATCTATTTACATGTTACCCCATTATCCATTATACAAAGCCAACATATAGCGGTAAGAACCTTAATGCTATTGACACTAGGACTGGTTGTGTCCAGGAGGTGTGTTCTGCACAGACGTTTGTGTTTCTGACCTCCCCTGAGTATGCCAGTCCTGGTGCCCACATTGCGGGTGCTCTCCTCTATGGTTCCAGCCCCAGACCTAGTGCTGGTGGACTGAAAATCAGGGGAACCCCACACAACAATTATTATTATTTTATGCTGCCAGCATAGGCTTGTAAAGTGCTACTGCTGGTTAAAAATAAAAGGGGGACTGCAGCATGAGCCATCATTTCAGGTGCAAATGTCCTGCCTCCATCTCAGTTCCATCTTGCCATACTGATCCTCTCATGTTTATTCCTTATGAGCAAAACCAGCTGAGGGCCTTCGGTGTACATCAATCATGTGCAACATTTTAAAATCCCCTATCTTTATAAAGAGATAATTTTCCAAACAATAAAAAAACAAATTTTTTCTGAAATGTCTGAAGCATCTGAATATAATCTAATGTACAGATTTAGGACCGTATTTACAGATCCGTTAGTTAAAATAACACAATTATACGCACGTGCATGGCAAGGCAACACCCATGACACTTCCCTCACACGGACAGGTTATCGGTGACTTACGCCTCCATAGGGCACCCTTATCTCTACGTGTGCATTTATGTGCGTATAATACATACGTACATGCGTATGTAACTAACCGCGCCCTCAAATGGTCATTTAAATGCCTTCCCCCACCCACTTTCACGTAACTTTGTGCGTACAGATTTCAACCACGCCCTTCCGCACGTATGTCCCCAAGTGCGATTCACAAGCATGTGCCTAATGGACTTCCGTGCGTAAATTCAATGTAAATAGCGTAAATAAAGTTACTACACATGCGCAGTTAATCCAATCCTAAAAATACGCACGAAACTCCAAGCAAAAATGGATCTGTGAATACGGCTCTTAATCCATCACTTGTAAGATAAGATATTTGATAGTACTTGTAGAATACAATGTTGCTTGTGAAATTAAATATGATAGGGCATATGGTTTATTGATATAGTTTTAAAGAATATTATATCATTTATATATATGGGGACCAGGTTCGCTCTGTGTTATGCCAATCTATATATGGGCCAATTTTAAAATCTATATATTTGGCAGGGCCCATTTGGGGCGAACCTAGTCTCGTATGCTAGATACATAGATGATTTGTTTTTTGTCTGGAAAGGGACCCAGATTCCATCACAGCATTTGTTTCCCATCTTAACAGTAATATTTTTGGTTTAAAATTTACACACACCTTTAGTTCTAACACCATTCATTTTTTCGATGTTACGGTTTCAGTATTAAATCAGTCTCTACACACTGGCACTTATTGGAAGGAGGTAGGCTTCATTCTCTTCCTATATTATGAGAGTTGCCACTACTCAGCCTGGAAGAACAATGGGGTACGCGATTGAATTTACTCTAGCTGCTAGAGTAAAAGCGCCCATTAGTACTTACTGCGCATGTGCGCGGCAGATGTTATGCCACGTAACTCAGAGCGTATGGGCCAGTTACGTAACTTCAGTGTAACTACGTATGAAGGGGCATGCCAGCCATATGACACCCGTAATCACGCTTCAGAGGCAGGGGGGGGCATTTAAAAGCTAAAAGTATGGGCGTGCTTAGACGCGTAAGTACATGCAGCCATTACGGCTGACAGGATTTACGCTTTAAAAAGATGAGGTAGGGTTTGAAAAGCGTAACACGGCTAAACTATGTCTGGCCGAGAGGCGTGCCAAGGGGAGTGCATAGTAATTACGTTAGCGTAAATACACTACGCTAGGAAACAATTTAAACATAGTTCAAGATTTGGCCCAATAAAACAGCAGGACAGTTACTCTGTTTAAGGAGAAACTGTTCCTCACAGGATATGTATATCCAACAGAGTGTCATACTGTGTTAGTAATAAGCAGTGCTGTCTGCGGGAAGCGGGCTCTATGTGTAGTCTTCCTGGGTTACACTGCTGGTCTGTGTTCTTTCCTTCTTCTCAGTTGTAATGGTGCTGCAATCTCCGTCCCCGGCATGCAGATTGCAGCACAACTACAACTGAGAAGAAGGAAAGAAGACCAGCACCAACCACCACCGGAAGATTGCTATTAGCATCACACTATTGTCATTTTTTCCTTCTTATCAAGATTACATCCACCACAAGACTGTGTTATTTGAACCACCGTCACCTGAAGCTGCTTACAACGGGACATTACTCCTACCTCCCCCCCCAGGACATCATATCCAGTTAATCCATAGTGTCCATTTCCCCCACATTCCCCACCACGTTATTTAGTCCATATCCTCTTAGGACAACCGGTTTATTTCAATCTCACTTTGATCAGTTAGACATCAGTTGTTTCCATCATCTCATTACCTGCTACCATCCATAGGGCTTGTAACTAACACACAAATAGCGATATTCTTTCATTTCACTCCATTCTCAAAAGGAGCGCTGATATCTGTTTATCTTCATCCTAATCTCCAGTCTATGTTTTTGGGTGCTATTGAGACTCCCATAAATAAACGCAGCAGCACCTATACACCCTAGCATCCAACCCCGGTTGAGCGCTATCTTCCATAATTTCTCTAGTGTCATACTGAAAGATAATTTTCTTAGACAGAAATACCCTGAATTGGTGGAACAGGCGTATAAGAAGGCACTGGAGATGGATAGAACACTACTTTTAAATACAAATTACAAAAACCAACCAAAACAATATACAGAGAGGAAAGATTCTTTTATTCCATTTATCACTCAATTTAACTCATATTTATAGAAGATAAAACGCATCATTCGTAAGAACCATCCTGTACTGAAATTAGATAGAATTCTGGCCCCCTCTTTGGGGATCAACAGTTGTTTCTAAGAAAGCTAAGTATATCGTCAATCATCTGGTCCATAGCCATTTATCCATTAAACATCAAACACAACACCATACATAACATCTCTCATGGCTACCGCCTAAACCTGTTTTTTGTTGTTGGAACCGTTCCCTTTGCACCACATGTTCCTGGTAAACAGTTCACCATTAAGTCCTTTCTAAACTGCAAAAACAATTTTGTTAGATATCTTATAACTTGCTGCTGTGGTGTACAATATGTTGGCAGGACAGTTAGAACATTAAGTACATGTTTCATGGAACATTGTCACATTTTTGATAGGCAGTACCATGCATTCAGTTTTTCGTCTCATCAATAATATGCATGGGGCGTTAACGTTAACTAAATATAAATAAATATATAAGTAAATGTCCAATGCAGGGTTGAAGTTGTAGAATCCTCCTTCCCCCAATGGGGATATGAACAGGGAGACAAAATGCAAAAATACAAAACTATTTATTAATACTACATCTTCAACAATAAAATCCTAAAAAAGAAACCAGAGTTCATACCAGGGTGGTGGTATAAAGCAGGAGGTATGTGGAAGCTGTTTCCGATGTTTTCAGGGTACCCAAAAGAAGAGCTGCCACAATCCCGTCACTGCTGGTCTGCTGGTCTCCGGTCCTCTGTGTCGCCTGACTGACGCATTTCAGACCCACACTGGGTCCTTTCTCAAAGTCCATGCGGCATATCCGGTAACTTCCTGCTTTCAACTGTTGAGTCCCTGACAATTGGATTACCGCTGCATTTGATCGGCGCTGGAGCTCGTTATCATCAAAAGGCGCATTATTTCCCGTCACATACATTCACTGATACTTCCAAAAAATCAACTTAACGTAGTGTGATATTATCAAATAAGCATTAGGACATAAATTCCGACCTTTTGAGGCAAATAATATATTTAAAGGGGCAGCAGAGTAGTGTGACCGAAGCGGGCATTTGGTAACCATGGAGACACAACAACAAATCGCGTTCACTGTGGATCGCATTATACTGACTTGAATAAAATATATATCCTGAATGGCATATATAAAGAACATAAGGTGCATATATAAAATAAAGTGCATTACATTAAAGGGCATCATAATA
>WWET01001549.1:122014-132014 GCA_011038615.1 Limnodynastes dumerilii | reverse complement strand
ATTATGAGACAACTGATGGGGAAGATTCAAACTTGGGTTCCTCAACTAACTCTCTTTCTCATATACCTAGTACTACTCCTTTTTTAGAGTCTCATCAGGACTTTCAAAGGGGGTACAATACGAGATCCGGAGGGGCGGGGCGAGGAAACGGAGGAGCACCAGTCAATCGGAGGAGGACACGAGGACGCAGACGCTATTAGGAGGTAAAGAGGGATCTTTACAAGTTATTAACTTATCGTCACATATCCTCACAGAGGACCATATTGCAGTTTTGTCTAAGGGGTTATCTTTTTCCCCTTCGGCAACTCATGACCGATTTACTGTGCAAAAAGATTTATATCTGTATCTTCGAAAACTTGCATTGGCTAAAATGTATCATGTACCGACTAGTGAATTATCGGCATCATCTGGTAGTGACATTTTTTATGCAAATGACCATCAAATGTTAGAAATTCTTGAGGAGTTAGCTATTGAACACCAGGATGCTCCTTCTCAACCTAAACCTTTGAAATGCAGGTCCTCTCTTTTTCCAGACCTGGGAAAGACTCCAGCACTATTAGTCTATAAAGAATTAGTTTCAAAAGATCTTGATGAACTATGCAAACGCAAGAAAGTTAAAATAAAAGGTAACTTAAGTTGTAAAGAAAAAACTGCCCTCAGAGAAATTTCTTTATGGAATGATGTACAGATCAAACCTTCTGACAAAGGTGGGAACGTGGTCATTTGGCCGGAGTCATCATATTTGTCAGAAGCAAGGTCACAACTTGATGATGAGACTTGCTATCAGTGTCTTTTCTCAAATCCCACTGAGGACTTTTTGGATATATATATAATAGATTAATTGAGACAGCTAAACATGACGGAATTATTTCTGCAAAGACAAAAAATTTTCTGAGTGTAAAATACCCACGTGTTGCTACTCTGTACTTATTTTTTTTTACCAATTAAAGTTTATTGATTTTGTAATGCAAAAAATGTAAAAGAAACATGGGAAAGGGGTACAGAAAGGAAAAAGGGGAGGGGTAGGGAGGGGAACATCGCATGATACAACGTATATAAGTTCAGCATTAAATAGCATCTCCAACAGAGCAGGATAAGTACACCATAACATAGTAGCATTGAAATACAATCATAAGTAGGCTCCATGAATAGAAGCACAAGAAACCTTATAGACTTGGCCGGGGCTTAGAGGGCTGAAATGAACCAATGCCATTATCAAGTGACCAAGAGATGGAATACAGTAAAAGGGCTAGGTCGACGGTAGCTGACGCCTACTTTCTTCCTGAAGATAATCCGTCCAAGGTAGCCACTGAAAGAGGGGGCAGGAAGCGAAGACCCGGTATTCAGCCAGCATTGTCTCCATTGTATGACTATAGGTAATTTTAGCAATTATTTTAGGAAGTGCCGGAGGGTCTACTGATTTCCACAGCTGGGCTATAGCAGCCCTGGTGGCTATCAAAAAGTGTCCAAATAGGTAGTGTTTCTCTCTGGGGAGGTCCTCAGGGTAGAGATGCAATAAAGCTGTCTGTGGGGATGGGAGAATGAGGTGATTTAAAACTCTGGAAGCCAGAGAAAACACTTCTTCCCATAACGGGCGTATCTTGGGGCAGGACCAAAACATATGTAACAAATCCCCCGTTAATCCACAACCACGCCAACACATTTTTGAAGTCGCAGGCCACATAGTGTGGAGTCTCGCAGGGGTAAGGTATAGTCTATTCAGCATCTTAATGCCCATCTCAACATGATTAGAGCATCTAGACCTTTTGAATATTTGGGCGGACAGTTTAACCCATTGTTGTGGTGAGATCGTAATACCCAGATCTCTTTCCCAATGAGGGTGCGGAGGGGCTTTACCCACTGGGGGATTCGCAGAAATTATAAACTGGTACCAGAAGGAGATGGCGCCCGCACTACCTCCTGCCGATAGGCGTTGCTGAATATTATCCGGAGGGAGCTGCAAAGTGTTGGGGATTTGTAATGTGGCAGACACCCAGTGACTAACTTGGAGGTAACGAAAAACCTCTGAGGCCGGGATGTTATAGCGGGTGACCAACTCCGAGAATGGGCGTAAACGCTTCTGAGGCAATAAATGATCCAACTGGCACAGCCCCTGTACCCCCCAACTAGCAACAGTAAAATCAGGTATGAACTGAGATATGGCCGAGATTGGGAGATTCCTAGTGGGGAGAACTAAGTCGGTATGGCGACCCAAAAACCGGTCCCAGAGTTGCAGGGAAACTTTCATGGAGCGCAGGGGAGGGTCTATCGGGGGCCGGTTTCGGCTAGGTAGCCAGAGCAGGTCCGGGAGGGAGATGGATCGGAGCAAGCTAGCCTCCAATTCAACCCAGGGCTTCCGAGGGTCAGAGCGGAACCAGTCACGCAGCGGGGCTAATAAGCAGGCCATATGGTAAGCCTCAAGGTCCGGCACACTCAGTCCCCCCAACACTTTAGGGAGGGTCATACGCCGCAGGGCAATTTTAGGCGGCTTTGTCTTCCAAATATATTTAGACATGAGCTTGGAGAATCTATCTATATCCGGTTTTTGAAGAAGATATGGGATGGTTCGAAAAATGTACATGAGCTTGGGTAATAGTGTCATTTTAAATGCCGCAATTCGGCCCAGCCACGATACTTCGTGTAACATCCAAGACGTTGTCAGTAGGGAGAGGTGCGTGTGGAGGGGGGTGAGGTTTTCCGAGAGGACATCTTCCACAGCACATGTTATATGTAGACCCAAATATCGTAAGGATTTTTCTTTCCAGGAGTAAGAGAAAGTACGTTGCAAAGAGACTAAAGAGGTGGCGGGAAGATTAAGAGGTAGTGCTTCAGTCTTAGAAGTGTTCAATTTATAGTAGGAGACCGCACTAAAGCGGTCTAAAATAGTGTGAAGCTCCCCGAGGGCCGTTTCAGGATTGGTAACGAACAAAAGCACATCATCCGCAAATAAGCAGAGCTTATGTATAGTGTTGTTTATAGAGATACCGGGGAAAGTAGGGGAAGTACGGATCAGGTGGGCCAAGGGCTCCATGGTAAGGGCGAACATCAAGGGGGACAAAGGGCACCCCTGACGGGTACCATTCGTGATAGCAAAGGGGTCAGACAAAAACCCGTTACTAAAGACTCTCGCGCTGGGTCCCCGGTATAGTGCATCTATGGACTTGAGAATTGTACCCTGAAACCCAAAGCGGCTAAGGACCGCTCTCATATATTCCCAGTGCAGGCGATCGAACGCCTTTTCGGCGTCGAGCGAAAGCAAAATGAGGGGTGTGGAGGTTTGATTAGCCCAATCCACTATATTTAAAACTCTACGGGTGTTGTCTGACCCCTGGCGCCCTAAGATAAAACCCACCTGATCCGGGTGGACGAGTGCGGGAAGAAGGGGGGCCAGACGATTTGCTACCAATTTGGAATAAAGTTTGATATCCGTGTTTAAAAGAGCTATAGGTCTATAATTGGTAACGTCTGTGGGGGATTTACCAGGTTTAGGGATAGTTACAATTTGACCTTGTATCTATGAAATAAGGGTAAGTAATAAAGGCGCTATGAGCTGCTGCACCCTACCCCCAGCTGGGGAGATCCACACTCCCTGAATGACTTCAATAGACAAAATAGAAAATGCTGGGAGAGTGTGCGCTGCTCCTAACCTAATGTGAATCTAAGGTATAATGTGTTTAGTGGGGAATGATAAAAGAAGAGTAGTATTGATAATAGTCGGAGTCAGATAGTCTTCTAATGAGATATATGTACACAAATCTTATAAACAGTTCTAATCCTGCAGTTAAGTCTTAAAAATCAAAGTTATACCGGTAGGTTATATACTTAAGAAAGATGCAAACTAACTACTAAATGCAGATATTGAACAGTGAACCACACTTAATGTACATATGCTAATACAGACTTATGCCATCTAAAAAGAATAGCAGAAAACAAAAAACAGAGTACTAGGCTGAAGGAGTAGCTACAGCCTCTAAGCAAAAACCGATGACTGCTCAAATCCAAATTCAAATGATCAAAGTCTCTGGACAACCCCCCGGTTCGGGAGCGTGTCTCCCTAGTAAAAATAAAAATAAAACATCCAGAAAAACGTCCAAAGAAATCCAAAGCAACTATATGCGGCAGTCTGCCGTAAGTCTTGAGATGAACTCAGCCCCTCAGCTGATCAATAATGATCCACACTTCCCAATAGTATTCCTCGGAAAAAGATAAGTGCAAAAAAATATCAATACATTTATTGAGGTAACAAATACAAGTGGTAAAATGGAGTAAAATACACTTTCCTTAAAGAGGAAGCAAATGGCTTCTCAGAGAACTGATGTAAAGTCCGTTGCCTCACCGCCGCGACTTCCGGAAGGTCGGTGGAGGGAGGCCGGTATCTGGAGCCAGTGATGTCGTCTGCTTGTACGAAGGGGAGGAGTGACCGCTTGACGCGTTTCAGAACCATCGGGTTCCTTTCTCAAAAGCGTATGTGGATCGATGGAGGGGCTGGTCTATTTACATGTGTTGCTGTGAGATGATTGGTCCGGTGCATAAGTCCTTGTTTACAGCTGAACACATGGAAAACACAGAAACTTACACTCGCAGAGTACCATATGTCTCTCCTGTACACTATAAATGGACATGCAACAATGTTGCAAATGCTAGAAGATGATAGAAAATAGCTATACGAGTAAAAATATAGGTAATACACGTGGTGTCATGGATTGTACTTTAACTAAGCATAGTATAGTATAAATCTACTTCGTGCAGACTTAAAGAAATTTCCGCATTAGAGAATGTCCAATTAAAAGATAGTTTGCTGAATAAAACAAGGGCATACGTAGCATGAATAAATATGAATGTGCAGCGTCTAACATATAAATCTCTCTTAAAATGCTAGCTAAATGTCTTCATAAAGTGCTGAATAAATTGCATGCTTACAGCAGTTTCTACAATTGAGAAGAATGTCCAATAAAAATTATATAGATAACCACACTAAATAAAAACATATGTAACATGAAAATAAAAAACATATGATGCTAAATGAGTGCCTACATATGATACTTAATACAATGTGCACTTGACTTAGCTTCATACTAAAGAAAACAGGTAGATCCTCAGACAGACACTGCTAAGAGTGTATAAAAGGTGTGGAAGTTGATAAATCAATTTGTCTGAACCTGATAAAAAGCACAAATGAATAAAACCAAAAAAGACTCACATGCTAATGAATAAAATCCTATTAATGGTTGGTAAGGTCGTGGACCGATCTATTCACATGTGCGGTGGGATAATCAATTAACAATGAATATTACTTTAGGAGGCTGTGTACCCCAAAAACGTCAAGGTATTGCGGGGTCAAAATGCTGAAAGGAAAAACGGCAGCTGAACCAGGGTCCCAATGGGTCACCAGATAATACTGGAAGGGAGATCCATACCAAGCCTACAGAACCCAGTATTCTCAGGTGGTCTCCCATCCTGATACTCACTGGGCCCCTGCCTGCCTCACTTCCAAGATCAGACGAGATTGGGTGTGGACAGGCCGGTATGAACGTAGACAAGGCTAATGTAGGACTCACGCAATTAGTATGGGTGACTCACAAGAACCATTTCAGTTCAAAGTCTAAATTGAGACCAGCTGGAGCCAATGTTTCCATTTCATATATGATTTTCATTTCAGCCTTTGCCAACCTGGAGGCAATATCTGCCTTCCTCCAATGATTTTTAATCTGTTTGATGCCCAGAAAGTTCACTATAGATGACGGGTTGCATGAGTGTGCCTCCTTACAGTGTGCTGATACAGAATGTGTCATAAGTCCCTTTTTGATATTCCTCAGATGTTCCCCCCATCTGACTTTGAGGGGTCTTGAGGTACGTCCCACATATTGTTTCCCACATAAACACGTTAGGATATATATGCAGTTACGTGAGTCACAAGTAATGAATTCTTTAATGACAAAGGATTTATTATTACTGTTGGAAACAAATGTTTCAATCCTTTTAGTGGTGCGGTCTATTGGGGGGCAATTCCTACACATCGCGCACATCCCGCAACGGAAAAAACCTTTATTGCGATCAGGATTATGTCTAGTATTACCCACATAACTAGATTTCACCAGCTTATTTTTCAACGTGGGAGCCCTTCGATAAATGAAACGGGGTTTATCTCCTATATGAGTGGTTAATTTGGGATCATTCTTCAGAATGTTCCAATGTTTTTTGAAAATTTTCTCAATTTCTCTGTAATTACTGGAATATTGGGTAATGAATGACACTGGTGGGTGATTCTTAGAGTTGTGTTTCTGCCTTTTTCTAAGAAGAGAGGTTCTCGGGATCTGCTCTACCTCTTCTATTACTTTTTCTAGTTCTATATTGAGATATCCTTTTTCCATAAAGGATCCCTTTAAGGATTGTATTTGCCTATCACACACTTCTTTCTTCGAGCAATTCCTTTTAATGCGTTGGAACTGCCCTTTTGGTATATTCTTGATCCATGGTAGATAATGGTTGCTGGATACTGGAATGAATGAGTTAGTGTCAGTAGGTTTTGTATAGTTTTTCGTATGTAGCTGGTTATTTTCAATATATACAGTAAGGTCTAGAAAGTTAACCTGGGTATCACTGATGTCAAAGGTAAGGATAATGCCTTCACTGTTCTGATTAAGACTTGTGCAGAAATCATTAAGGGACTCCTCCGTGCCACCCCAAATGAAGATGATATCATCTATATATCGATGCCAAAGGACCAGATCCGCGCCTGCTTGAGTGATGGTATTTTCTTCCCATACAGCCATGAATAAATTGGCGTAGCTCGGCGCAAATCTGGTCCCCATGGCAGTGCCTCTGAGCTGTATTTAGAATGAATCATCAAAATGGAAATAATTGTTCTTAAGAATGAACTCCATTCCTTCTAAAAGGAACTTTTGTAGGTCTTTATCGTATTCTGATGACATCAGATATTTGCGTGTGGCTTCAATACCTTTACTATGCTCTATGATAGTATATAGTGACCCTACATCTGCTGTGATTAGCTTGTATTCTTCTTTCCATTCTATGTTTTGTAGGATATTCAAAATGTGAGTGGTGTCCCTTAGAAAGGACCTTATTTGGGACATGAACGGTTGAAGGTAGGAGTCGATGAAGGCTGATAAATTAGCAGTGAGGGAATCCGTCCCGGCCACGATGGGTCTACCTGGTGGCTTAGCCAAATTTTTATGTATTTTAGGTAGAATATACATGACCGGGACTGTAGGTTCTTCATGATATAAGAATTTAAACTGATCTAGAGTAATGGTGCCCCTATCTACATAACTGCTTAACCAGGATTTAAATTCAATTTGCAATCTACCAGTAGGATTACTTTTCAGTTTCTTGTACGTGTCCTTATCGCTAAGTAGGCGAAGGACTTCAGTAGTGTAATCTGATACATTCATGACCACTACCCCTCCTCCCTTGTCCGCCGGTTTGATAATGAGATTATCCTTTTCTTTAAGGGCCTTAAGGGCCTCCCTCTCTTTTTTAGATAGATTGAGTTGATCTCTTCCGGTATTCTTTTTATGTCCTAGGGTTCTAAGATCTTTAAGAACTAATTTCTCAAAGGTCTCAACATAGTGGCCCTTACAATGTTTGGGATAGAAGAGTGAGGGAGGTTTGAATTTGGTGTGATGTAAATCTATGGTACCAAATGGTGGGGTGGGGGAAATGCTTGTGGGATCAGGGATAGTGGAAGGGGGATGTTTGTGATCGCCCTCTTTATCCTCAAAGAAACGTTTTAAGCACAGTTTCCTGATAAATTTCTGGGTGTCAATGAAGACATCGAATTCTTGAGCAGTATTACTGGGGGCAAATTTTAAGCCCTCAATATATAGATGATATCATCTTCATTTGGAGTGGCACGGAGGAGTCCCTTAATGATTTCTGCACAAGTCTTAATCAGAACAGTGAAGGCATTATCCTTACCTTTGACATCAGTGATACCCAGGTTAACTTTCTAGACCTTACTGTATATATTGAAAATAACCAGCTACATACGAAAAACTATACAAAACCTACTGACACTAACTCATTCATTCCAGTATCCAGCAACCATTATCTACCATGGATCAAGAATATACCAAAAGGGCAGTTCCAACGCATTAAAAGGAATTGCTCGAAGAAAGAAGTGTGTGATAGGCAAATACAATCCTTAAAGGGATCCTTTATGGAAAAAGGATATCTCAATATAGAACTAGAAAAAGTAATAGAAGAGGTAGAGCAGATCCCGAGAACCTCTCTTCTTAGAAAAAGGCAGAAACACAACTCTAAGAATCACCCACCAGTGTCATTCATTACCCAATATTCCAGTAATTACAGAGAAATTGAGAAAATTTTCAAAAAACATTGGAACATTCTGAAGAATGATCCCAAATTAACCACTCATATAGGAGATAAACCCCGTTTCATTTATCGAAGGGCTCCCACGTTGAAAAATAAGCTGGTGAAATCTAGTTATGTGGGTAATACTAGACATAATCCTGATCGCAATAAAGGTTTTTTCCGTTGCGGGATGTGCGCGATGTGTAGGAATTGCCCCCCAATAGACCGCACCACTAAAAGGATTGAAACATTTGTTTCCAACAGTAATAATAAATCCTTTGTCATTAAAGAATTCATTACTTGTGACTCACGTAACTGCATATATATCCTAACGTGTTTATGTGGGAAACAATATGTGGGACGTACCTCAAGACCCCTCAAAGTCAGATGGGGGGAACATCTGAGGAATATCAAAAAGGGACTTATGACACATTCTGTATCAGCACACTGTAAGGAGGCACACTCATGCAACCCGTCATCTATAGTGAACTTTCTGGGCATCAAACAGATTAAAAATCATTGGAGGAAGGCAGATATTGCCTCCAGGTTGGCAAAGGCTGAAATGAAAATCATATATGAAATGGAAACATTGGCTCCAGCTGGTCTCAATTTAGACTTTGAACTGAAATGGTTCTTGTGAGTCACCCATACTAATTGCGTGAGTCCTACATTAGCCTTGTCTACGTTCATACCGGCCTGTCCACACCCAATCTCGTCTGATCTTGGAAGTGAGGCAGGCAGGGGCCCAGTGAGTATCAGGATGGGAGACCACCTGAGAATACTGGGTTCTGTAGGCTTGGTATGGATCTCCCTTCCAGTATTATCTGGTGACCCATTGGGACCCTGGTTCAGCTGCCGTTTTTCCTTTCAGCATTTTGACCCCGCAATACCTTGACGTTTTTGGGGTACACAGCCTCCTAAAGTAATATTCATTGTTAATTGATTATCCCACCGCACATGTGAATAGATCGGTCCACGACCTTACCAACCATTAATAGGATTTTATTCATTAGCATGTGAGTCTTTTTTGGTTTTATTCATTTGTGCTTTTTATCAGGTTCAGACAAATTGATTTATCAACTTCCACACCTTTTATACACTCTTAGCAGTGTCTGTCTGAGGATCTACCTGTTTTCTTTAGTATGAAGCTAAGTCAAGTGCACATTGTATTAAGTATCATATGTAGGCACTCATTTAGCATCATATGTTTTTTATTTTCATGTTACATATGTTTTTATTTAGTGTGGTTATCTATATAATTTTTATTGGACATTCTTCTCAATTGTAGAAACTGCTGTAAGCATGCAATTTATTCAGCACTTTATGAAGACATTTAGCTAGCATTTTAAGAGAGATTTATATGTTAGACGCTGCACATTCATATTTATTCATGCTACGTATGCCCTTGTTTTATTCAGCAAACTATCTTTTAATTGGACATTCTCTAATGCGGAAATTTCTTTAAGTCTGCACGAAGTAGATTTATACTATACTATGCTTAGTTAAAGTACAATCCATGACACCACGTGTATTACCTATATTTTTACTCGTATAGCTATTTTCTATCATCTTCTAGCATTTGCAACATTGTTGCATGTCCATTTATAGTGTACAGGAGAGACATATGGTACTCTGCGAGTGTAAGTTTCTGTGTTTTCCATGTGTT
>WWET01001549.1:74636-93848 GCA_011038615.1 Limnodynastes dumerilii | reverse complement strand
CAGGGCAGGGGGAGTCCAGTTTATTCTATTCTATGCATGCAGGGAGAATGCTTTGCTTTTACTTATTGCACACAGATACCTGATCAGCTTCACTTTTAAACTGCTAATTAGACTTGAGCTGGGAAACATCACCTTTATAATACTGTNGGGCCTGATTCAGAGGCTGAAAATAAGAACTTAAAGTTACACCTGGGCAAAACCATGTTGATTTCAGGGGGAGTCAAGTTCATTTTATTCTATGCATGCAGGGAGAATGCTTTGCTTTTACTTATTGCACACAGATACCTGATCAGCTTCACTTTTAAACTGCTAATTAGACTTGAGCTGGGAAACATCACCTTTTAACTATAATACTGTTGCAACAAATGAAATTTGAATTTGAAAATCAACATGGTTTAGCCCAGGTGTAACTTTAAGTTCTTATTTTCAATCTCTGAATCAGGGCCTCTGTGTGTATATTTAAGAACGAATAAATTTTACATTCCCAGTACACAAAGTTACGCATGTAAACCAGTTGTTACGCATGAAAATACATTAAGCACGGACTTCAACTTTGTTCTTACTGAGATAAGTAAGAAGGGGCGTGCCAGTCCTACGTAAGAAGGAAGTTAAGAAGAGTGGGCCGGGGGGGAGCATTTAATTGGAGCATTAAAAGCACAGTTTGCTAAATACGCATGTATTTAAGCACAGGCATACGCACAGAGAGTTAAGGTAGCCCTATAGACCTGGAAGTCGGCTAAATCCATAGGAACGATGGGAGTGTCATGGGAGTTGCCTTGCCACTATGGTGCGAATTTTTGTGAATCTGCACATACTTATTTCATTCTTATCTGTGAATATTGTCCTAAGTGCCCTAGTAGTAAACTAATATTTTAATACCTTTTTTTTCAGGAAATCTCTTTCAGGAATTCAGTAAAGATATGGAAAATGCATATAGTATATATTGTTCTGGCTATGCAAGAACTATGGACTTGCTAAAGACATACCAAGAAACGCATTTAGCTGACAAGATTCGTGAAGTATTAACGTAAGTACCAATACATTCCATTACACAAGTTAAGGCTCTAAGCAGTTTCTTACTGAAAAACCTTTGGCAGAGATGCAGTAGTAAATGAACCTGGTTTTACATTGATTGTTAACGTTTCTGATAGTAATATTAAAAAAAATCTCTGTGCTTAGTTATCAATTTTATTATTGACTTTTATTTAGAAGGTATTTCACAAAGTGTTTTCAGTTTTGCACAGAAAACTGGACAATGATAAATACTGAAGGAAGGGGTGGGGGATTTTTAACTAGCTGCATTTACAAAAAAAATCACAGAAAAATCGTCAAAAAAGAGCAGGGTGTGTGTGTGGCGATTTAGTTTAAATCGCCACACTCTGTGCCCCTTAGTAATAAAAAAAAAAAGTAAAATATGGTTCTACAAGGCGCCAAAGATAAGTGCGAAAACACACACAACTAGTAAATAATGTAAAATACAAACAAAATATCAAATTTTATAGCCAATCATTTAAGCAGAATGTGTAACCAAAAGCAGCTTCACAAAAAAGGGGCCAACCTTGCAAATAGAATAGAAAGAAACAATGCTGCGCTAATGGTTACATTCAAGCCAAGGCAAACACCTATATTTAAAACAAAAGCAATACAGTTTTATTAAAAACATATAAACAAAATATCGGGTACTCACATTGAATTAGTGCAATTAATATCTAGCCCCACATTACATAAGTACTTCTTATTAATAAGTCCCATATAGGATAATTGCTGCAAAATAGATGGATAAAAACCTTAGTCGTTAATATTTAAATGGGTTTCCAACATACACCCTATCCAGGGTAGCGATGAATAAGAATATTTGTAAACCAAGTGGAAGATTGTAACCGCGGCAAATAAAAACTTCAACTGACGTAAATGGAAATGTTCTTACCTGCTGACAGGCATGTGTCCGCATCTGTCAGCTATGCTCAGTAGTCCTGATCCTCTCACTGGTTCCCCCGTTATTCCGGCAAGCCGGAGCTGTTGTCCATAAGCTGGAAATAAATAAATTGCATATCCAGCAAAATCCTTAGGTAGCCGCAACACCCGAAGCTGTATAAAACGTGGTGGTTTCCACGTGGTGCAAAGAAAGTGTTATACATCCAACATGTCCCTATTACCTCAGCATTCAAGGCTATATCAATAAAAGGGAGATCCACATGGTACAGAGTAATCGACAACGTCTTGGTAATAAATAGTGCAGCGATATAATAAGTAGAACCAGTCCATGGGGTGGTAGCACTCACAGATAATTTGAAAAGTATAGAGTCCCGATAAAGCAAATTATTTAAGCAACCTAATTAAATAATTTGCTTTATTGGGACTCTGTGCAATATTGACTCCTCTATACTCTTTAAATTATCTGTGAGTGCTACCAGCCATATAATATATATTTATATATTATCAGTTTAGAAGTCCATGAGAGTGAGCGGGGAGTTCCAAGTTTTGTGTGTGTGTATGTTTATATGTGTATATCTAACAAACATATACACAATCCTGTGAAGAAAAATGTAAGTGTATGTTGATATTTTTGTGGAAATAAACCCTAGATCTTGCAATGGTGAATTCTAAATGAAATACATGATGTAGAAAAAAACCTTTTATGGCTCATTTCCAAGGTAAAATGGCAGAAATAATAATTAACCACATAAAAGTTCAAATAGGGGAAAGAAAGGTGGGAAAAATATGATCATGATGAAAAAATATTTTTTAAATAAACTAAAATAGACTTGCTAAGAAATTAAAAGCATTTTTTTTAGCAAAAAATTAAGGTTGGTGTTTATTTTCAAACTAGTGTCTGTTAAAAATTAAAAGCTCCTTTTTATGATAACATTTTATGGCTGGGACTCACACTTGAACTGTAATCTGGGCTTAGTTCCCCTTTATAAATCTCACAATAAATACACATATGCAATTGTATACATACATATATACATACATACAGATAACCTTGAGCAAAAAAAAAAAATACTGTTCAGGTTAGTTTGTATTTGATGTCATAAATGATTATAGAGGTGAAACTCGAAAAATTAGAATATTGTGCAAAAGTTCATTTATTTCAGTAATTTGGCTTAAAAGGTGAAACTATTATATAGACTCATTACATGCAAAGTGAGATATTTCAAGCCTTTATTTGTTTTAATTTTGTTGATTATGGCTTATAGCTTATGAAAACTCCAAAATAAATATCTCACAAAATTAGAATAATGTGAAGGTTCAATATTGTAGGCTCAAAGTGTCACACTCTAATCAGCAAATTATTCCAAACATCTGCAAAGAGTTCCTGAGCCTTTAACTGGATCAGAAGAATTCACAATCATGGAGAAGACTGCTGACCTGACAGTTGTGCAGGAAAGCATCATTGACACCCTCCACAAGGAGGGAAAGCCTCAAAAGGAAATTGAAGTTGGCTGTTCTCAAAATGCTGTATCAAAGCACATTAAAAGAAAGTTAAGTGGAAGGGCAAAGTGTGGAAGAAAAAGGTGCTCAAGCAGCAGGGATGACCGCAGCCTGGAGAGGATTGTCGGGAAAAGGCCATTCTAAAGTGTGGGGGAGCTGCACAAGGAGTGAAGCTGGAGTTAGTGCATCAAGAGCCACCACACATAGACGGATCCTGGACATGGGCTTCAAATGTCGGATTCCTCTTGTCAAGCCGCTCCTAAACAACAAACAACGTCAGAAGCGTCTTATCTGGGCTAAAGAAAGAAAGAACTGGTCTGTTGCTCAGTGGTCCAAAGTCCTCTTTTCTGATGAGAGCAAATTTTGCATCTCATTTGGAAACCCATGTCCCAGAGTCTGGAGGAAGAATGGAGAGGCACACAATCTCAGATGCTTGTAGTCCAGTGTGAAGTTTCCACAGTCTGTGTTTATTTGGGGAGCCATGTCATCTGCTGGTGTTGTTCCACTGGGCTTTATTAAGTCCAGAGTCAACGCAACCACCTACCAGGACATTTTAGAACACTTCATGCTTCCTTCAGCAGACAAGCTTTATGGAGATGGTGACTTCATTTTCCAGCAGGACTTGACACCTGCACACACTGCCAGAGGAACCAAAACCTGGTTCAATGACCGTGGGATTACTGTGCTGGATTGGCCAGCAAACTTGCTGGACCTGAACCCCATAAAGAATCTATGGGGCATTGCCAAGAGAAAGATGAGAGGCATGAGACTGAACAATACAAAAGAGCTGACGGCTGCTATTCAAGCAACCTGGTCCTCAATAACACCTCAGCATGTAATATTCTAATTTTGTGAGATTTTGATTTTTCATAAGCTGTAAGCCATAATCAACAAAATTAAAACAGAGGCTCCAAATATCTCACTTTGCATGTAACGAGTCTATATAATATATTAGGTTGACCCTTTAAGCTGAATTACTGAAATAAGTGAACTTTTGCACAATATTCAAATTTTTCGAGTTTCACCTGTATTTCATATACAATTTTGACCAGAAAGTTATAGCTGTGGTTTTTTGTGAGATATTTACAACGCCTTGATAAATTTGCACTGATTTACATACTTGTTATGTATAGGATTTTTAATTATGAAGTTTACAATCATAGATCACCCACAAAAGTATGATGTGCTAAAAGCAAGTAGCAACACTCACTTTACAGTATGGGAACTAGCTGCACAGCTTAGTAGAAATGGAAAGTTAATTAAGGTTTGTGATAATGTATGTATTTGTTTTACAAAAATGTCTCAATGTTTAACCAGTTTCTTCTGGAGTGAATCATCGCAATATCCAGATCTCTCCTTCTTCCTTATTATGCCTGTCCATCGTATCACCAAGTACCCATTGTTACTGCAGCAAATTATGAAAAATGATTCTCAGAACAAAGACTCACAAGGTGCACTGCAACGAGCCCTTGACATTATGAAGGAAGTGAATGGCAACATCAATGAAAACAAGAGACGCAAAGAAGTTGGTGAGAGCTGATGTACTTGATCCATTTTAATGGATGACAGCCTTTTCCAGTCTACTGCATTCTAACTGCACATGCATGCACAAGCGATGCGTTCCTAGGACAGATTTGGTTCCAGAGTTCTTGGGACCATTTCCGGGGGCAGGGCGGCAAGTGGAAAGTGCTTCTGCTATGTGGGTGTGTGTGCGGGGGGGAGTATGTAGATAGTACATTGAGGGCATACTAAGCGCCCTCTGTGCTATTCTGACTTCAGCGCTGTCACCATTTTGAGTAAGGGGTGTGTGGAAATTTGAATGTAGAATACTCCGCTCTTATCTCTATACGAGCAGGGAGAGTGTCCTCCCCTTGCTAGTATGAAAGCTCTGAGCGCAGTGGTATCCTGGGTCTAAAACCATCCTAAAAGGGTTTTAAATTTAATGGAGCATGCTTATAGGCATATACTGAGTGTTGTATTTGGTTTGGTGGGAGAGCTGTTTTTTGTCTTTGCTTTTTTTTTTATTATTATTTGTGGGGAATTACTGATTACCCAAAAGCCAATACAGTATATGTAAATACATTGTATTGATGCTTGTTTAGACCTGTACAAATTTGTTGATACCCTTCCACTGAAAGTAATGAATAACCCTTATTGTTCCTTGAAATATCTGGACTGATTGGCATCCATCATCATTTATTTCATTGTTTTTATAGAAATGAGGCTTTGCATTCGACATATTGTAAATAATAAAACAAAGGAAAATATCATATATAAAAATGACGGGACCTGTAATCTAAGATGTTATACTTTTTAGGACAATCACTGTGATTTCTATTATACAGATATAGACAAATTTCAGTGACTATACAATAAAAGTCAATAAGACTTCTCCACTGTCAACAGTTAGTTTGACTTATCTGTCCAAAGAACATTGGGGTAAATCCAGACCTACGTGCTTTTTATGTTAAAACACGTAGCGTAATTTCTATGCACCCCCTTGCTCGTACGTACTTTGGCCGATTTACGCTGCCCATTCCCTACCTAATCCCTAGTGGATTTAAGTGACGTGACGGCCTAACCCAGCCCATACTGTCCAATTTAAATGCCTCCCTCCGCCTCTAAAGCGTAATTACGTGTGTCGTATTGATGTCCCCGCCCCTTCGTTCGTATTTACGCTGATGGTACGTACGTTCAGCATTACGTGCCGTAACATCAGCCGTGCGCATGCGCAGTACATACAAATAGACGATGACGTCATCGGCTAGTGTAAATATGCTAGCGTACTTAGCTTAGGATCTCAGCCCATTCTCTCAGAGGCATTTTGGCTTGATAATATGTATTTTTAACAAATTTCAGTGTAATTACTAATTTATTTATTTTTCAATATAAATCCTCTTAGGTTTTCTTCTTTGGAATCCAGTTTTGCTCTGAATGTGTTTGATAATGCAATCAGACACTGATGTAACTTGACCTTGGAGCTTGTATCTTATTGAAAAGGTTTCCTGTTTTTATACCATTTTCCGTATCCTACTGTTTAAACTAGGATGGTTTTTCCTGCTGTGGCCTTTTCAGGGAAATTGACTACAGTCCCATGAACTGTTAGGGTACCAACAATATGTCCGTGTTTATATAATAAATCTAAACATGCAGTTTGGCTCGTTACATATTTAATAGAGCAAACAACTTAGATGTAGATGTTTTCCTATGATTAACACTATTCTTGCAATTTTTTTTGACAACCTTTAGCCACCAAGTATCTTCGGTCAGACCAACGGTCCTTGATGGAGAAAGTGTCGAATCTCAATACTCACACTCTAACTAAGAAATCTCAACGATTAAGCCAGTTTTTCAAGCAACAAGCAGGAGTGTCACCAAAGGTATATCTTCTTCATCACTACTTCTAGTAGCAGTTTATCCACTGAATAAAGTCTATGAAAACCCGGAGAAAATGTATATACAGTATTAACATGTATGTTTCCTTTTTAGAAAGAAGACAAGGAGTTTGATATTCTAGCTGAAAAATTTCAGAGAGTGGCAGCGGCAGTTAAGCATTTGGAAGAAAATGTTGTATCTTATGTAAAGAATGTGCAGGTGAGCCCTGTATCAGTAGAAATACTGTACATTTACCTTATATTGCGTTTATTTTATATGTTAATAGTTTTCTGTTATCCTTTTGGATTTGAAGGTCTTTAAATGGCCATTACTGGAGACATTACATGTAGTGCAGTCAAATACTATGACAGCCATTTTATAAAATGAATGACAAGTTTTTATCTTTATTTATTTTGGGGGCAGGAGGGCTGAAACATTACAGTCAATAAACTTCCCATGGTTCATGTTGTTGCAATTTGCGCAGACCCCTTTTCCCTTCACATTCACAATAAACCAAGTTGTAAGGTCTAAATAAAATATTTGTGTTTTATTAAACGTAAAAGGGGAATTAGTTTAAATAAAAAATTGAACCTTATTTGTTAATAAACTTTAATTTGATGGTGGCCACAGTACAGCTTAGCACGTAAATTGAAAGAAATTAGGCTTTTGTAAATATGTGATTCCTATTGTAATTTTATTTATTTTTGTAATGTACCCCTTTGACTTATAGAACTGTTAAAGGGCATTTGTTTTATCTAAATATACATTGCAAAAGTGTTAAGCAATATAGTATGTTTAGATCATGTAATAAGAATGCAGAGCATATGTCATTTAATCACTGGAGGTTTATAATTTACAAGGCGACACAAAGGGTCCACAGCACCAAACAGGTGACAGACTTGACAAAATGATAAAATAAGGTGAGGGCGCACAGGGTAGCACTAAAATGATATGAAACGAGGACAATAATAATCCTTTATTGACAGACCGCTGTAGAGTGTTACAGTTACAGTGGACCAAGTCTAACTAAGAGTCTGGTCTTCACTAGAGCCACTGATGGTGGGAATAGGCTGGGTTGAAGATCTCTAGCTGGTCATGGAACCTTGTCGCTGCTTCAGTTTAGGTCACCACCAATACCCAGAGATAGAAAAGGGTGAGAATAATCAACCCTGAACACAGGATAGGCATAAGGAGGATACATGCACTTAGGATGGAATAACACAGGGTAGGCAAGATGGAGAAAGCTTTGAAGAGACAAACAGCACTAAACAGAGACAAATGCACTCAGTCTCAGACTGGGAGTGGGAGAGAGAGAATGGAAGATTACATAAGGAGAGACTAGGTGCAGGGCTGGAACAGAGACAAAGATCAAGGAGGCAGGATAAATACTGAGGCATGGGAATGAAATAGGGCCCTCAGAAATCCCAGAGCACATCCCAAATTCCACTAGCAGGAAAGCACAGGATACCTAATACTATAACCGGCAGTGGATGCCATTGCCAGGAATTTAAAGGGGCTGCTTGCCTGTGATTGGCTGGCAGATACACGCCACGGCTCGGATTGACTGTGTGACCTGTCAGTAACTCGGCAACCAGAAGGTCATAAAAGACAAGAGGGAGGAAGGGCGTATCCACTATTAGCATCAGCTTCTAGTAACAGGCTAGTGGTGCAATGGCCTGCAGGGAATAATTCTCACAGTGGCAATGGAACAGAACAGTGAGCACCAGCAGCAGAGAAGGTAAGAACTCACATATTGCCACGACTAGCACAGCGGCATGTAACATGGAGACAGAGATGATGCAGATTGAGGGGTAGAACAAGAGGATGGAGGGCCCTGCTCACGAGAACTTACAACCTTTAGTGTAATGTGTGGGTAAAAATATTATACCCACAGGATTGCGACTGCTTAATTCTGTTACAAGTCTAGAAGCTATTGATTAGATATGGATATGGGCCAGATTTACTAAACTGCGGGAAAGGAAAAGTGGAGATGTTGCCCATAGAAACCAATCAGATTTTAGCTGACATTTTATAGTATGTAATAGCAAAGTGAAAACTAGAATCTGATTGGTTGCTATGGGCAATATTTCCTTTTCCTTTCCCGCAGCTTAGTAAATCTGGCCCTATGAATATAAAGTAAGGAAAGCAATAGTAAAAATAAGGTAACGTATTATATTGTCCCCACTTAATTTTCTACTAACCTTTATGGTGTCCCAGTATTACTTAATTTTCTTATTTTTGTTTTATATTTCTTATTTTAACCACACAAATATAAAATATAAATTGGTTACTTTAAAAAAACAAAAAAAAACCCATTAAATTAGCTTTGTGCCAAAAAAAGAGCCATATCTTTTAATTTCTAGAGACTTTGTTAACTTATTAACTGATAAGGAAATGCCAAAGGTTCTCTTTATTACCTCTTCCCAGCAGAGCATGGACATCCAATTATCTTTTGTATGTCACGTTGCACATGCTGTATCTTATTTAACAAGAGATTGTGTTCTTTTTTATGTTATATATTCATTTAGATTCATTGACATTTTAGGTTTATTACTCACTGTTATAATGCTTTTGTACTGTATGACATTAGAGTGACCTGTTCCCTAAACCTTGAAAATATTGAACTTAATGTTGGATACATTTTAAATTCTGACCCATTTGCCTCAGCATTGAGTATAGGTAGTGGAGAGGAAGCCGTTAAGGAGGAGATTGCAAAAATCAGGGTGGGAAAGGATCAGGTAGAGGATGATGGTTTTGGTGCCACCATTAGTGAGGAAGGGTGTGACTTTGACAATATTATGGAACTCTATACTTTATGCTATATTTGTTCTGAACTTTTTTATACTGTATTTTATTGGAGCATATTTGGTCCTTTTTCCACTTTTTTGTGGGTGGCCACTATTGTAAGACAATAGTGGCCACCAACAAAAAATGCACGTCTTTTAGTACAAAGAGACAACAGGCCAGATCCAGACCCTTGCACGCTTTACGTGTGTGTGTGTGTGTGTGTGTGTGTGTGTGTGTGTGGAGGTCTAAAATTACGCAAGGTAGAGGGCAGTGCACATTACGGCACTCCCCTCTATTGGTAGTACTTCTGGACACTTGCGTGTCCAGAACCCAACCTTAACTTTTACGCATTTATATGCGTCCCTACGGACGCAGATCAATACATGTCTGGGCTTCTCCAACACTTCATTTGAATACCTGAAGGGTTGATCCTTTCATCGTACTTTCTAACGCATGGAACTGTTTTATGTACATCTGAAGATATGTTTGAGCAACATCTAGGTTCGCTCATGTGCCAATATTAATTGTCAGGAGACTTACGAAAATGTCTTAAGTCCCCTGACATTATTGGTTCTGGATCTGGTTCAATTTCAGTATTGGATTTGTGGGACTACTTATGTCTTCCAACCTGTGATAGAGAGACTGGGTTATCTATTCATTACTTTCTATTGGGCTAAATACAGATTAGCAGAGCTTACTTATTGATTGACTACAGCTGCTTATCTCATGGGTGTCACCATGTTCTATGTTATTATATAATTCTTTTAATTGAATCTCAGAATTAAATATTTCATTATTTTGTATTATATTATGAAATTAAAATAATATTTACAGACCAGTTTGCTAATGTTGACCAATGTGATCTTTGACCAGTTTTCTCTAGTTTGCTCGTAATTGCTTTTATTTGTGGTTGCACCTGTGTTTATGCATAATGATGCACAACCTCATTTAATGCCTCACATTTATCAGTCTTTACATTTTATTTAGTTTATTTTTTCATCCTTTGCATGATGTTATACAATATACATGCAATATTGACGCACATATGTAGTATAATATATTACATTACATATATATTGTTACAGTCTTATTTATGCCTCACAGGAATTTGCCCTTATACAGCCTCAGACCTATCCATTGGAGTACCTGCAAGGAACAGTCCATCCGGTCCAAGGACTCAGACTAGAGCTTTGCAGTAGCATCTACCCAGTATTTGTAAGTTCTTACATTGATGAATTATTAAATTTTTCAAAAGGAAATAGTCTTGTCAAATTGTGAAAACCTGTGGCGATGACCTTCTTGATGATCTACTTCATCTAGCAACAGTAATAAAATAAATACCCCAGCACTTTCTCTATATTTGTATATAAACAAAACTTGTGTAATACCTAAAAGTAGTAGTAATACAAGTCTTAATACTGTAAATGCGGAAAACTTGATTCACCTGTCTCTAATGTGGTTTGATTTGTGCGGGTTTATATAGCAATGATTAAATACCAATTTATGTCACTGGTTTACTATTCATTCCAAACTGCAACCACTAATAGTTATTTTAGTAGCTTTTATACTTTTCCAACACTTTACCATCATATGACCGTTTCACAATTTCTTCATTTCTTTTGTCTCGCAGCAGTATTGGGGACACTGCGACCATTGGGTTTGGATGAATTCCTTTCAGCTGGACTCCTGACTGTTTAAAATGATCTTGGAATTCAGCTCCTCCCATCTCCAACCATTTCTAACACCGTTTTGTTCAAGTGCCCAAGGTGTTGGGCTGGTTTCTAAGAAGCTGCTGTGGGCAGATTCCTTGATATTGATATTTTAATTTTACCTTCTTTTTATATAGGAGCTGCCTTTAGGAAAGGAAAGGAATATGGACCTGTCTCCTATAGACTGGATGATTTTAGGTTCTTTTTAAGTTTCCAGTTTTCGGCTGCTGGGGAATTGAATCTGGTGCAGAACTGCAACACTAGGGCAGAGTTTTGGGGAACATGTTCTTCTATGGGAATGGCCTTTATGGTTTTGGGTCCTAAAGGACGGTGCCCGAGAGTAAAAATTATTTGTGTGTAGTGCTTAACTATCTTTCTCTACTCTGTACTATTCCCTTTTCCTGTCTTATTGAGATATTATTGTACTGGGGGCATTGTTCTGTACCTTACAGTCCACTGCCTTTCTGCACTGTCCATCTCTGCTATGTCTGAGGAAGAATCTGGGGCTAAAGATAAATCCAGTGGATGGAAGTCCATTTTGTATGTTACATGCCATGCTAAAGTTTTTAGTGAACAGCAGGAACAGGAGGTTTCAGAGTCAACATATGTGACAGGGCTCCTTGAATTACGCCTGTCGTGTTCAAGCATATATACATTGGCGGAACAGGCTTGGACTGAGTCTTGAGTATAGGCATCAAGAGTGGTCAGTGCAAAATCCACCTCTACCATCATAGCCTCTCTAGCGCAGACAGTCCATGTTTGGGCCCAGAGTTTGAACAGTGTCCGGTAGCTACTTAGTTTGCAGAGGTTATTTGTCTCTGATACTAGGCTGCATAATCGTAGTCTGCTTTACTTTGCTCTTTTTCAGGCGCAGTCAGATACAGATGTCTCCAAAGTGTAGGAGAGGGAGGCCCATTGATTGTCTGCAGGATTCAGAGTTCTCAGAGGAGGATTCTGGCAGGTCTTGTCTCAGAGGTTCACTGAGTTGTTAATCTGGTGAACGAGGAGAAATTTCCACAGGCAGTTTCCTTTTTAAAGAAAAAAAAGAAAGGCGTTGTCTCTTTACCTTCCTCCTCTCAATTGTTGATCCATCATGGAATAAACATGATAGGAAATTTTCAGTTCCCAGGAGGTTTATCATTTCTCACCCCTTATCTTAGGAGGAGATTGAAAGTTTGGAACAGTTTACAAGTCTGTTTATGTGGTTGGAGGAGCATTCTTATGGTTCTTTCTATCAGCAGCATTGATGGATAAGGTCACGTAAAAATGATCAGGGATGTTCTTTGAAGGTTTGCAGTCAAAGAGATACACAATAAAAATTGAATTATGTACATTATACTCTGCATTAGAAGCTAACGTATGTAACATATATTCCATACGTGCTTGGGGAGTGCACACTCCCCGCAGGCCCTTCCTCATGCAAAACCCTACCTTAAGTGTCAGCACACGAAAGGGTCACATACAGGAATGCAGGATCATATGTAAGGGCTTACCTTATGTTATGTTGCTGATGGCGGGGTGAGCCACCAGGACGTTTTCATTCATGCTTCTTCGCACAAAGCTTCTGGGAAAAGACAGTATGTTTGTTTGAGGCAGTTCCTTTCAGCAAGTTCAAATCAAGTAAGGTTCCAATAGAACATTTTTTTACGGTGTCAAGGGACCATGAGAATTTGTCATCTCAGGTGGTCTTCCCTTCGTGGGACACCAGAACGTCCCTCAGATGTTGGCTCTGCATGGACCACTTGTGGATAGGCCGCCATTACTATCCTGTATTGGGTTGTGGTGACCATGGATGCCAGTCTTTCTGGCTGGGGAACTTCTTCCTTCACCTGCACCCAACAAGTTGGTACAAGAAACGCCTGGGCAATGAGGTTGTCAACAGCTGAAAAGCAGACAGACCATCCTTATTGCAGAAGTGTGCTCTCACACTCCGTAGTGGGGATGAGGGGGGAAGGTATTAAACATGTTTCTATGCATACTTAGTTGTTTTTTTCTTCTCCACCTTCTTCTCTTCTTTGGGGATTGGTTATGCAGAACTGAGCCAGAGTTTGAGAAGGGAAGTGCTAAGGTTCAAGGCCATTTTTAACTGTCATGTGCCCAGCACCAAAGACCTCATCCAAAGCCAATGGTCTGAATGTGCCCCAGAGGACATCATATTAAAGGAATAAATGTTTTTTAGTTTTTTACTGTTTATAACTTGCTATGTCCCTTTTTTTAATACTAAAACAAAAATGAAATAGTATGCATTACGTATCGCTTATCATAATTTTCTTGTTTGCTGAATAGATTCTTTTATGTCTTGAACGTATAGCAAAATGTATTATATTTGTGCTCAAATTTTCTTGCATATCTTCTGCATATAAACTTTAGGCAGTGAACTCCTTTCTACTTACAGAAAAGGAGAGTGCAAATAATGGTTCTGCAGCCTCTAAGTAACCTTTCAGAGTGTTTAAAGGGGCCCAAAAATCTGATTCGGAAGAGAATGGACAAACTGTTGGACTATGAAAATTTGGAAGAGAAATGCAGTGATACCGGCAGAATGACCATGGAGGAGGAGGACATAGTGAAAAATTATAAGGCTATTCACTCCGTGTTACTGTCTGAGCTGCCCTATTGCATCTCCCTGTGCATACAGTGGCTTCATAAGATTTTGCTAAATTTTATAGCACTGCAGAAGGATTTGGCTGCTGAAGGACTTCATGCAGCTGAAAGACCAGCTTCACAGGTACACAATTTTTATTGTATTCATTCATTTTGTCTACACTTCCATAGTTAACCTGTTATGTAAAAGCTAAACACAAACTATAGAGGGCATAGAGCTGCACAAGCTATATTCTAGTTATATCAGAGGTGCTACCAAATGGATTAGGAAAATGACTAGTCTATATAAAAAATTTCCAAAAATGACAAAAACAGCAAAATCCTTATTATGGTTCCCAACTCAAAAATTATACACTCATACACTTCATAAAATTCATCAGTGTTTATTAATTAAAAAACTACATATTATAAGTATCAAAAACTTTAAAACAACACCAAAAACAAAAATATGTATATTAAAAGTGTCTCCCAAAAACTATATTATATAAACTGCAAATGTGCAATATACATATACATGTGAGCATGAATTAAACCATTTTCAGAATAAACAGAAGGGCAGGCAGTAAATAAACCTATTCTCTATCCGATAACTGTCCCTATGAATGAAATCTAAACGCCTCGTGGCTGTACTCACTCCTGGCCCTACATTAAGCTATAAAGAGATATAACCTTAGCTCACATGTATCGTAGACTCAGCGGGGGCTCCAACAATCCTTATTTAAAAGCTAATTCTTAGTCATATAGGGCCGTATGCAGACTCCCGGACATATGATATATACATCCGGAGTTTAACGTTTTTGACTACTGCGCATGCGCACTAAATTTTTACCGT
Organism: Limnodynastes dumerilii; assembly: GCA_011038615.1. Classification (NCBI taxonomy): domain Eukaryota; kingdom Metazoa; phylum Chordata; class Amphibia; order Anura; family Limnodynastidae; genus Limnodynastes; species Limnodynastes dumerilii. Next base: position 79,109 of record WWET01001549.1, on the reverse strand, counting down.
AACCTACGTATCTTTTCAATACATAGATTGCGTATATGCGGTCTTAAAGACTGCATATACGCAATCTACGTATGGAAAAGATACGTAGATTACGGTAAAAATTTATTGCACGTGCGCAGTAGTCAAAACCGTTAAACTCCGGGCGTATATATTATACGTCCAGGAGTCTGCATACGGCCCATAACACTTAAAATAAAACAAAATAACACTAAAACATTTATTACCACCAACAGAAGACGCTACTAATTTATATGAAAAATAATCCCAATCAGCAGCACTTTTACTCTATGATTAAATGGCAGTTCTTTTACTTTATGGTTGGCTAAAAAAACATAACTGAATTAATCTGATTTATGTGATAGAGTTACCAACAAAGACAAATCAAGGTCCTAAGCAGTATGTAATTCCCTGCTTTCTAAAAACCTTGGCCCTGATTCAGAGAACCGTTTTCACAGCTAGTTACGTGCATATTTTTAGGTATGTTTCAACTGCGCATGTGTAGTAATTTATTGTACGTAGTTTACGTAGACTATAAGCGCGTAAGTGCCTCACGGACAGATATGCGATGCAAAAATAAGCACGTGAAAATTTAAATAAAAATGGGCGGGGGAATTAATTTAAATGAAGGTATATAGGCGTGACTAACATGAACGAGAGACATATAAGCACGCAGCCGCTCACGAAAAGTTACAAGTTGTCTAGGGAGGCGGAAGTCACCGACAGCACGGCCGAGAGAGGGGAGTGTCATAGGTGTGAGGGGGTTTGTCCTGCATTGGCCATGCGTATAATTGCGTTCCTTCATGGAAACGTATCTCTGAATACGGCCTTGTGTCATCAAATCTTCAAATTCATGAGATGGTCGCCATATCTTATACTGCAAGGGAGATATCTAGACAGATTGTTTCCGCTACAATTCTGATAACAGCTATATGTACCAGATTACAGCACTTTGATAAAGTTTGCGTGTTTTATAAGCTCTGTAAAATCCACATCAACAATTGTATGTTATCCCTCTTTAGCGAAGACTAGAATTGGTATGAATATGGTGTTGTTGAACTGTGTAAAAGTATTCCGTTCTACTTGGCTATGTCTATAACATATATATCTATATAAATATATAGGTATAAATATTTTACTGATTACTCTATATTCTACTTTTTAAATACCTTATTTGATGTAAAGACAATTCATGCAAGCTACCCTAATTAGTTTGTATCTTTCTAGTCTTGTGTTAGTAGGGATTATGTTATGTGCATATGCATACCATACATATCAATGAGTAACATTCAATTGTTTAAGGCTGTTATGGTCAACCATTAAAATAGTTATTTTACAAATGTCAGCTTTTAATATTGTGGTTATAGTTCTATTCTATATGAAGCTTTGCTGTATTTGTATAGATGGAGAACAGCATGGTTTCTGAAGCTGAGTTCAGCAGATGGGTAGAAGATTGTATGCTGTACTCTGTTTCCCAACTAAATGAATTCACCAAAAACTTTGATGAGGTATTGCCAGCTCCCATAGTAGAGGTAAGCATTTTCCTTGGATAGAAATAATGAACATCTACACTTCATAAAGATGTGTGTATGTGTGAAAATGGCTTTGTGTAATGGAATTAAGCTTATTGTGATACACTTCTCACATTAATTACCTCTTAATTCTCAGTTACTCTTGCGTTTTAAAGATCTTCAGTGGCTTTCTACCAGAGCTAGTTTTTATTCCTCTTCCTCTTGATCCATATAATTCATTTGGCATTAGGAATTTTAGGCTGACTGATTAAAAAACTTTTGGCCTGATTCTGAATTAAGAACATTAGGGGACTTACACAAGCTGCTTGCATAAGTCCCCTAAAATGTTACATCTGCTCATGCTGGCAGCAAATTTTACACTATGGATCTCCTTAGTTCCGTTTGCTAGGATCCGTACACGGGAAGGTGGGGTTCTTTAGTGCATCTATGCATGCCTAATCCCCCGCTAGAGAAGTGGGAATAAGCATATTAATAAAGCGTTGTGGGCGGTGCTAAGCATTTCCACACAAATCTGAGTTCAGACGGATGCAGTTCCATGCGGCTAAGTTAAGGTAGGGTACTAGAAATGTTAGTGTCCATGAAAGAGTGAAGTGACAGGGGAGTATACTCCCCTCCTCTGTGCAGACTTCCAGACCTGTGTGTACAAAAAAGGCACTGGGGTCTGGATCAGGCCCCTTGACATTAGGTATGACTGATGCTGGGTGGGTTTGTAGCGCATAGCTGGCATAAATACAGAGATTTGATTTGATTGACCATCCACAGTGAAGAAAGATAGAATAAAGAATATAAAGTATCATACGGCTAACAGCTTCCAGGAAAATGTAACTCCAAATAAATGTTAATCACCACTGTTGGTTATAGGCTCAGTCTCTGAACAGAGATCGTTACAATGTCCAAAAACAAATAGGGAATTCCATATCAGAATGCCAAGTAAATGATGCAGTGGTGAGTTGGAGTGAGATCCGTAGCGGAGATATGAAACAATTTCCAAAGCACGCTGCCGCGTGTAGTGTCAAGATACTCACAGCTTCGCAAAGTGCCTATGTTTACTTGCGGTCCAGGGACGGAGTATCTCCTTCCAAGGAGCGGTGATGGTGAATAAACGCATCGGAGGCCACCCGTGGTTCATGCTCCTGGGGCCGAAGACCGCTTGCACTGATTAAGTGGGAGTCAGCTGTTTTAGTCACACGTCACAAGTGGGCGTTCTTATTTGATCTTGGACATTGTAACGATCTCTGTTCAGAGACTGAGCCTATAACTAACAGTGGTGATTAACATTTATTTGGAGTTACATTTTCCTAGAAGCCGTTAGCTGTATGATACTTTATATTCACTATTCTATCTTTCTTCACTTTGGATTGTGCCATAATACCCAGCCCACGTGTTCCTTGAAGTGCACAGTATTATTCAGTCATGCTGGTCACACATTCCAACTGTCTTTAAATGTTGTGGTCTATTATTTTATATTTTATACCTTGTTAGCTACTAAATACTATGATTTCATGTCTGCTGCTCGATTATTTCTTTTCAAATTGGTGATATTTATCAGTTATTTTATACTTTAGCGCTGTGGTCTTTCTGTTTTGCCTTTTGTGTTTTGTATGGGAGAGTAGGTAAGACTCCCCCCACCAACAGCTGCTTACCCTTACACCTAAACCCCCTTGGTGTACTTAGTCACCTTTTTTTCTTGTAAATTAAATGTAAGTTGTCACATTTTTTTATGTATCTTTATTTTTAAATATTTACATTTTTACTTTAATATTGAGTTTTTTTGTGTAAAGTGTGCTATTTCCTAGACTGTTTCTAATAAAGCAATTCAGAGTTTACCTCTTATAAGTTTTAAGAATGTGATTCCATCAGTTACTGCAAAAATGAATGATTGCACAGAGCTAAGCAAGGATTGCCCCTTACAATGCACTTTTTCACACTTGTTCTTTTATTGGGATTCCTTTGCAATATGTACTGGTACATGATGTCATGCATGTTTGCTTACAGCAACGAAACTAGTTGTTCTGCTGAACGCCTCTCATTGTCCACAGCAAACTCTTCTGATGACATCTTGTTCCACAAATGTATGTTCTTTCGGAAAGCAATGGGCACATCAGTGCAAAGTGAGGTTATAGCATTTTTAATGAGTAATTGTTCTGGAAACCTTTACTTAATGCTCCTTCTGACCTGTTTTTTTTGTCATAGGACATTCAAATACTGGGGCCTTTGCTTGTAGAACATCCTTTGAACCAATTCCATAGATTTTCTGGAAACATGGGACTGGATTCACACTTAAGTGTGAGATCCGTAGGTGCGAATTTGCATATATCCGCACCTACCTGTCCAGTCCCCTCCCCTGTCCAGTCCCCTCCCCTGTCCTGCTCCCGTTTTGAGGTGCCTAATGGCACTTAGGAGTGCAATAGGCTAACTTATGTTCCTGTGCGTATTTTCCCTCTTAAGTAGGGGAAATACGCATGGACTTTTGCCAGACCTCCCTCGCTGGCTAATCTAAGTGCCTCCCCCTCACCCACTTCCCCTAAGTTCCTACGAAGGCTGCTTTGGTGCGTCTACTCTAACTGTAAAAACTACATGCAGTCTTTAAAGACCTCATATAGTGAAGCTACATGCTTAACTGCTACATAGATTGCATAGTCTATATGACTGCGCATGCACAGTAGCCAAGTACTTAAAAATACGCACCTTAGAAGCATCAGCTTCTTAGGTGTGAATCAGGCCCATGGGCTATATTTTAGTGGCAGTGGTTAAGGACCAGTTTTAAATTCTGACTTGCATATCTCTTCTGGTATATACATGCCTGCTTCAGATGTGCATGCACATATATTTTAATGTACTATGCAGACATGTATACCGGGGGTAAAACTCAATGCCCAACATGTGTGCATATTTTACAGTTTGGTCATGAATAATTGTTCATACAAATGAGATATATATATAT
>WWET01001549.1:40789-61813 GCA_011038615.1 Limnodynastes dumerilii | reverse complement strand
GGTAAGTAAGTAAGTGGAGAATGACCTCCAGTACTTGGTAAGTGGTGGGGGGGCCTGTGCTGGGCCCCCCTAGCTCATGGGCCCGGTCGCAAGTGCGACCGCTGCGACCCCTGTAGCTACGCCACTGGATCAGGGACATTTCACTGTAAGAAAGTTTACCAGCTTTTATTTCTCTTAGACAGAGGAACAAGCATATACCAGTTATAAATAATAGGTGACTGATTGAGCCTTCCCCTGCAGCTATAGGCCATTTTCTGTGTATCAGGTTTCCCAGAAATGACTTGACAAAATTGAATACATATTCTTTAAGTTTATATGGTTCTTTTCAGCTAACAAGACTTAAACATTTTGCATATTATGCAGACAAATTTGCAGAGTGTAAAACATCCATTTTAGGGACATTCATTGGTCATTCCTATCCATGCCTTAATTAAGTTTAGTGTGAGTATGGTGTTAAGAATTTACTCAAACTCTTTTAGAAATTTCCTAACCTGTTGATTTTTATTTGGATTGTGTGACCTGATAAGTAAGTAAACTCGTAAGAACCTACAAACTCCAAACAGATGAGGCCACATCCACATGGTTCAACAAATCTTACAAGAGTAGCCAATAAGACCATTGGTTACAATGATTTGGACCATGTGTAGAAACAATACTTTACCTTTACATTATTGCATATGTGCTACATGTGTGATGCAATATCTGATGATCTTTCATTCATTTCTCCTGTCTTTTCTTTTCCTTTTCTTCTTAATGAAATATAGACAATGTGTACACTAGTTTTGGGAGCGCTTTGTGTCTTTTTTTTATTTTTTATGCAAGCAATGGATTGTCAAACTGCAACTGCAGTACTGACTACTGTATCACACAGAGGAAAATAAGTAATTTTGTTACCTAGTAATACATTACCATTAGGTTTTTTGAAAGCCATTACTTGATAAATAATTGATTGCTATTGTGATCGAACACACCAAGGTTAATTCAGGAAAAGAGTTAATCAAAAAGCACTGATAACATGAGATAGCATGCCTACCAGTACTGATCCTAGGCTTCTATACAGAATGCTCTGACCTTCAGAGCCAGGCATGAACTTTTATATAGTTCTCTTTAAAAAGGGAATAATGGGGTAGATCCAGAACAACGTCCGCAAGGGAATTTACGCTAGCCGCTAGCGTAAATTCACACATTAGTACTTACGGCGCATTCGCACGGCAGATGTTACGCCACATATGGCATAGCGTAAGGGGCCGTCACGTATCCGTAGCGTCTCAACTTACGAAGGGGAGTGCCAGCTTACGCCACCAGTATTTATGCTTTGAAGGCGGGGTGAGGCATTTAAATCATACAGTATGGGCGTGCTTAGCAGCGTAGTTACGTGTGGGAAGTATGTCCGATAGTGGTTACGCAGCGTAAAGTTAAGGTAGGATATGGAAAGCGTAAGGCGCCTAAAATACGTACATGAGAGAGGTGTGCTGAGGGGAGTACATAGAAGGTACACAAGTGTAAGAATGCAGCGTAGTAAAAGGGTAGCTCTTGATCTGGCCCAATGTCACAGTAAAACAAACAGTACAATATGATTGGTCGTCATAAATGGTCAGAAGGTCTGGACATCACAAATACTTGACACCTTACCGTTTTTCTTGCTTCTATTACTCTTTGTTTAGGAGGGGTTAGGATAAAGCATGGCATACAGGTTTAACTGGTCTATCTTCCAGGGTTAATTATCTTAACTAGCCTGCACTTTCAATATTAGAAGCCTATCAATATACATAACTTGCGATTGCCTAATGCGGTCACTTATATAAGCATATCATTATTACTGCAACATAATAAGCTAAACAATAAGTCCTAAGACAATAGCGATATGTTATTTTAATACTGATATATAGATTAAAGCCAAGTTGAACTTCTGTAAATAAAACATAATTTAGTTAAATTAAACACACGTGTAAATAGACAAATATAAAACCTGTATGAAATATGTGCAAAATTTCCATTGCTCTGCTCATGCTTTGCAATAATGTAAATTTTGAGTCCACTTAAAGAGGGAAAAAGCTTGTATTTGAAATATTTTCTTCGATAAATTAAAATAAAATGACTTAAACATGTCCTAAAATAGCATTTGTTTTGTCTGCTTCTAATAAATATTTCATATGAATTTTATACTTTCACTGCCACGTAGAGGTTATTTCTAACATTCTTGCTGGGTGTGGCACAAAGGCATATGTTTCCAGTCTGTCAATGTACATGTAGCTAAATTTGACATATATTTTATGGACATCTGTTATTACAGTCCAAGGTAAAATCAGCAATTGTAAACTACATAGTTTGGCTAAACAGGTGTTATAGGCTATTTGAAAGGGGTGTGGGTCCCCACATAGAAAATCTGAATTTCAAAAATTCAGATTCCTCCCAGCCAGTTGCGAACTGACTGGGATTTCGATTGCATATGCCTTGAGGAGACATTGCACGATCCACGGAGCACCGAGCTTTCATTGCTCCGAAAACTTCCCCTCTCACTACCCTAACCCTCCCTTCCTGGCAGCCTGACCCTAACCCTCCCTTACTTGCAGCCTGACCCTAACCCACCATTTCCCACAACCTGACCCTAACCCTGCCTCCCCTGCAGCCAGACCCTAACCCTCCCTCCCCTACAGCCTGACCCTAACCCTCCCTACTACGCACAGATAGTTCACTCACCTGTCCCTGGTCCGGCGATAGCAGCGGCGGAGGGATATAGCTAATTGCAAAAGTGAATGGGTGAAGTATGCTGAACGGCATACTCATCCATTCATTAAAAACAGTCTAAATTGGTAAGTATTCGAAAAAGGGACATCCGAAAAGGAACTTTCGGATGTCCCTTTTTCGCAATTCACATGTTCTAACTGGAGATTACAACTGATTTGAAAGTACCTAAGTCTGTTTAAAACATATGAGTATTACAGGCCTTCTCTCAGCAGGTCTCTGCCATTTCTTTATAATTCATTATTTTTTAACAGATTTTTGCATCTATTAGCTATGATGCAGGTTAACAGACCCCATATCCTGTCTTGCAGTCCTCTTGTATTACTAATTGCCATTGGTGATCCGCTTTCATATGAGCTTTGTATAACCAAGCCAGCTTTGCTTGCAGTATATCAGATATGTGGACAACCATGCTCTACTGTAAGGTGTGATCTGCACTGGAAATGGCTGTACTAATTCAATTTTTTTTTTTTTTTTGCTGCAACCCTTTGGGCAGCTGTTACAGCAATTGTCACTCATATCCCTGATAAGCAGCAAGTGACTCAAATCATTCCCTTGTTTGTCGGCAGTATCTTTCTGTACTTCATACACATAAAACTCATTTCATTACCACTAGCCAAAAAAATTATTTAAACTAGTCCCTGCTTACACCTGACACTATCATCTATTTTGTACAAACTGTTCTTTAACTTTAAGATCAAGTTTAGATAAAAAAAAAATACTATTGCAGCAAGAACTTGAGTTCTCAAATCTTTGTCTTTTTGTATAAACAATACAAAAGCCTCTTTTGCTGAAAACAGATTTTAATTTTGACCAATAAGTCATGCAGTCTTTATATATTGTATATCCATTTTCATATGATCTCCATGGGATGTGGATATTTTTAACATACATTATTTTATGGCATTTCTTTTTGCATCTGCAATTGTCCATGACTTTTATTTCTACAAGAAGATAATGAAATGCTCTGCAGATATATACATATATATATATATATATATATATATATATATATATATGACATATGGAAATCGCACTCCAACTTACTAGAAATTTATATGGCTTTGTTGTCCACCTCAGCCCCGTATACAGGGGCAAATATAATAAATATATTATATAAATTATATAATTATATAATAAAGATGCATTAGAGTGGCACTCAAAGTCTTGCAATACTGAAAAGACATGTCGTCAGCCTAATATTGGTCCAATGTTTCAGTTTATTTCTCAAACTTTTGTCAGGGACAGCATAATAAACATACAGAGCAGTGACAAAATATATATAGACTCACCCCCTCGTGCTCCCCGTCAGCTGGTGTCCCAGAGTGAACCCGACCAGTGAACCGGAAGAATCCCAAGCCTGGGTCCGGTCACGGCCGCGGGGCTCTGGTAACCATGGTGATGTGCATAAACAAATTAAAAAAACATGGTGCAAGTTCCAAACTATGCAGAACAGTTTCATAAGCATTGAGTCACCTAGATACCATACAGCAGGGGTGGTTAAACACGGGCCTCATGAGCTACCAACAGTTCATGTCTTCCAGGTCTCCTCAGATAGTCAGAGGTGAGATAATCACTACCAACTGTAGATTTTTTTTAATGTGTCAGTTAGTAATGAACACACCTGTGCTCCAACAAGGAGACCTGGAAGACATGGACCGTTGGTAGCTCACGAGGCCCGAGCTTGGCCACCCATGCCATACAGTAACATCCCATGAGAAATTTAAACATTTAGCTAGATGAAATCATCGGTAAGTTTTAAATAGCAAAACCAATCAGGATCTGGTCAGAACAAAGTCAAACAAGTGATGCATGGCAAGTAGACAGAGCCAAAAAGGATTCTATGCAGCATGGACAAATGTCCCATGTGTCAGAGGAATAATCTGAACACACATATACATGATAGGCAATTGAAGCAAATAGAACAAAGCGTAAGTCATGCAGGCAAATAGCATGAGAGTACAGGGGAATCCAGCACAGCCTGGAATGGGGTAAGGGATGAGGAAACAGGGAAGACACAACCGGAAAATGAATGAATGCTACATGAATAATAACCTATGAGCACAATAATGGGTATCAAATTGAGTGGTAACATACAAGCTAGAACACAAGGGTGTCAATAAGGACATCAATAACCGTGCCTGTAAGAAAAAACAGGAGAATCAACATAAATGTTCACAGAAAGCATGATAAAGTGTTCTGTTCATTAAGGGGCTGATTCGGAGATGCGATTTCCATGGCACTTAGGTGCGTATATTTAAGATCCTAGAAAATTCGCAAAACTGCGCATGCGTAGTAATAGTGCAACGCCGTTAACGTAGCGGTTAGGAGCGTAAGTTCGCTAAGAGCGTAAGTTTGAATCGCACGCAAGCACTTAAGATCTTAAGTGCAGCGAATCTTTAAGATCTTAAGGATTTGCATGGAAATGGGCGGGGGGAGGCAGGGAAATGAGAGAAAGTGGGCGAGGACTGACACTTAGGATCTTAAATGAACGCTACCACGTCACTTAAGATCCCAAATGACAGCGTAGAGTTAGGGCTAGTCAATGGTGGTCTAAGTTTAAGATCCACCGCTGTTTGCAAGGGGAGTGTCTGGTTTTGCAGTGGGCTGGAACCTGCTAAGATCTTAGCAAAGGTGCGTATATTTGCGATCTTTTCGCAATCGCATCTCTGAATCAGCCCCTAAGTCCTGCCGGAGCCAGGGTATTAAGTTTCAATATCCACATCGCTTCTTTTTGCAACAGGAGTTTTTCTCTATTTCCACCCTGTCTGAGGACCGGAACATGATCAATGATTTTATACTTCAAGGATGCCATGTTGTGTATAACCAATGCAAAATGACATGCAACAGGTTGTTCACAATTCTTGCCACTTAACGCCATCCGTATGGCTGAACGGTGAGGTGCCATACGTTCTTTAAATTGCCTTGTGGTTTTCCCCACATAATATAGGCCACAATTGCAGATAATAATATAGATGACAAATCTAGATGAACAAGTGAGGTAATGGTTGATTTTGTATCGTTTACCGGTGTGTGGATGGGTAAAGGTGGTACACAGATCCATATATCTGCATGTCAGACAATTGGGGCATCGGAAGCATCCTTTCTTTATAGACATAGCAGGATATTGTGTGATGTCCGTCTTAACCAGCAGATCACGTAAGTTCGGACCCCGCTTAAAGCTTGGAAGGATTTTAGAATCTTTAAGAATAGATAAATCTGGATCACTGGTGATGATAGGCCAATGTTTCTTTGCCCATCTTCTATTTTCATCACTATTGGTGGTATAAGTACTTACAAATGGAATTTTGTCGGTCAAGGTTCTTTTGGGGGTGGACTTGAGTGTCCGATCGTGGAATTTTCTTAATGCGTTCACAAGTGTTCAATAAGAGTTTTTTATCATATCCCCGTTCTTGAAATTTGGTAATCATATTCTTCAGGGATTCATCCCGAGTCCGAGTGTCGCTGGTTATGCGTGTTACACGTAACATTTGCAAATGAGGCAAACCGTACTTCAAAGAAGGAGGGTGAAAGGAATCTGCCCGTAGGATGTTGTTCCTGTCGGTGGGTTTGGAGTATAAGCTGGTAGTCCATGCTCTGTTCTCCACAGTGATAGCAACATCCAAGTAGTGGATCTGTGATGGGCTATGTTCAAATGTGAATCTGATTGGAGTGTTGTTATGGTTTAGATCTTCTACCAATGAGAGGAAGTTGTTAATGTCCCCTTTCCATACTATGAAAAGATCGTCAATGTAGCGTGTGTACATGAGCACGTCAGAGGCAAACCTAGGATCCTCATATAGGTACTTCTCCTCATAACTGGTCATGAAGAGATTCGCAAATGTGGGTGCTACATTTGATCCCATAGCACATCCGGACAGTTGTAAATAATGTCTATTGTTGAAATAAAAAAAATTCCGCTTGAGGGTAAGTTCAAGCAGACGCAAAGTTAGGTCAATCGGAGGACCTTGATAGACTGAGCTTTTAGACAACTGTAGTTTGACTGCTTCCAATCCCGCTTCATGTGGGATGGAGGTATAGAGACTTTGTACGTCCATGGTAATCAATGTGCATCCCTCCTCTGGAATGCTGATACTGTTCAATTTGTTGAGAAATATGGTAGTGTCTTTTAAATATGATTGGCCCTGTTGTACCACGGGTTGGAGAAAGTGGTCAAGAACTATGGCAATGTTTTGGTATAACGATTGTCTAGCCGAGATTATCGGTCTCCCCGATGGTGTTTTGATACCCTTTATTATGCTCATAGGTTATTATTCATGTAGCATTCATTCATTTTCCGGTTGTGTCTTCCCTGTTCCCTCATCCCTTAACTCGTTCCACGCTGTGTTGGATTCCCCTGTACTCTCAGGCTATTTGCCTGCATGGCTTACGCTTTGTTCTATTTGCTTCAATTGCCTATCATGTATATGTGTGTTCAGATTATTCCTCTGACACATGGGACATTTGTCCATGCTGCATAGAATCGTTTTTGGCTCTGTCTTCCTGCCATACATCACTTGTTTGCCTTTGTTCTGACCAGATCCTGATTGGTTTTGCTATTTAAATCTTACCAATGATTTCATCTAGCATCTAAATGTTTAAATTTCTCATGGGATGTTACTGTATGGTATCTAGGTGACTCGATGCTTATGAAACTGTTCCGCATAGTTTGGAACTTGCTTTTATTCACTGCACCATGTTTTTTTAATTTGTTTATGCACATCACCATAGTTACCAGAGCCCCACGGCCGTGACCGGCTTGGGATGCTTCCAGTTCACAGGTCGGGTTCACTCTGGGACACCAGCTGACGGGGAGCACGAGGGGGTGAGTCTATATATAGTTTGTCACTGCTTTGTATGTTTATTATGCTGTCCCTGACGAAAGTCTATAGACCCGCCGCCGCCGTCTTGAATGTGGCATGAACTTTCTGAATGCAGAGGTAAGGTGCAGAATGTGGAGATGGCGGCAGCGGGTCCCTCATCTGCTGCTGCCATCTCCACATTCTGCACCTTACTTCTGCATTCAGGATGTTCCTGCCACATTAAAGATGGCGGCGGGGAGGGACACTATCCTGCAGCTGATGAGACAATGAGGACCTTTGAAAATTGACAATACTACTGTTTCAGCTTATCCGGATTATGCTTTAGAAATCTAAAAGGACAGAGCCCAATTTACCCAGGTCCGCAAACGTTTAAGGGAACTACAGCTTTCGTATTCCATCCTCTACCCAGCACGCCTGAGGGTGGTGGCTGAGGGTGAGACACACTTTTTCACCTCACCCGCGGACGCTGACCTCTGGATTGATCGCTATCAGAGACGGGCTGCATCTCTGCGCTGCTGAACTCTACAGTATGGTACCCGTGTTCAATTTTTTAGGCCCGCCATAGTTTACTGTAATGTGAGACCACGTACTTTTACTCAAAAGGGCAATGTTTACTTTGCTGTTTGTATTTTCACCGGGAGGATATCTCTCTCTCGCTTTGACTTAAAGTTGGGGTGGAGAGCTTCCACTTTTGCTGGAAGCCACAGTTAGGGTTACTGTTTATCTAGCGCCCAGTAATTGGTTATAGCATCACTTTACTTTTGTTAATTAGTATAAGAAGGGTTTAGTTGTAGGGGTCAATTCCCCTTTTTGTTAGGGTAAAGGTATACTCCAGTTGTTTAGGGGGTATATGGGGGGGGGGAAGGGTTTTGATTATATTCCCGCGTTATCACTGGTACAATTTTTTTTATATGCATAAGAAGGTTAGGTGCATACCAAAGTTTGCTTATTTTCTCTTGTTTCTTCAAAAATGATGGGTATTGTGTATACTGTATTGTTGCTGCCACATCGGGGCCTATTTTACTAAACTGCTACTCATCATTAGATCATAATGTCCGTAAACTCACCGGTTGCCTTGAAGTTCCTGATCTGGAACGTTCGAGGCCTTAACGACACCATTAAAAGAGCCCTGGTGCTTAACTATGTCAGGAAAAGGAGTCCTGATGTGATGTGTTTGTTAGAGACACATCTGTGTGGGGAAAAGGTTTTGGCTTTGGGGCACTCATGGGTGGGATGGTCACTGCACTCTACTTAATCTACATACTCTAGGGGTGTTTCCTTAATGATCCATAGACACCTTAATTTTACTGTATTAGACATGCAAGTGGACCAGGATGGGAGATATGTTTTTGTTCATGCTGTAATTGATATGATGCCAATACTAATTCTTGCAATGTATGTTCCACCTCCATATCAACATAATATGTTGAACCCTGTGATTAGTTACATGGTTAAATTTCCTGATGTTCTGGTAATTTTTATGGGGGATTTCAACGCGGTCCTTAATCCAAGTCTAGCTTGATGGCGCGAGGCAGGTGCACAAGCCCCCTCAACATCCTCTCCATTCTCCCGCCAGATAGAGGGTCTCTCCTTGGTAGACACCTGGCGTCTTCGTAACCCTGCCCGTATGGAGTATTCGTGCAACTCCGCCTCCCATCACTCACTGTCTAGAATAGACATGGCCCATTTCTCCCCAGCTCTAGTGCCTAAGCTCCTTGACATACAATACCTCCCAAGAGGAATATCTGATCACTCCCCCCTTACATTCTCCATTAATACCTCCAGACAAACAGGAGTGCATTTTTGGAAATTAAATCCCTTCTGGTTATCCCTTTTGGGCCCGGACCCTCACGTGGAGGCGGAGTGGCAGGAGTATTTTTCCCATAATTCCTTTGACGATACCTCTGTGGCGACCTGGGATGCCTTTAAGGCATACATGAGAGGGGGTTTCATTAAGGATATCACTACCGTTAAACGTAACAGCAAAAAACAGGAGGAGGACTTGGAACGTCGATGTAGAGATCTTGAGGTCTTATACATATCCTCCAACTCGCTGGCTAATAGACTAAACTGGTTGGGTGCGCAAGCTCTTTGGAATTCTTTCATGAAAGAGAAAACTAAATGCAAATTATTGTTCATGAAACATAACTACTACCTAGCATCAGACTCTTGTGGTAGTTACCTGGCGCGGCTAGCTAGATACGATTCTCAGTCCAGAATTATTACGTTGATTGCAGACAGCGCGGGGGTGGTACACCATGAGGGCGATAGAATTGCTGGGGTATTTTTAGATTTTTACGCCCTCTCTCAGCTATCCCAAGAAGATCGCTCCTTTCTTAACGCCCCCATTTCTGAACTGGAGATTGCTGCTGCTCTTTCTGCTATCCCCAACCGTAAGGCTGCGGGAGTTGACGGTATTCCTAATGAAGTTTATAAGCAATCCTCTGAATTCTTTTCTGCCAAATTACTAGAATTATATACATGTATAAAAACAGACAAAAGGCTACCTCCATCTATGCTGAATGCATTAATTGTTCTCATAGCAAAACCAGGAAAAGACGCCCTCCTCCCGGAGTCTTATCGGCCCATCTTCCTTCTCACGGCGGACGTCAAGGTCCTTGCCAAAATTCTGGCCACCAGGCTGAATTCGGTTATTTTAAGTACTGTACACTCGTATCAGTCCGGATTCATGCCTGGTAGGACCACCTCCACCGGTCTTAGGCATCTTTTTATGCATCTACAGATGTCGGAAACAGATGCCCCAGGTGCCTTGATCGCGTCCCTGGACGAATGGGGATACCTGTGGGAGGTGCTCAGGCGGTTTAATGTTGGTGAAGAATTCCTCACCTGGATTCAGCTTTTATATTCTAAGCCGATGGCGCGTATCTGCGTGAATGACAAGTGTACCGTTCAATTTGGAACGCGGCAGGGTTGTCCCGTCGCCTGCCCTGTTCGCATTAGCCATAGAACCATTAGCGTGCATGATACGGGCGTCCCCTGTAATACATGGTCTGAGGGCGGGTGATGGAGAGGATAGAGTTGCCCTCTATGCGGACAACCTTTTGTTGTTTATGGCAGATGCAGGTCACTCTCTAACTGAATCACTAGGACTGATAGAGGAATTTGGTCATTTTGCTGGATTGCGAATAAACTGGTCCAAATCCAATTTGTTTCCCTTAACTGGTGTTATTCCCGCGGAAGAATCCCCCTCACACCAAATGGTATGAACTACCCGCTTCAAATACTTGGGCATATGGATAACCCCTAGCCACTTGGACTACGTCCAGCTTAATCTTGACCCTATAACCACATACTTCAAAAATAAAACTAAAGTGTGGGGGAAGCTGCCCTTTACTATGTCGGGTAGGCTCAACCTAGTCAAAATGATTATGCAGCCTAAATATCTGTATCCCCTGTCACATGCTCCCCTCTATCTCCCTATAGAGCTGTTTCAAAAAATTCACAGTACTATTTCCTCATTTCTGTGGGCGGGTGGTAGGTCCAAGGTTCGCCTAAGTGTTCTCCAACGTCATAAAAATGAAGCTGGCCTAGCCCTCCCTAATTTCCGCTGGTATTATCTTGCTTCTCAACTGGCTCTACTGCTGGACTGGGTGCAGGGCTCATTAGACATCACCTCAAAGCACTTCTTGGATGTGATGGGTTGCACCGATTTATCCCCGCTACAACATTTGTTGAGTCAAGCCAGATTGGTTTGGAAGACAGCTCGCTCCATTCTCGGTGACGAGGGTTTTGATCTGGAGTTTCCCCTGTGGCACAACCGACAATTACCTGAGCTGGCGGGGCTGGGTGGCAGCAGTGTCTGGAGTCCGTTTGGCATTACCTCTTTGGGTAACCTGTACCAGATTCGGTACTTAAGTCATTTAACCAACTGCAAGGGGAGTTTTCTATACCACGTCACTACTTGTATCGGTATTTTCAACTCCGACACGCTTTATCAGCGCAATTTCCTGACAACCCTCCAGCTATTGTGCCCTCACCGTTAGTGGATATAATCAAAGATCTTCCCAGAAAAGGGGCTATATCGGTTGCCTGCTCCGCCCTGTGGGCCGTGGCGTCCTCAGATTTATCTATCCTTAAGAGTAGGTGGGAGGAGGATCTGGGTAATCTTGATCCCGAAGACTGGGACGTTACCCTTCAGTCTAGTAGAAAAGCGACGTTGTCTGCGCGCTTCCAAAAAATCCACTTCTACATTTTACACTGGGTATACCTGACCCCACAAAGATTACTAAAGCTTGGTAGGCGCGTGGACAATAGTTGCCATGGATGCGGTTCGGGAGTTGGTACCTTTTGGCATTATTGTGGGTTTGCCCACAGGTCTTCCGGTTTTGGAGGGGAGTCTGGGCCACCGCTTTAGATACTGTGGATGTAGTTCTTCCTATTGACCCCAAGAAGTGCATTTTTGGGATTTCACTAAATGACACGTTTGGGGGGCACTCCTCTAAGTACTTGTATTCTTTGTTCTCCCTGGCCCAAGTAATGGTTTCTCGGAAGTGGATAGCCCAGTCCCCTCCTAGCCTACCAGAATGGATATCCCTGGTAAACGACTCAATTGCCCATGAAAAACACGTTTTTACATCTAGAAAAAACCCCCATAGATTCCAGAAAATCTGGGACCCCTGGTTGGCGTCGATATATTATAACGGGGTGACTCCGTTTGTATAGTGGCTCGGAGTGGCATGCGGCTTGTAAAAAATATCTTGTGATACCTATTGTACTGTTTTACTTTTGTTATGTTTAATGACATTGGAAACGATAGCACCGAATACTCGTTGCTATTTGTGATGATGTACCGTACTTCAATCTCCTGTGCACTTGTTTTTTGTTTCGTTTGTTTTATATTGTTTACTTAATCGACATATAACTGAACTGCATATATGTGCTATATAATCTGCTGCCATGTTTGTGGAATGTCCATGTCAAGAAACTTAATAAAAACTATCTGATTCAAAAAAGATGGCGGCGGGGGTCCATAGGAAGGACCCCAAATGCCATCTTGGATGTGGCGAGAACTTCCTCAGAGCGGGCAGGAGGAGAGGGTGGCGGTAGGTCCCGATACTGGAAACTTCCTGACGCCGCTAAAGGGGACTCACAGGGAGAGGGGAGAATGTGTGTATGTTTTTTTTCTTTTTTTAAAGTTTTTTTTCTGGTCTTTACCGTTGGGCATGCGTAGTAGCATCCCATTGTGTGGATGCTACTGCGCATGCATATAACGGTGAAGAACAGAATGGCTTTTATATAGATTGAAAATTCTGTTTCATGGGGGAATGTCAATACAATGGATAGACCGTCTGACCTTTTAAAGCAGCCAATACAATGCATATACAATATTGGGTACTACTTGCCTTTCTCCAGAAGAACTCTGCCCTCGATATCTTTCAGATCCTTTTAAAATTCATGTACAGAGTCTTTGGGCGTCCTGCAAGAGCAACACTTGGCTAACTTAACTGACATCAGAAAAGTGCCTATATATTTACAATTATTGGGGCAATTCCAGACCTATGGGCTAGTTACGTTACAACACGTAGCGTAATTATGCTAGTGTAATTACTATGCACTCCCCTCGCTCGTACGTACTTTAGCCGTTTTACGCTGCCCAAACCCTACCTTAACTTTTCCTAGCGTAAGTACTGAAGTACATGATGGATTTACATACGTGACGGCCAAACCCAGCCCATACTGTCCAATTTAAATGCCTCCCTCCGCCTCCAAAGCGTAATTACGGCTGTCGTATTGATGCCCCCGCCCCTTCCTTCATATTTACGCTGATGGTACGTACTTTAGAACTTACATGGCAGAACATCTGCCGTGCGTATGCGCAGTAAATACAAATGGGTGAAATTACTTCATCGGCTAGCGTAAATATGGTAGCGTAGCGATAGCTTAGGATCTGGCCCATTGTCTTGTGGGGAACAAAGTTATACAAATTAACATGGAATAAAATATATTCTGCAATATGTAAAGAAAGGGACAGAATATAACTACTAGTTATAATTGTAAAATATATTTAAGGTATATTTACTTTTCCAGTTCGCCAGGGTATGAACAATCTTTTTTAAATTCTCATCAAAAGGTCCCATAAAAGCCAAACTAACATTTCTTAACAATGTTAAGCTATATAAGCATTTTGCCTTGCTGTCTGTGCTTGTTTCACTATTGTATTTATGTGATATTTTTATATTTATACTATGCTGTCCATACCTACCCTGTATGTTTGTACTGTATTTTGTTGTTGTATATTGTACGGTGCAGACACCTTGTGGTGTCTTATAAATTAACAATGATAATAATAATTTCTGTTAAGTGTTAAATAAATGCACAGTACCGTATATGCATTAGTCTGTACTCCTAGCACTGAGCTCTGACAGAGAACCTCTGTCACTGTGATCTGAAGCTGTGCACCAAGGCCTGTAAGAATCTCAGACCAGGTTCAGATATCTTTCCCCCTCACTAGTCTTGACTGTCCCCCAGCTTGTGGCACCCCTAAGCAGATACCTTACATGCCTAAATAAAGATATGGCACGGAGTCCACCATCAGCATTGGTCCATGAAAGCTACATAATATTAGTGGGAACCAATCAGCATCCAGAGCAGCAAGATAGTCATAACACATCATCCTGTTTTTGGACTTTCCTAGGTAATACTTTCTATTGTCAATACTAAATCAGTATTTTCAGCAATATTGTTTATGGTTTCTAAATGTGATATTGTAGAGTCTTCCTTCCACACACTTATTGTTGATTATTTGTCATTGTGTCATTGTCATTTGTCAACATCTGCCCAGCACATGCGCAGATCGGCTAAATAGCCGATCTTACGCATATGCCCGCCGTAACTACAGCGGCAGGCGTTAGTCTGGATCAGGCCCATTGTCCCAAATATATGTCCTGTCAGATTACAATGTAAGCACATAAGAAATAGCAAAACTTTTTTCAGTTTAACTGACTGAATTCTCTGTTGCCAGGCAACATAAGCAATCCCACCAATCACATTCTCCATCAATCAGCCAATAAGAGTACAAAACTACTTTGACCTGCATGTGTCAACCATTTCCATTTAAACATCTTCTCTAATATAGGAACATGACAAGTAAAAAGTGTATGGCATACTGTCTAGTCATCATAAAATACCATTATAATCTGGATTGTGGGACAGTTGGTAGAATAATGTGGACACAGTCAGTTAAAAAAGGTGGGGTATGTTTAAAAACAAGAGAATAAATGCATAGATATTATAATAATACTAACAACTGATGGTTTCTCTTCAAAAACACATGTAGAAAGCAATCCAATGAAAAAGGATAAAGAAATTCCTGTGTTTTGTGCGTCACTTCATGATGTCAGTGTCCAAATAATCTGATAGGAATAACCTATATTATATTTGGATCAGTATTTTCCCTGTAAAGTAATTACTAACAATTTTGGCTTATTTTTATATACTTGATTGAATACACTTTAGTAGATTTATTATATCTAACCTTTACCAGCTGTCCTGTACATGTCACTTACTCCTTACATCTTTACATGGCTAACACCAGATCATGGTGGCCACTGGTTTGTAAATGTGAAAGATGCAGACAGGAACATGCATTAAGATGACACAATAAAGAAATGTATGTATAGGTGATCACACAGCGACACCTAAGTATGACATGAAATAGGGGGTTTCCCCAAGAATCAATTATACTAAAATATATTAACCATTTATAGGACTGGATCCAGATTTGGTAACTTCAGCCTTTTTACATAGACTGACGTTACCAAATCTGGATCCAGTCCTATAAATGTTTAATATATTTTAGTATTTACATATGCTGCTCCCATAATTCTGGTTTTGTAAGCCCCCTGCACATGAACGTGGCAGATGTTACGCATCGGGAACGCTGAACATATGGAACTGGTTACCTTACTACTTGATTTGTCAAGAAATTATTCCCAAATCTTTAAAGTATTTGTCTCATATTTTAAAGATAATCAGGTGGAACATAGAAACATCTCTATAGAAAAAATTCTGGAGTTCCTTCAGTCTGGCCTGGACAAAGGCCTGACACTCAGCTCATTAAAAGTCCAGGTAGCTGCATTGAGCATTATGTTGAGCATATTGAGCATAGAATGGCAAAATACATGGGGAGCTTTTTATTGTATTCCATCCAGATAAAGTTCATTTTAAGAACAAAACCAAGGTTCCCACCTAAAGTAGTGTCACAATTTCACTTAAATGAGGAAATGAATGCCATCCTTATGCCCACGAACTATAGGAGAGAAGGAAATTAAATTTCATAACTTAGACTTAGTTAGGGCTCTTAGGATCTACCTGGAAGGGAAGTTGGATATTAGAAATCAAAAAAGTCCTTAGTGATCACAGAAGGGAAAAATAAAGGGGACCAGCCCCAAAATCTTCCTTTGCGAGATGGTATCACTCATTAAGTAAATGCTGCGAGATTGAGAATAAGGAAACGTCATATTATGGTTTCCTCGACTCCATCTTTGCAGAATACCCATCCCTTTTTAGTTGTGTGTATGTGTGTATAATTGTGAGCGTCATTCCTATAGCTTACGAAGTGAGAGGACACAAAGAACCGGAACAGAATGGCTTATGTGTCTTCCCTTTTTTTTTCTCCCTGTGGGGAAAAAGTATAACCTTCAATTGTTCTGGCACTGTTCTTTTACTTTGTAATACTATAAAATATATGCCATGGTAATTGTTGCTTTTCCAATGTGGAGCACACTAGTCAGAATTGAAGATTCAAAAGTGTTTGAGATGATGTGTTGTCAAGATAGGATGCCTATAAACCACTCCTAACCTACATGATGTACCCAACAGATTCTTCAGAATCTACTTATTACTCGAAGCTGCTCAAGCATTACCATGCTACACTGCTTATTATGGGGTCTATTTACAAAGATCATTTTAGGTAATAGGGCCAGTTTTCACTTCAAAACTGGTCCTATCGCATTAAAATGAAGTCTACCATATTTACAAACTGTCGGATCGGAGTTTCTCAGCGTCAGACTAACTAAAAGTAAATATTAATAAACTCACCTGTCCGGGTGACCCGTCGGGCTGCAGCTGTCCGGTCCTGGCATGAATACACTGCGCATGCGCAGTGTTTCTTATGTCAGGACTTGAAAAGTTCCAAAGTGCCAAAAGAGAAGCACTGCGCATGTGTAGTGTTTCTCATGTTGGGAGTTGAAATTTTCAAAGTCCCGAATGAGAGTTACTGCGCATGTGCAGTACTTCATTCATGCATCGCATGAATGAGAAGTACTGTGAGGACCCAGCAGATCGCAGGAGGGGTGAGCATTTGAAAACTGCCAGGCTCGCTGCAATGATAAGCGAGCCTGATGCATCTTCGTTCACAGGGAACGAGGCAGGTAAGTAAATAGACCCCATTATCACAACTTTCTATCACATAAATGTACCCTTATACTGACACAGAAGGATTTTATTAAATCCTTTTCAATCCTTATGTTAATTGGTGTGGTCTCACAAAGGTATTAAATGGCACATTTAAATATCCCCCTGGTCTGTTCTTACATTACATGCTCCTAATACTAATTACATGTTTTATCTTGTTTGCACCCAGAATGCCATTATTTACACTACATAAAATTTCTGTATGTCCTTCCAATCCCAAGATAACATTGCTCACAATGCATTTTTTTGAGCCACATATATGGACCAGATCCTAGATTGCATTTTGCTTGAAAATGCAATTATTTGCAGCTTTAATCTGGTCATATACTAGTCAGATTATTGGTCCTAGCAGGAGTTTGTAGTTTCAGCGTTGTAGTGCTGGAGGGGCCATCCCCCAGCTTTACTACGCTGAGGTTAGTGCAGGTTGGCGGAGGGAGGAAGGGTAATGAGGCTGGGAGGACGGTGTTAGCGTACTAACGCCCCATCCAAGCGTAGTTACACTGGGTTAAGCCGGCTGAACTTAGGATAGCCTTCAGCTGCCGTAACCCAGTGTAATTACGATCTGGCATGGGGAGTGTCGGGGGGAGTGTTACGCTGAGGGTTAGTACGCTCAGCACAACAGTGTTACTCTGGATCAGGCCCCTAATCACCAGATGTATGTATCCCTAAATTATATGTGGAATGCCGTGGCACCTTCAGTAGCCTAGATGGCACATAACTGAGTATCTCACTTGCTTCTGCGTGCCTCATTATTTTGGCATGCGGAATGTTAAAACATCAAGAAAATGGAAAATGCCTACAACTGAATCAGACTCTCTTAAATTCAGTTTGATCAACATGCAGGATTAAATATACTTTTCATGTTGTTCTTATCTGGTTGGGTCACCTTCCCCACCAGAGAAAACCTAGCAGCTTTCCATCGTTTATAGAAATCATTTTTTTTATTTACTTTGTCTTCATTGTTAATTCTGTTTATTTGCTAATGACCGCTGCTTGCTTTACAGATTGTTGCCGGATATACATTCACAGCTCGCAGCAGTTATGAAGTCAGCATTATGCAGGGTGACCATGTGACCGTTCTGGAAGGACATGACAAGAATGGGAGTCCAGAGTGGAGCTTAGTGGAAGTCAATGGTAAAAGGGGCTATGTGCCTTCCAACTATCTTATAAGAGTACCTGTGCAAGAAAGCAGCCGTCGACCCTCATTAGGAAATTATGCTATGTTTTACTAGTTCTGAAATGATTCAAAAGGAATTATTTTTCAAGAGCATCACCCAGAACATTGAACATTGAATAACAACTGTCTACTGTTAATATAGTTTATTGTGTCTATGAACTGACACTAATCAATCGAATAAGATGCCATTATCAAGCAAGTATACTTATTTCTATGTAATATACTTAAACACAAAAAGGAAATGAACTAGTTTCTGTATAATGTCGGTACTTGAATGATGCAAACTGGAATACCTGTAAACACTACGTACTATAATTAATTCTTTTGACCTTGCACTTTATAATACTTTTACAAACCACAATGCTCTGGATGAAGAAAATGTCAGGTGTAGTATTATTTTAATGAGTTTCTATGAGTTGAATAAAAAGTGGTTATCCATCTTGTGGAAAATATCTTGAATATATTCAGACAATGGATTACACTCAAGTTCATAATATAAGTTACAAATTCAGGGCTCAATATGACTATTTTCAAAATACCTGCCACACCCCTGCTCCCACATAAAATTGCATTGATGAGTGAAATAAGATGAAAGTAAACCAGTTGATGTGTATAATCATGATACTCCCCTGACACGCCCCCAGTTTTCAGTTTCTTAACCGACTTACGAATGTCACAAGGCTACCTTATCTTTAGGTTCTTAGTTGTGTGCGTGGGGCGGCTAATTAGGAATGTTTCTGCCTAACCGTGCCCAGATTTCCTCATTAAATTGTCCCTCCACCCAATCCTTCTTATCTTCGTTCTTGTATTTTTAAACATGACCCTTCCTTCCTAAGTCACTAGGAACCTAGAATAGGTTTGTAATGTGATTCAGAGCTGTCCCGTTCTTAAGTCCTACATAAATTGCTTATATTGGGTTAAGACGCATGCAGAGTATATCCCTTCTTAAATATACGCACCTAAAATACGCAGATTCCTAGATGTAAATCAGATCAACTGTTTCCATTTCATAACTACACATTTCAGACACAAAATATGGGCTTATTTTCCTTTATATCTTGCTTGGATTCTAGTGTTGTCTGTTTATGATCATGATTTTGATTCATATATGATGTCTGAGATGCAGTTTATAAGCTTCAACGGGTAGTGAAATCTGTCTAAATCACTGGATAAAGATTAGTCTGCTTAAACAGGATTTCATTCAGCAAATAAATGCATTTTACTAAAACCGAAGCATTCAGGTTTTAATTGTGCTTCTTACTGGTATATAGGGATAATGGGATTTAAAACACTTTTGGTTGTGACTAGAACTCTTGTGATTATTGGCCCAAATATCAGGTAAACGATATAGTTAGTGGGCAAGATACATTTTGCAAACACCAAATAAACACTATGGTACGATATCTTAAACTGAGCCAATCAGCTAACTGAAAGGCTCCCTTTTCTTCAAGTGCCTCCCTCTTCTGCTAGGCTTATCAGTCCCAGCAGGAGAGGAGTATAGAACTAATAACGGGACCTTTCCCTGGAGGGAAATCATCTTTATCATTTAGCCACCTCTTGCTGGGATCGATAATCGCCCCAGTGTATGGCAAGCTTAATGCATGTTGCAGAGGATGGTGCACATATTTATTTATTATTATAAGTCACTGTTTCTGTTCTCAGTATGGGCTGGATCCTGGTTAAGTGCTTGAATTTAGTTACTCCTGGGCTAAACCATGTTGTTTGCAGGGGAGTCATATATCATCTGTTACAAACAGTATTAGAGTTGAGAGGTGATGTTTCCTATCCCAAGTCTAAATAAAAGTGTAAAGCTGGTCAGTATCTGTGTGCCGTAAGCAATTCAAAGATATATCTCTGCATGCAAAGAATACAATTAACTTGACTCCCCCTGAAATCAACATGGTTTAGCCCAGGAGTAACTAAGTTCAAGCAATTAACTAAGTCTGGATCCAGTCCTATGTCCTTATGTACAATAGAAACACTATTATTGATCTTTGCTGAAGACAAACATTAGAACACCTATCAACTATCAGCTAAGACAAGTCTAAGCTACAGGGATATAGTGTTACATAACTCATTCACAGTTGAACAATATACTTGCTTTGATTATATTGCTGTTCATATCATCATAAAAATACTTATTGCTTATTTCATAAGTGATACAACAATTACCAGTTATTGTATATCCAAAAGATCCACATTACACAGGGCTTGAGAGTGATTTTAAAGAGCTTTTTTAAAGCCTCTCCATAATGATAGATTTTCCTAAAGGTCACAGTCTCTCTTAGGATTTATAATTAGTCACACAACTAGGCTTGCCAGTAAATCCTGGATGTAGAGTAAAAATTGTATATAACCATGCAGTTTTTGTTAATAGTAATAGAATAGCATACCTCCCAACATTTGAGAATTGGAAAGAGGGACAAAATTTTGCGAGGGGGTGTGTCATGTACTTGCCAGTGGGCGTGTCTGGGGAAAGTGGGTGTGTCTTGCACCGCAGCGGGTCTAGTGCCTGCCCATTTTATTTATTCAGCCATCCATATGTCTGACCCTTATTATTTCTTCAAACAGCCATATTTCCGCCTCCATGTCTGCCCCATTCATTATTTGCCAGGTTTCATATGCCTGCCCCTTTATTATTTGTCTAGTCTCCATATGTCTGCCCCTTTATTAAATGTGTGCCCCTAGTATATGTCGGCCCCTTTATTATTTGTCCTGCCATCCCTATTAGCCCCTTTTTATTATGTTCAGCCATCCAAATCTGTCTCTTTTTATTATAGCCAGCCATCCATATCTGCCCCTTTTTATTATGCCCAGCCATCCATATCTGCCCCTTTTTATTAT